>JAAWVA010001348.1:0-10817 GCA_015227895.2 Colaptes auratus | reverse complement strand
CCTTTAGCTCTTGCTGAGCATTGCTCAGCTCCCCTCTGGGGCTGCTCTGCTCCAGGCTCTCAGCCCAGGGCTCTCAGCCTTTGCTCCTCCCATTGCTGCTCCAGGCCCCTCAGCAGCCCTGCAGCCTCCCCTGGACTCTCTCCGGCGGTTCCCTGTCCCTCTGGGGCTGGGGAGCCCAGGGCTGGACAGGACCCTCCAGGGGTGGGCTCAGAAGGGCAGGAGGAGTTAATAACCCTAGCAAAGCCCTGCAGGCCCAGCAGCTCCAGAGGTTAGTCAGTAAGTACCAGAGTAGGACGGTGTGCATGCTGACCTACAACATAGGCTTGGCCGGCATCTTCCATGGAGGAGGAGTCTGAGTCAGCTGGCTTTCTTTCAGGGCTTCTACTTAAACCTGCATGAGAGTTTGAACTTAAAGGGGAGAAGGAGAGAAGGAGAAGCAGACAGAGGGAAGAGGAAGTTGGGAGAGGGGAGGGAAGGATCAGTGTAACAAAATAGTGAGTCACGAGCCCACACGAGCTGCAAAGTGCGCAGTGCCTGGGCACCGACGCACGGCGAGGCGCCCTCACAGGCTCTTACTTGCTCAGCTTGGGTGCTCCTCGCTCCTGCTGCTCCTGCTGCTCCTCCTGCTGCTGCTGCTGCTGCTGAGCCAGGCTCAAACCTGGGCAGCTGCTGAAAGACTCTCCCCATGAGCTCTTCGATCTTCTGGGGGGCAGAGTCCAAAGCGGCCAGCGCGCTCCTCCGCGGGGGGCACGCGGAGATGTGGCTCTGGCTCAGGTCGTGGAAGGATTTGCTCATCACCCTGGGCCTGTCCTCCCACGAGGCCTTCTCCCTCCTGTCCTTGGCAGAGCCCTGCAGGGGCTGGAAGAGGGAGAGCTCGGAGCAGGAGAGCCTCTTGAGGATCTCCGCCTGGACGGAGAGCGGGCGCACGGCCAGGCGGTTCAGGGTGCTGCTGGCCAGGCTGCCGGTGCTGATGGCCCTGCCCATGCTCAAGCCTTTCACTGAGTCTGCCTGGAGGTTCAGGCTCCTGAAGGAGGCCCTTTCTGCTGAAACACACAAACAAACACACACAACCCCCCCCCAGCAAATTAAAGCTGTGCAGCAGAGCTCCTGCACCTCCCCGAGCGAAGTGCTCCAAAGAGCCAGCTGGCTGCAAGCTGGGCTGCTCCAGCAGCCAGGGGCAGGAGACTGAGCACAGCAGAGAGCCAGGGGCTGCCCCTGGGCCACAGCAGCCCCAGGCAGTGCCACAGGCTGGGGGCAGAGGGGCTGAGAGCAGCCAGGCAGAGGGGGACCTGGGGGGGCTGGTTGACAGAAGGCTGAAGAGGAGGCAGCAGTGTGCCCAGGGGGCCAAGAAGGCCAAGGGCAGCCTGGCCTGGGTCAGGCAGAGTGTGGCCAGCAGGAGCAGGGAAGTCCTTGTGCCCTGTGCTCAGCACTGCTGAGGCCACCCCTGGAGTGCTGTGTCCAGCTCTGGGCTGCTGAGGTTAGGAAAGAGGTTGAGCTGCTGGAAGGTGTCCAGAGAAGGGCAACAGAGCTGGGGAGGGGTCTGGGGCACAGGGCTGGGGAGGGGTCTGGGGCACAGCCCTGTGAGGAGAGGCTGAGGGAGCTGGGGTTGCTCAGCCTGGAGCAGAGGAGGCTCAGGGGAGACCTTCTTGCTCTCTCCAGCTCCCTGCAGGGAGGTTGGAGCCAGGTGGGGGTTGGTCTCTTCTCCCTGGCCCCCAGCACCAGAACAAAGAGGCCACAGTCTCAAGCTGTGCCAGGGGAGGTTGAGGCTGGAGGTTAGGAGAAAGCTCTTCCCAGCCAGAGGAATTGGCCACTGGGCTGAGCTGCCCAGGGAGGTGGTGGAGTCCCCATCCCTGGAGGTGTTCCAGAGGGGCTTGGTGTCTCCTGCCTGAGCACCTCCAGGCAGGACACAGCCACAGCCTCCCTGGGCAGCCTGTGCCAGAGTCTCCCCACCCTCACTGCCAACAATCTCTTCCTCCTCTCCACTCTCAGTCTCTCCTCTCCCAGCTCAAAGCCATTGTCCCTCAGCCTGGCACTCCCAGCCCTTGCCCAGAGTCCCTCCCCAGCTCTCCTGGAGCCCCTTCAGCTACTGGAAGCTGCTCTGAGGTCTCCCTGGAGCCTTCTCTTCTCCAGTCCAAACAGCCCAAGCTCTCCCAGCCTGACCCCACAGGGGAGGCTCTGCAGCCTCTGCTCATCTCTGTGGCCTCCTCTGGAGCCTCTCCAGCAGCTCCAGGTCCTCCTTGTGCTGGGGGCCCCAGAGCTGGAGGCAGTGCTGCAGGTGGGGGCTGAGCAGAGCAGAGCAGAGGGGCAGAATCCCCTCCCTGTGCTGCTGCTCTCCCTGCTCTGGCTGCAGCTCAGCACTCAGCTGGCTCTGGGCTGCCAGGGACCAGTGCTGGCTCCTGGGCACTTGGTCACCACCTGACCCCCCCCAGGGCCTCCTCCTCCAGGCTGCTCTCCATCCACTCCTCACCCAGCCTGGAGCTGTGCCTGGGCTTGCCCCAGTTTGCCCTTGGTGGTACAAAGCCTCCAAGGGCACCACTCCAGCAGGGCAGCACTCAGCACCACGACTGCAGCTCAGTGTTCCTCTGCACAGAAGCACTCCCAGCTGGCTGCCCCCAGCCAGCACAGCCTCCCAAGCCCTTACCAATGTCCTGAGTGTCCTGGTTGCTTTGCCTGGTTCTCATTTGCAGCTGGAATTTATGCTGGGATGAGCAGAGGTGCAAGAGGTACTGGCAAGTCTTGCTGTTGTCAGTCTGGAATGCATGCTTGATGCCATCTGAGGTGTTCTGCAGGGTGATTTTCTTCTTCTGCACAAGGGAGAGAGGGAATCAGAACTGAAGACAATGATTCCTGCCCACCACCCCCCCCCAAAGAACAGCTACAGGATCCCAGCCCTCCTGAAGCCACATGCACTAATGGGGAGAGATCTCTGCTCAAAGAAGGGCTGGAAGTAAGTGGAGCTGTACCAAGGAGCACTTCAGAGCTGCTTCAGGGGGAGCCCTGATGGGGCTTTGCCATCAGCTGGTCTCTGGCACTGTGAGTGCTGGCTGAGCAGAGAATCACAGAATCAAGAAGGCTGCAAAAGGCCTCAGAGACCATCAAGGGCACCCTAGGGCCACCAGCAGGATGAGCTCTTCAAAGCTCCCCCCCCCTGCCCTGGGCAGGGACACCTCCTGCCAGCCCAGCTGGCCATGAGCCCAGCCAGCCTGGCTAGCAACACTTCCAGCCTTGGAGCCTCCACAGCCTCCCTGGGCAACCTGTGCCACTGCCTCACCACTCTCAAGGGCAGGAACTGCTTCCTCAGCTCTCATCTCCATCCAGCTTGTTCCAGCTCAAAGCCCTTGGCCAGAGTCCCTCCCCAGCTCTCCTGGAGCCCCTTCAGGTACTGGAAGGCTGCTCTGAGGTCTCCCTGGAGCCTTCTCCTCTCCAGGCTGCACAGCCCCAGCTCTCCCAGCCTGGCCCCACAGGGGAGCTGCTCCAGCCCTCTGCTCATCTTCATGGCCTCCTCTAGCAGTCCCATGTCTTTGTGCTGGGGAATCCAGATGTGGGCACAGGACTCCAGGTGGGGGAGCAGCAGAGCAGAGGGGCAGAATCCCCTCCCTCCCCCTGCTGCCCTCCCTGCTGGCCACCAGCCCAGGGCAGGCCTGGGTTCACTGCCAGCTCTTGTGGAGCTTACCAGCAGCCAGCACCCTCAAGTCCTTCTGCTCAGGACTCCTCTCCTGAATGACAACAACTGGGAAGCAGCAGTGGTGAATCTCCTGGCTGCAGAGAGCACCCTGCAGCAGGCAGCCTCGAAGGCAGGCTTTCAGCCTGGGGCTCCTTCCCTGCCCATTTCCACACAGCAGCACATGCAGGCTGCCCAGCAATGCAAGCAATGGGCAGAGCTGCTCCCCCTGTGAGGGCAGCCCTGGAGCCATCTGCATCCCAGCTCTGTCCTCAGAAGTCACAGGAGCACAGAGCTGGCAGGGCTGGAAGGGAGCTCCGGGCTCAGCCAGCCCCAGCCCCTGCCATGGGCAGGGACCCCTCACCCCACAGCAGCTTGCTCACAGCCACCTCCAGCCTGGCTGCAAACCCCTCCAGCCAGGAGGCTGCCACCACCTCCCTGGGCAGCCTGGGACAGGCTCTCACCACCCTCATGGGCAACAACTTCTTCCTCACAGCCAAGCTCCAGCTCCCCACTTCTACTTCTGCTCCAGCCCCCCACTCCTCTCCCTCCCTCACCCCCTCCAAAGTCCCTCCCCAGCTTGCTTGCAGCCCCCTGCAGCTCCTGCAAGGCCACCAGAAGCTCTCCTGGGAGCCTTCTCCTCTGCAGCCTGCACAGCCCCAGCTCTCTCAGCCTGTGCTCAGAGCAGAGCAGCTCCAGCCCTCTGCTGGCCCTCACGGCCCTGCTCTGGAAGGCAGGTTTCACAGACACAGCTCTGAGGCCTCCCTGGAGCTGCAAGCTCCTCAGCACAGCCTGCAAGCTCAGGATGAACACTTCGCCCTCAGCCGAGCAGCAAAGCAGCAGCTGAGCCCCAGGGAGCGCCGGCCGAGCCTGCTGCCAGCCAAGCAGCCTCACCTGAAAAGGGAAAGCAGCCCCCACAACCAAAGGGAAACACAAACCCAGGGTGTGGAGACAGAAGCAGAGAGGGACACAGGGCAGGAGGGGAACTTACACTGAAGGAGATCTTCCTGGTCTCCCTCCAGGGGAAGCGCAGCACAGGGGCGCGGGCGCCGTTGCGGACCTCGAACACCACAACGCCCCTGGAGCAGACCCCCAGCAGGACCCCTGCCTGGGACCTCTTCTCAGGCAGCACGTGGTGGAGATGGACCCCATACTCTGTCAGCCTCTGACACAGCTGGAGAGAGGAATCATGCAGTCACAGAGCTGCCAGGGCTGGAAGGGAACTCCAGGCTCAGCCAGCCCCAGCCCCCTGCCATGGGCAGGGACCCCTCACCCCACAGCAGCTTGCTCACAGCCACCTCCAGCCTGGCTGCAAACCCCTCCAGCCAGGAGGCTGCCACCACCTCCCTGGGCAGCCTGGGACAGGCTCTCACCACCCTCATGGGCAACAACTTCTTCCTCACAGCCAAGCTCCAGCTCCCCACTTCTACTTCTGCTCCAGCCCCCCCACTCCTCTCCCTCCCTCACCCCCTCCAAAGTCCCTCCCCAGCTTGCTTGCAGCCCCCTGCAGCTCCTGCAAGGCCACCAGAAGCTCTCCTGGGAGCCTTCTCCTCTGCAGCCTGCACAACCCCAACTCTCTCAGCCTGTGCTCAGAGCAGAGCAGCTCCAGCCCTCTGCTGACCCTCACGACCCTGCTCTGGAAGGCAGGTTTCACAGACACAGCTCTGAGGCCTCCCTGGAGCTGCAAGCTCCTCAGCACAGCCTGCAAGCTCAGGATGAACACTTCGACCTCAGCCGAGCAGCAAAGCAGCAGCTGAGCCCCAGGGAGCGCCGGCCGAGCCTGCTGCCAGCCAAGCAGCCTCACCTGAAAAGGGAAAGCAGCCCCCACAACCAAAGGGAAACACAAACCCAGGGTGTGGAGACAGAAGCAGAGAGGGACACAGGGCAGGAGGGGAACTTACACTGAAGGAGATCTTCCTGGTCTCCCTCCAGGGGAAGCGCAGCACAGGGGCGCGGGCGCCGTTGCGGACCTCGAACACCACAACGCCCCTGGAGCAGACCCCCAGCAGGACCCCTGCCTGGGACCTCTTCTCAGGCAGCACGTGGTGGAGGTGGACCCCATACTCTGTCAGCCTCTGACACAGCTGGAGAGAGGAATCATGCAGTCACAGAGCTGCCAGGGCTGGAAGGGAACTCCAGGCTCAGCCAGCCCCAGCCCCCTGCCATGGGCAGGGACCCCTCACCCCACAGCAGCTTGCTCACAGCCACCTCCAGCCTGGCTGCAAACCCCTCCAGCCAGGAGGCTGCCACCACCTCCCTGGGCAGCCTGGGACAGGCTCTCACCACCCTCCTGGGGAAGAAGAGTAGGAGCAGGAGCTGCAGCAGGAGCAGCAGCAGGAATAGGAGTAGGAGCTGGAGCACCAGATCAAGTTGCTCCCCTCCAGCCAGGAGGCTGCCACCAGCTCCCTGGGCAGCCTGGGACAGGCTCTCAACAGCCTCTCAACAAACACTCTTCCTGACCCAGGCCAGGATGCCCTTGGCCTTCTTGGCCCCCTGGGCACACTGCTGCCTCCTCTTCAGCTGCTCTCCCCCAGCACCCCCAGCTCCCTCTCTGCCTGGCTGCTCTCAGCCCCTCTGCCCCCAGCCTGTGGCACTGCCTGGGCTTGCTGTGGCCAATGTGCAGCCCCTGGCACTTGGCTGTCTTCAATCTCCTGCCCTTGGCCTCTGCCCAGCTGCCCAGCCTGGCAAGGTCCCTCTGCAGCCTCCTGCCCTCTCACAGCTCAGCTCCTGCCCCCAGCTTGCTGCCAGCTGCACATTCACTGCTGATGGACTCCATCCCCTCCTCCAGATCATCAATGAAGATATTGATCAGGCTGGGGCCCAGCCCTGAGCCCTGGGGCACACCACTGGTGCCTGGCTGCCAGCTGGATGTGGCACCACTCCCTAACACTCTCTGGGCTCAGCCTGCAGCCAGTTCCTAACTCAATGCAGTGTGCTCCTGTCCAAGCCAGGAGCTGACAGCCTCCAGCACTGCAGTCTGGCTGTGGCATGAAGCTGTAATGGCTGTTCAGTGTCACCAGCAGCCTCCTCAGCCCTTGCATCCAGGCAGGGCCTCAGCATCCCCTCCTGAGCAGCAGCCAGCAGCAGCCCCCCTCATTCCATTTCCTCCTGGGCCCCTCTGGCATCCCCCACACCCATCTGTGGCTCTGGTGGCCACAGAAGGCAGCCTGCTGGGCAGTGCTGCTGGCTGCCTTCCTGCCAAGCCCCACACACAGAGGACTGGCTGGAAAGCAAGCTCTGAATCCCTGAAAGAGGCTCTGCTGCAACACAACAGAAAGACAAAGGCAGTGCAGGCTGTGCTGCCTCCCAGCCACAGCAGCCCTTGCAGCCAGGATGAGGATCAAGAGCAGCTGGAGCTAAGGCAAGGACCTTCTTCCCTTCTGTTACAGTTCCTGTTCAGGGAATCCCAGCATCACACAGTCACAGAGTGGGCTGGAGGGCAGCTCCAGAGCTCCTCCAGCCCAGCAGTGTCCTCTGCTCCCAGAGCTCCTCCAGCCCAGCAGTGTCCTCTGCACTCAGAGCTCCTCCAGCCCAGCAGTGTCCTCTGCCCTCAGAGCTCCTCCAGCCCAGCAGTGTCCTCTGCCCTCAGAGCTCCTCCAGCCAGCAGTGTCCTCTGCCCTCAGAGCTCCTCCAGCCCAGCAGTGTCCTCTGCACTCAGAGCTCCTCCAGCCCAGCAGTGTCCTCTGCCCTCAGAGCTCCTCCAGCCCCACTCCCTCTGCACTCAGAGCTCCTCCAGCCCAGCAGTGTCCTCTGCACTCAGAGCTCCTCCAGCCCCACTCCCTCTGCACTCAGAGCTCCTCCAGCCCAGCAGTGTCCTCTGCCCTCAGAGCTCCTCCAGCCCAGCAGTGTCCTCTGCACTCAGAGCTCCTCCAGCCCAGCAGTGTCCTCTGCCCTTAGAGCTCCTCCAGCCCAGCAGTGTCCTCTGCTCCCAGAGCTCCTCCAGCCCCACTCCCTCTGCACTCAGAGCTCCTCCAGCCCAGCAGTGTCCTCTGCCCTCAGAGTTCCTCCAGCCCAGCAGTGTCCTCTGCACTCAGAGCTCCTCCAGCCCAGCAGTGTCCTCTGCACTCAGAGCTCCTCCAGCCCAGCAGTGTCCTCTGCACTCAGAGCTCCTCCAGCCCCACTCCCTCTGCACTCAGAGCTCTCCAGCCCAGCAGTGTCCTCTGCACTCAGGGCTCCTCCAGCCCAGCAGTGTCCTCTGCCCTTAGAGCTCCTCCAGCCCAGCAGTGTCCTCTGCACTCAGAGCTCCTCCAGCCCCACTCCCTCTGCACTCAGAGCTCCTCCAGCCCAGCAGTGTCCTCTGCACTCAGAGCTCCTCCAGCCCAGCAGTGTCCTCTGCCCTCAGAGCTCCTCCAGCCCACTCCCTCTGCACTCAGACTCCTCCAGCCCAGCAGTGTCCTCTGCACTCAGAGCTCCTCCAGCCCCACTCCCTCTGCACTCAGAGCTCCTCCAGCCCAGCAGTGTCCTCTGCCTCAGAGCTCCTCCAGCCCCACTCCCTCTGCCCTCAGAGCTCCTCCAGCCCCACTCCCTCTGCCCTCAGAGCTCCTCCAGCCCAGCAGTGTCCTCTGCCCTCAGAGCTCCTCCAGCCCCACTCCCTCTGCACTCAGAGCTCCTCCAGCCCAGCAGTGTCCTCTGCCCTCAGAGCTCCTCCAGCCCCACTCCCTCTGCCCTCAGAGCTCCTCCAGCCCAGCAGTGTCCTCTGCCCTCAGAGCTCCTCCAGCCCCACTCCCTCTGCACTCAGAGCTCCTCCAGCCCCACTCCCTCTGCACTCAGAGCTCCTCCAGCCCAGCAGTGTCCTCTGCCCTCAGAGCTCCTCCAGCCCAGCAGTGTCCTCTGCCCTCAGAGCTCCTCCAGCCCAGCAGTGTCCTCTGCCCTCAGAGCCTCCAGCCCCACTTCCCTCGCCCTCAGAGCTCCTCCAGCCCAGCAGTGTCCTCTGCCCTCAGAGCTCCTCCAGCCCAGCAGTGTCCTCTGCCTCAGAGCTCCTCCAGCCCCACTCCCTCTGCACTCAGAGCTCCTCCAGCCCAGCAGTGTCCTCTGCACTCAGAGCTCCTCCAGCCCAGCAGTGTCCTCTGCACTCAGAGCTCCTCCAGCCCAGCAGTGTCCTCTGCCCTCAGAGCTCCTCCAGCCCCACTCCCTCTGCCCTCAGCAGGGACATCCTGCACTGCATCAGCTTGCCCACAGCCCTGCCCAGCCTCACCTGGAATGTCCTCAAGCATGAAGCCTCAACCCACCTCCCTGGGCCACCTGTTTCAGTGTTCCACTGCCCCCATGGTAAAGAGCCTGTCCCTAAGTCAAGGCTCTGCTCCCCTGCCAGAAGCTCTTCTGAGAAGATTCAGAGATTTGTAGATTGACAGAAGGGGGTGGGGATGGAAGGGACCCTGAAGCTCAGCCAGTGCCAACCCCCTGCCATGGGCAGGGACAACTGCCACCAGCCCCCAGCTTGCTCAGGGCCTCATCCAGCCTGGCCCTGAGCACCTCCAGGCAGGAGGCAGCCACAGCCTCCCTGGGCAGCCTGTGCCAGAGTCTCCCCAGCCTCACTGCCAGCAATGCCTTCCTCCTCTCCACTCTCAGTCTCTCCTCTCCCAGCTCAAAGCCATTGTTCCTCAGCCTGGCACTCCCAGCCCTTGCCCAGAGCCCTCCCCAGCTCTCCTGGAGCCCCTCCAGGTCCTGCAGGATCTTTCCATCTCTCTCCCTCTCAGTGCTGCTCTGAACCTGAGCCCTTCTCCTGTGTCCTCCATGCCCCCACGTTGCCAAGAAGGAGCTCCTCAGCTCCCAGCTGCAGGGGCCCAAGTGCTGCCCACTTACCTTCAGGAACTCCAACTCTGTCTCTTTCTCCGAGGCCCCCACATAAGTGCTGTGCAGCTTTGGCAGCTCTTCCTTGATGTAGGACAGCTCCAGCTTCTCCAGCACTCTGGCTGGGACATAGTGCTCCACTCTGAAATAGGACATGCCATGCACCTGCAAGAGAGCATGTGCACAGTCCCATAGCTGCCAGGGCTGGAAGGGAGCTCCAGGCTCAGCCAGCCCCAGCCCCCTCCATGGGCAGGGACCCTCACCCACAGCAGCTTGCTCACAGCCACCTCCAGCCTGGCTGCAAACCCCTCCAGCCAGGAGGCTGCCACCACCTCCCTGGGCAGCCTGGACAGGCTCTCACCACCCTCCTGGCCAACACTTCTTCCTCACAGCCAAGCTCCAGCTCCCCACTGCTACTTCTGCTCCGCCCCCCCACCCACTCCTCTCCCTCCTCACCCCCTCCAAAGTCCCTCCCCAGCTTGCTTGCAGCCCCCTGCAGCTCCTGCAGGCCACCAGAAGCTCTCCTGGGAGCCTTCTCCTCTCCCCAGGGCAGAGCTCCCAAGCCAGGGCAGAGCTCCCAGCCCCAGGGCAGAGCTCCCAGCCCCAGGGCAGAGCTCCCAAGCCAGGGCAGAGCTCCCAGCCCCAGGGCAGAGCTCCCAGCCCCAGGGCAGAGCTCCCAAGCCAGGGCAGAGCTCCCAGCCCCAGGGCAGAGCTCCCAGCCCAGGGCAGAGCTCCCAAGCCAGGGCAGAGCTCCAGCCCAGGGCACAGCTCCCAGCCCCAGGGCACAGCTCCCAGCCGAGGGCAGAGCTCCCAGCCCAGGGCAGAGCTTCCACACCCAGGGCAGAGCTCCCAGCCCAGGGCACAGCTCCCAAGCCAGGGCAGAGCTCCCAGCCCCAGGGCACAGCTCCCAGCCCCAGGGCACAGCTCCCAGCCCAGGCAGAGCTCCCAGCCCCAGGGCACAGCTCCCAGCCCAGGGCAGAGCTCCCAGCCCAGGGCAGAGCTCCCAGCCCCAGGGCACAGCTCCCAGCCCAGGGCACAGCTCCCAGCCCAGGGCAGAGCTCCCACCCAGGCACAGCTCCCCAGCCCAGGGCAGAGCTCCCCCCAGTGCAGCTCCCAGCCCAGGGCACAGCTCCAGCCCCAGGGCACAGCTCCCAGCCCAGGGCAGAGCTCCCACAGCCAGGGCAGAGCTCCCAGGCCAGGGCAGAGCTCCCAGCCCAGGGCACAGCTCCCAGCCCAGGGCACAGCTCCCAGCCCAGGGCAGAGCTCCCAGCCCAGGGCACAGCTCCCAGCCCAGGGCACAGCTCCCAGCCCAGGGCACAGCTCCCAAGCCAGGGCACAGCTCCCAGCCCCAGGGCACAGCTCCCAG
>JAAWVA010001347.1:0-10819 GCA_015227895.2 Colaptes auratus | reverse complement strand
AGCCTCTCCTCATCAGACTTTCCCTCCAGCCCCCTCCCCAGTCTGGTTGCTCTCCCTGGACCTGCTCCAGCACCTCAAGATCCTTCCTGAAGTGAGGGGCCCAGAGCTCCACACAAGGTGTGAGCCTCACCAGTGCTGAGTAGAGGGCAGAATTCCATCCCTGCTCCTGCTGGCCACACTATTCCTGATCCAGGCCAGGATGCCATTGGCTTTCTGTGCCCCCTGGGCCCACTGCTGGCTCATGCTCAGATGCTGTCACCCAGCATGCAGGCGGTGCTCTCCGCCACTCACCCCCAGTCTGTAGCACTGCACAGGTGTTTGTGCAAGGACCCTGCCCTTGGCCTTGTTGAATCTCATACTGTTGGCCTCAGCCCAGTGACCCAGCCTGGCCAGGTCCCTGTGCAGCATTCCCCTACCCCCCAGGAGATCCACACTGTCTCCCAGCTTGGTTTCATCCGCAGATTTGTAGTAACGGTGACTCGATCCCCTCATCCAGGGTCATTGAATAGGACTGGGCCCAGCACTGATCCCTGGGGGACACCACAGGTCACTGGGCAGCAGCTGGTTTGCTATCTAAGAAATAACTTCTCTCATTAGGCAAAAAAAAGAACCACAACTTAAATGTAGTACCACTAGGTTAGTACACAACCTCTAACTGCAGTCTGTGACAGTGATGGACAGCAGGCAGGCCCAGTGAACATGGCCCCCACGTCCAGCAACTGTGAGCAGTGGTACAGCGAGGGCAAAGCTGACTTCTGGTCTGAGGGTCCTAGGCCAGCAGAGACCTCCCTGCTGGGAAGGAGAACTGACACCAAGTGAAGATTCTTCTCACTGGTATCCGTGACAGGACAAGGGGCAAATGGACACCAACTACAACACTGGAGGTTCCACACAAACAAAGAAAAGGACCTGGGGGTGCTAGCAGATAAGAAGCTCGCATTAGCCATCACTGTGCACTGGAGCCCAGCAAAGCAATCCCTCCTGGGCTGCAGCAAGAGAAGCACACAGCCAGCAGGTGGAGGGAGGTGATTCTCGCCTCTACCCTGCTCTGGTGAGACCCACTTGGAATACTGTGTCCAGTTCTGTATCCCCTATTATAGGAAGGATCTGGAGGGTGCTGGAAGGGTCCAGAGAAGGGCCACAAGGATGAGCAGAAAGCTGGAGCTGCTCTGCTGTGAGGCCAGACTGAGGGAGAGTTAGGCTGTTCAGTCTGGAGAAGAGAGGACTCTGAGGAGACCTAATTGTGGCCTTCCAGTATCTGAAGGGGGCTACAAGAAAGCTGGGGAGGGACTTTGAGGGTGTCAGGGAGTGATAGGACTGGGGGGGATGGAACAACAAACTAGAAATGGGGAGATTGAGATTGGATGTTAGGAAGAAGTTGTTCCCCATGAGGGTGGTGAGAGCGTGGCAGAGGTTGCCCAGGGAGGTGGTGGAAGCCTCACCCCTGGAGGTGTTTGCAGCCAGGCTGGCTGTGGCTGTGAGCAACCTGCTGTAGTGTGAGGTGTCCCTGCCCATGGCAGGGGGTTTGATCTATATTATCCTTGAGGTCCCTCCAGCCCGACACACATTCTATGATTCTGTGATTTCTACTCAAGTATTTCACAAATGAAAGGGAGATGCATGTTGCTCTTGAATAACACAGTCAATGCTAGCCACCCAAGGGGCCTTCCAGGATTTAATTACCAAAACTTGAGCTTGCAGATAAACTTCTTTTCTGTGACAAGGCCTGAACAGTCTAAGTCTGACCATACCCAGAGCAGCAGCCAATCCCAAATCTTAATACTTCTAGGATTCATCTGTCTCAGCCATCCAACAAAAGCATGGAGCTTTCCCCTTAGAAGGCAGGATTTAAGGAGAGGGTTTTTTCTGCTGGGATTTCTTTGGGTGTATTTTCTTTTTTCCCTCCCTCCCCCTTCACTTTAGCAGCAGGAACACCACCGTGAGTGTCTTTGACTCAGAAACCCCCAAAAGCGTTCTTGTGTGCTTTCTGGATTTCGCCCGCACCGCCGTTTCTGCCTCCCTGATGGAATATCTGAGGTCTGAGGTTTCATGATTCAAGGCAGTTATTATATTATGAAAAAAGGGGAGGGAGAAAAAAAACAACCCTGACGTTAAAGCAATCCCTTCACACATCTGTTTATCCTGCTCCCAAGGTTTTACTACAGCATCACATTGAGACATTAGCAACATGGAACTGCATTTGCCGTTCAGCTCGGCTAACGAACGATTCACGTTCAGTAAATGCTTCAAATAAGATGACTGCACTTCAATTTTACACTTTGGGTAGATCATAATTAGATTATCCCCTGAAGTGCTTTTGGTTGGTTTTTCTTTTCCCCTTTCACAGAATTGATTACTTTATTTGGGGAAGAAAAAGGATATAATGTACAAATGTAGTTTCCATTCTCCCCCTCGAAACTGGTCCTGCCTGTAAAACCTCAGAGCAGCTGCTGAAGGGGAACTGGGGTTGGCTTTTTTCTGACTTTAGTTGTAAAGAGAAACTTTAAAATTAGAAATAAGAAGTTAATCATATAGAGCTTACTCTACTCTGCTCTGGTGGGACCCCACCTGCAGTACCGCAGCAAGAGAAGCACAGCCAGCAGGGCGAGGGAGGTGACTCTGCCCCTCTGCTCCGCTCTGGTGAGACCCCACCTGCAGCACTGCAGAGCATGAGAGCACGGCCAGCAGGGCGAGGGAGGTGATTCTCCCCTTCTATTCTGCCCTGGTGAGACCCCACCTGCAGCACTGCAGCAAGAGAAGCACGGCCAGCAGGGCGAGGGAGGTGATTCTCCCCTTCCATTCTGCCCTGGTGAGACGCCACCTGGAGCACTGTGTCCAGTTCTGGAGCTCTTACTACAGGAAGGATCTGGAGGTGCTGGAAGGTGTCCAGAGAAGGGCCATGAGGAGGAGCAGAGGGCTGGAGCTGCTCTGCTATGAGGACAGGTTGAGAGAGTTGGGGCTGTTGAGTGTGGAGAAGAGCAGGCTCCAAGGAGACCTAATTGTGGCCTTCCAGGATCTGAAGGGGGCTACAAGAAAGCTGGGGAGGGACTTCTGAGGGTGTCAGGGAGTGATAGGACTGGGGGGAATGGAGCAAGACTAGAAATGGGTAGATTGATATTGGATATTAGGAAGAAGTTCTTCCCCATGAGGGTGGTGAGACACAGGCACAGGTTGCCATGGGAGGTGGTGGAAGCCTCATGCCTGGGGGTTTTTGCAGCCAGGCTGGATGTGGCTGTGAGCAACCTGCTGTAGTGTGAGGTGTTCCTGCCCTTGGCAGGGGGGTTGGAGCTGGCTGATCCTTGAGGTCCTTTCCCACCCTAACAATTCTATGGTTCTATATAATATCCTCATTAATATCATAATTTTTATATATGGACAACTTGGATTTCAGGTGACAATGCACTGATTAGTGCTTTTCTTTGTTAATTAACCAGTATTTTTAATTAACAAGATGTTCATTTTTCCACTCTCTAGAATCTAAGTTTAAGAACTCGTTCAAAAGTGATAAATGACAAAGAGATCAATTTAGTCTAGAAAGGATATCTCCAGAATGATAGTACTGTATTTAAGCCCTGTATATTCCACAATCCCTCATCCTGAGGACTGTGCTCAGTTCTGGGCTCCCCAGTTCAAGAGGGACAGGGATCTGCTGGAGAGAGTCCAACAGAGAGTTACAAGGGTGATAATGGGACTGGAGCACTGCCTAATGAGGAGAGGCTGAGGGACCTGGGGCTTTTTAGTCTGGAGAAGAGAAGACTGAGAGGGGATTTAATAAATGTTTATCAATATCTGAGGGCTGGGGGTCAGGAGGGAGGGGCCAGCCTCTGCACACTTGCTCCCTGGGATAGGACAAGGAGCACTGGATGGAAGCTGCAGCACAGGAGGTTCCATCTCAACACACGGGGGAACTTCTTCACTGTGAGGGTCACAGAGCACTGGAACAGGCTCCCCAGAGGGGTTGTGGAGTCTCCTTCTCTGAAGAGTTTCAAGACCTGCCTGGATGTGTTCCTCTGTAATGTGAGCTAGGCTGCATGGTCCTGCTCTGGCAGGGGGGTTGGATTGCTGGTCTCTTTGGGTCCTGTGCCATCCTGAGAGCCTGTGATCTCCCGTACAATCTCAGGGGTAAGAATGGCTTTCAGCTTTTACAACTGCAGCGCTGCTACAACCCAGAGCACATGGAAGCAATCAACTCTACTTGCAATCATTTTATGCTGTGTTTACAGAAAACAAAGCTTTAAAAATCCTCACTTGCAATGCTGATATTTTGCAAGCATGCTTGCCTGTGTACATGAAGAGAATTAAGAGGTGATTTATGATCTTTCAGAGTCAAGCTATGCAGAGAAAAAACGCCGAGCTAATAGCAAACCCAAACATTTTCTCTGGAATATATGTTGTAATTGTTAGTATTTATACAGAAAGCCATCCCAAATTATTTCATTCATAGAGTAGAACTGAACTGAACTGAACTGAACTGAACTGAACTGAATTGAATTGAATTGAATTGAACTGAATTGAATTGAATTAACCATGTTGGAAAAGACCTTCGAGATCATCAAGTCCAACCTATCACCCAACATCATCTATCCAACTAAACCATGGCACCAAGCACCCCATCAAGTCTCCTCTTAAACACCTCCAGTGATGGTGACTCCACCACCTCCCTGGGCAGTCCATTCCAATGGCCAATCTCTCTTGCTGGGAAGAACTTCTTCCTAATATCCAGCCTAAACCTCCCGTGGTGCAGCCTGAGACTGTGTCCTCTTCTTCTGGTACTGGCTGCCTGGGAGAAGAGACCAACCTCTGCCTGTCTACAACCTCCCTTCAGGGACTTGTAGAGAGCAATAAGGTCACCCCTCAGTCTCCTCTTCTCCAGGCTAAGCAACCCCAGCTCCCTCAGCCTCTCCTCATAGGGCTTGTCTTCCAAACCCCTCACCAACTTTGTAGCCCTTCTCTGGACACCTTCCAGCAAGTCAACATCCTTCCTAAACTGAGGGGCCCAGAACTGGACACAGGACTCGAGGTGTGGCCTAACCAGTGCAGTGTACAGGGGCAGAATGACCTCCCTGCTCCTGCTGGCCACCCTGTTCCTGATGCAGGCCAGGATGCCATTGGCCCTCTTGGCAGCCTGGGCACACTCCACAGCAGTGTCTTTACTGTCTTTAATTAATGTGGTTTAGAAAGATCAACCCTTCTCTGGTGTCAGATCTTTTATGGCATAGCTGAAGCAAGATGAAATAAGTCCAGATGAAATTGGAGAGTCTCTCTCGCACTAACAGCTGCAGCCTCACTCGGTCTAAAACGTGAAGACTGACGTTTGCAGCTGAAAATCCCAGCTTTCAGCTCTCTTGCTATCAATATGTAACACCCCTGAGCTGAGAAGAAATTTCCCCTCCTTAATATTCACAGGGTGAAGGCTCACAGAGGAAACATGAGTAATGGGTCGCTCTCATTTCCCAGCTAGAGAATCGACACCGTCAACGGTCCCAAGCGGCTCAAGCATTTTGCCCTGCTAAGCCTGCATCAGCTTTTCCAGGGAGCTGAGCAGTTGCAGCCTATAGGACATAGCCAACCCAAAGCCCCAACAGCATTTGCAGAGCAAATTGTTGCACATACCTTGAGTTTCAAAGCATTCAGAGAGGAGAGATCATGATTAAGTCTGCTGACCATTGCTCACTTGTAATGTCTGGCACACACCTAGCAATATGGATCTGAGCCAAAAAAACCCCTTAAACCCAGCCTTTACAGCTTGAATCCAGTAGGTTGTATTCATAATCTATGTCTCCAGAAAGAGTTTTCTCAATGAAAGGAAAACAAAAAAAAAACAAAGAAAACCAGGCAAAATCCAGACAAGGGTCAACATTATTAAACACTGAAAGCTTTATGAAACAATTCTCCAGAGCAAAGTCCTTGTGACAAATCCTGACTGACAGGGAAAAAACACCCCTCAACAATTGAATATATTCTCCTGATAGAGTCCTTTTCCACTTTTAGTTCCTATTAGTGGGTATTTTTTACATACACAATCACAGAATCATAGAATTGTCAGAGTTGGAAGGGACCTCAAGGATCAGCCAGTTCCAACCCCCCTGCCATGGCCAGGGACACCTCACACTGCAGCAGGTTGCTCACAGCCACATCCAGCCTGGCCTGAAAAACCTCCAGGCATGAGGCTGCCACCACCTCCCTGGGCAACCTGTGCCAGGCTCTCCCCACCCTCATGGGGAAGAATTTCTTCCTCACATCCAATCTGAATCTACCCATTTCTGGTTTAGTTCCATCCCCCCCAGTCCTATCACTCCCTGACAGCCTAAAAAGTCCCTCCCCAGCTTTCCTGTAGCCCCCTTCAGATACTGCAAGGCCACAATTAGGTCTCCTCAGAGCCTTCTCTTCTCCAGACTGAACAACCCCAACTCTCTCAGTCTGGCCTCATAGGAGAGGAGCTCCAGCCCTCTGATCATCCTTGTGAGTGATCACCCAAATCTTCTGTCTGTAAGCCTCCTGTATGTGCCTTCTACTCATCCCATGGCCCTTCTCTGGACACTTTCCAGCACCACCAGATCCTTCATGTAACAGAGGCTCCAGAACTGGACACAGTACTCCAGGTGGGGTCTCACCAGAGCAGAGCAGAGGGGGAGAATCCCTCAACCTGCTGGCTATGCTTCTCTTGCTGCAGTACTGCAGGTGGGGTCTCACCAGAGCAGAATAGAGTGAGCTCTGTATGATTAACTTCTTATTTCTAATTTAAAAATTTCTCTTGCTGCCATGGTTTAGTTGATCAGATGGTGTTGGGTGAAAGGTTGGACTCGATGAGCTCGAAGGTCTTTTCCAATCTGGTCTATTCAGTTCAATTCAATCCAATTCAATTCAATTCTATTCTATTCTATTCTATTCTATTCTATTCTATTCTATTCTATTCTATTCTAATCTATTCTATTCTATTCTATTCTATTCTATTCTGATAGCTTCCAGTAATCCCAAATACAAAATGGATTCCAACACTAAACTCCACAGAAAGAAGACACTAAAAAAGCAGGAGACAAAGTGAAAGCTGTTTGTTGACAGCAGCTAAGGATCATCCAGCACAGAATCATGGAATGGTCTGGGTTGGAAGGGACCTCTGATGGTCATCCAGTCCAACTTCCTCTGCAGTCAGCAGGGACATCATCAACTAGATCAGGTCGCCCAGAGCCCTGTGGAGCCTCACTTTGAATATCTCCATGAATGAGGCCCAAACCACCTCCCTCGGCAACCTGTTGCAGTGTTCCACCACCCTGATGGTAAAGAAATTGTTCCTAACATCCTATCTAAATCTTCTCTAGTTTGAAGCCATTGCTCCTCATCCCATCACTGCAGGCCTTTGGACTTGATGATCTTGGAGGTCTCTTCCAACCTGGCTGCTTGTGTGATTCTGTGTGATTCTGTGATCAAGGAAAAACATCTACAAGTCATCCTCGATAAGAGCTGAAAGCCCAGGCTGCAGATCTGTGCTTTTGATGCCAATTTTTCCCACACAAACACATCAAAGCTTCCAGACTGGAGTTCAGTTTTACCAGACGCAGCCAGTAACATACAACAAAATAGGAATCTGGGGGGGGGGTGGGGGGAAGAAAAACCAGAAAAGTCCAAATTTTCTTCAGAAAGCTGTTCCATTTATCCACTTTGTGAGGCCAACTGCAGCTGTTGCAAAGGAATGCAACTGAAAGCAAAAAAGCACCTTCAGAGACAGCTGGAGCTGTAGACCACACATCCCTTCAGGATACAAAGCCTCCCAGACTTCCAAAATAAACACCTCCCTCCTCTCACCATCAAATGAAATATTCATTCGCTTATCTTTTCCAAGCAGCTCCAAGTGGCACTGCTTGCACCTTAAAGTATGGCAGGCAAATGCAAAAAGCAAACCCAAACTGCCCTGCTTGATGGTGCCTGGGCTTGTCAGGCCAGAGGAGAGGTAACCTGGCCAGGGAGAGATGTTAATACAGTATGTAGCTCACTGCAGCTTTTTGCATTGACACAACAACTGCTTGGCACTCAGGGTTTTTTTGCACAAATGCTATCATTCATTTTCCTTCCCATTATAACATTCTAAATTAATTAGGAAACTTTGTTATGTAAGAACACACAAGCCAATGCACTCCTGCCAATCCATTCCATTCAGGCCACTGGGTACTGCACAAACAAAAACCAGCAGGACCTTTAAACTAAACCAGGTGGCTGATACAGGGTTCATTGCACAGAATCACAGAACATCAGGGGTTGGAAGGGGCCTCCAAAGCTCATCCAGTCCAACCCCCCTGCCAGAGCAGGATCACCTAGAGCAGATCACACAGGAATGCATCCAGGCAGGTCTTGAATATCTCCAGAGAGGAGACTCCACAATCCCCCTGTTTTTCCTCCTGTTTTCTTCCTATGCATTCCACCATTGCCTCTTGTGCTGTCATTGGGCATCACCCAGCAGAGCCTGGCTCCAGCCTCTAGGCTCTCACCCTGCACATCTTTATCAACAGCAATGAGGTCACCTCTCAGTCTCCTCCTCTCATAGCTACAGAGCCCTCAGCTCCTCAGTCTCTCCTCATAAGGAAGATGTTTCACTCCCTTCATCATCTTTGTGGCTCTGTATTGGACTCTCTCAAGCAGTTCCCTGAGGTCTTCCTTGCACTGAGGGCCCCAGAACTGGACACAATATTCCAGATATGGCCTCAGCAGGGCAGAGGAGAGGGGAAGGAGAACCTCTCTGAACCTACTAACCACAGCCCTTCTGATCCACCCCAGGATGTCATTGGCCTTCTTGGCCACAAGAGCACATTGCTGGCTCGTGGTCATCCTTCCACCCACAGGACCCCCAGATCCTTTTCCCGCTCACTGCTCTTCAACAGGTCCCCAACATATCCTGCTCACTGGGGTTGGTCTTTCCCACATTCAAGACTCTCCCCTTGCCTTTGTTGAATTTCATTCAATTTTTCCCTGCCCAATGCTCCAGCCTAGGTCTCTCTGATTGGCAGCACAACCTTCTGGTGTGCTTAGAGGGATTCAGTCTCAAGCTGCACCAGGGGAGGTTTAGGCTGGATGGTAGGAAGAAGTTCTTCCCAGAAAGAGAGATTGGCCATTGGGATGTGCTGCCCAGGGAGGTGGTGGAGTCACCATCCCTGGAGGTGTTTAGGAAGAGCCTGGATGAGGCACTTGGTGCCATGGTTGAGTTGATTAGATGGTGTTGGGTGATAGGTTGGACTTGATGATCTCTGAGGTCTTTTCCAACCTGGTCTATTCTATTCTATTCTATTCTATTCTATTCTATTCTATTCCCTATCCTATCCTATCCTTCTCTATTCTATCCATTGGTATTGAAGAAAGATTAATAAAAGCAGATTTCTTCCTCAAATTCATGATGATTGTAGGAACAGGACACAATAAGGGAGAGGATTTGCAAAGCAACAGAATTAATTCACATTTTTTAGGCAAGGGAAGAAAGAAGCATCCAGAGAAATGCGATTCTGCAACTGCAAACCAGTCAGCTTAACTTCCAATTCCTAGAAAGAAGGAGCAGTGCCAGAACCACAAGTATTTTGGGAAGGGCCAACACAAAATTAACGAGGGCAAGTCTTGCCTCATCAACCTAATTGCTTTTTAAAATGAGATGCCACACTAATCACCAAGAGAAGAACATGAGATGTGATTTACCAAGACTTTGGCAAGGCTATGAACAGCCTCCCATGGTCTCCCTTTAGCCAAGCTGGCAAAACACAGGTCAGAAGAGCAAGCATGGGTGGGAAACTCTCTGGATGGTCAGGTTCAAAGGATCATAGGATCATAGGATGTTAGGGTTGGAAAGGACCTTCAAAGGTCATCAAGTCCCTGCTAGAGCAGGACCAGGAATCTAGCACAGGTCACACAGGAATGCATCCAGATGGGTCTGGAAAGTCTCCAGAGAAGGAGACTCCACAGCCTCTCTGGGCAGCCTGTTCCAGTGCTCTGGCACCCTCACAGTGAAGAAGTTCCTCCTCATGTTGAGCTGGAACCTCCTGTGCTGGAGTTTATATCCATTGCCCTTGTCCTAATACAGGGTGCAACTGAGCAGAGCCTGTCCCCTCCCTCTTGACACTCAGCCCTCAGATAGTTATCAGCAGACAAAATCCAACTGGAAGGTGGTTACTAGACATGTTCCTCAGGCTCAATATTCAAACATCTTTACCAAGTCTTGATGATGGGATGGAGCACACTTTGGCATGATTGCAGGTCACAGCAAGGATCATCACCAGGGAGAAAGGACTGACAAGCTGGAACATAAGGGATAGGCTGGAACATCAGGGATGGGGTGGCAGAAGCCTCATCTCCGGAGGTTTTTAAGGCCTAGTTGTATGTGGCTCTGGGCAACCTGATCTAGTGCAAGGTGCCCCTGCCCATGGCAGGGGGGTTGAAACCAGATGATCCTTGAGGTCCCTTCCAACCCTGACAGTTCCATGATTCTGTAACATGGAGCAGCTGGTGAGTGGCACCTCAGCAGCCAGCCAAACAGACTGACAAACACCTCATGAAGACAGTTCCTTCACCCAGGCACCAAGCACCTCATGCAACAGAAGAAGCTAGGTGCAGGCATTTGGAAAGCAGCTCTGAGGAAAAGAAGCCAGGAATCCTGCTGGGCAAGGAGCTGCACACCAGGCAGCAGCAGGTACCTCCAGCAAAGGCAGCAAATGGCATACTGGGCCGTGTCAGGAAGTGCAAGATCAGCCTAGCTTTAAAGGCTTTGCTCTCATGGTCTTTGTCTCGTGGTTTTGTAAATCATGTTCCTTACACAACTCAAATGCAGTCCCTGTGGGGTTCATAT
>JAAWVA010001346.1:0-10822 GCA_015227895.2 Colaptes auratus | reverse complement strand
TAGGGGAGATGCAAACACCCCCATGGTGTTAGGGGGTACGCTGCCCCTGTGGAGAAGGGGTTAGGGATATGGAATCAAAGAATCCTGGAATGGTTTGGATTGGCAGAGATGGAAGAGAGCATCGAGTGCAACACCCTGGCCATGGCCAGGGACATCTCCCACTAGCTTGGGTTGCTGAAATGCTTGACTTTGGAGACTTCCAGGGATGGAACATCCCCTTCTCTGGGCAACTTGTCACAGTGTCCTGACACCTCACTGCAAAACATTGCTTCCTTCTATCCAAAACTCAGTCTCCTCTTTCAGTCAAAACCACTGCCCTTTGTCCCCCCACAGCAGCACTTGGTAGAAAGTCTCTTTCTTGTCCTATGAGCACCACATCTCCATCTGCAAAGACCTTGGAGAGTGCCCAGAGATATCCCCAGATGTGCTTGGGAGGCCTCAAGCACATGCCAGTAGATAGAGCTGAAGGGCATGGGCTCCATGGTGTGAGAGTGAGGACAGGAGCAGAGTAGCCTGAGAGTGCTTGGGGAGTGGTTTGAGGCCTGGAGAAGCTTTTCTGCACAGTGACAAAGTGCAAGAGAAAGAAAGAAAGCCACAAAGTGCAGCTGGGGAGGTCCAGAGTGGACATGAGGTGAAAGAAATGTCACTGCAAGACATCCCCAGCAGCAGCCTGGAGCACTCCAAGCTTGGAGTTTCAAGGAACAGCCAGGGAGGACGGAGAGAGGAGCAGCAAAGGAAGGTGGCAGCAAGGTGGGGCAGCTGGCTGGGTGACTACAGCCTGCAGGGAAAGAGGCTCAGCTGATGCAGCAGCAGAGGACAGCCTGAGGGGCAGATGACAGAGGGCTGTGGGAGAGCTGAAAGGCTCCTGGCAGAGCCAAGCTCCTCCTGCTTGGGTTCTGGCTGTGGTCTGTGTCCACTGCTGCCTCTGAGGAGACAACTCCTCCTTCCAGCCCTGGGGCCTCATTGCCTCCTTGTCCATCCTCAGGAGCCTGGGAGGGGTTGTGCCATAGTCTGCCCTTGGCATTGGTCCCTCCACATCTCACTGCTCCACGAACCCCTGAGGGGAGTGAGGGACAGGATCTGCCTGTCCAGGAGCCAGGGCTCAGGGCTTGACCCTTTGCATTAATGAAAACACTTCCAGATTTGCTCAGCATCGGAGACATCTTCCTCTGCTTGTGCTGACCTCTCAGCACTGCCTCTAGTTCTCTGCTCCAACCACAGCCTGGAGACACTTCCCCAGCAGTGTCCTCACTGGGACCCATCAACAAGAGAAGAAACTCAGAGTTTGAAAGTGACTTCAACTTCTGGAGAGGTTTCATCATCTCCCTCTCAGTCTCTGATGTTTACCTGGCACAAAAGCCCCCAGGGGGTCATTAAAATGCCTTGGGTTGGTCCTCTGCTGCTCAGCTGGGCTGAGTCTGTGGCTGGTGAAGGCAGCTGGGGCAAGTAGGCAGCAATGAAAAGTGTCAGCTGTGCCCAGGAGCAGCTCCTCTGCTCTGCACAGCAGGGCTGAGGGCACTGCCAGTGGATCTCAGCAAGACGAAGAAGGCAAGAGAGCTTGGAGGTGTGCAGGAGGGTGACTGAGAGAGCTGACAGGAGGAGAAGTCACTGCAGTCCCTGACAGGGTGAGTCTGTGGGGCAGGGCAGTGCGGCTGCAGCTCCTGGAGGCATCTCCTAAAGCGCGCACAGCCAAAGCTGGTGGGGGCTGGAAGGAAATCTTCCTGTGCAGAGAGGCTCTTTTCAGGCTTTTCTGAAGAGCTGTGGAGCCCTGGGGTGCAAGCAGGGTGGTGAGGGCTGTCCTTCAGAGCAGGGTCCCTGCAGCCCAGGGGCTGTGTGCGGGGCAGGGACTCTGCTGCCTGCCAGGCTCAGCTCTCAGCCTGCCCAGGGAGCTCCACACAGTGCTGTGGGGAGAAGCTGTGAGTATCAGGAGACAGCCCTGGCAGGGCAGGGCAGGGCAGGGCAGGGATGGCAGGGCAGGGCAGGACAGGTCATGTAAGGCAGGGTCCTTCTGTTGTGGGGAGGGAGCTGTGTTGGCCAGAGCTGCTTACAGTTCTAGCACCCCCCTGGGCATTTCTGAGGAGGCTTTCCAGAAGAGCATCAAGTCAGCATTTTGCTGAAGGGAAGGGAGTCTTCTTGAATGTTGATCCCCTTGGTGTGCTGGGTGAGCTGTGTGAGACTAGAGTTTAGAGTTTGTTTCTTCACTGGAGAAGAAGACTTCATTAGCCTTTGAGGTGTTTCTGAGCCCTGCAAACCCAGAGCTGCCTGGTCAGTATCCTGCTGCTGGAAGATTTGCAGGGTAGAGCTCAGCACACAGAAGGTGGGATGGGTGGCAGGGACAGGGAGGAGAGCGGGCAGAGAGAAGGAGCTCCTGGCAGGGACAGCTGTAGCAGCAGGGACTTTGGGCAGTGGGGGAGAGGGATCTTCAGGCAGAGATGCCCTGGCAAGGGGGATCAGGCTCCTCTGTGCCATTCTCTGCACGCAGACACATTTCCCAATGCAACCTTTTGCTCTCTCTTTCTACCCAGCAGAGCAGTGCCCTCAAGCTATGGCCTCCAGGTCAGGAGTCACAACCTTGGCAGCTGACATTCATCTGAAGGTTCTGGAGTGTTGCACACAAAAGGAGGACAAAGCTCTTCAGTTCCATCCTGTGAGCTGCAGAGAGCTGAGCTGGGAAGGAGAAGGCTTCACCCAAGCCCCTCTGCTTTTTCCTTCTCCCTTCATTGTCTCTGCAGCACTGCAGACCTGTTCGTGGTTTTTCCACCTCTCCATGGGACTTGTATTCTGGGATTGGGCTGTGGTCACTTTCTGTTCTGACACCAGAGGAATCTTCATGGAAGTTCTGGGTCCCTGATGCATTTGAAGCTGTGAGGAACTCTGCCATGGGTTGGTAGTGATGGGACTGAGCTGATCCATTCCTCAAGCAGCTCAGGGACAGGGGTTACAATGAGGCTGAGAGAAGTGTGCCTAACTTGTCACTGCCTTTCCCTCCTTGCACAGGTCTCCATGGCCAGAGGCAGCAGATGGCCAACAGCAGCTCCAGCACCCACTTCCTCCTCTGCCATTCTCAGGCACAAAGGCCGCTGCAGCTTCGCAATCTGCCTCTTCCTGGCCATCTACCTGGCTGCCTGCTGGGCAATGGCTCATCATCACCACCATAGCCTGGCACACCACCTCCACACCCCCATGTACTTCTTCCTCCTCAACCTCGCCCTCCTGGACCTGGGTGCCATCTCCACCACAGTCCCCAAATCCATGGCCAATTCCCTGTGGGACACCAGGGACATCTCCTATGCAGGATGTGTTCTCCAGCTCTTCTTTTTCGTATTCCTAATTGGTGCAGAGTTTTCTCTCCTCACCACCATGTCCTATGATCGCTATGTTGCCATCTGCAGACCCCTGCACTATGAGACCCTCCTGGGCAGCAGAGTTTGTCTCCACCTGGCAGCAGCTGCCTGGGCCTCTGGGGTTCTTTATGCTCTGCTGCACACAGCAATACATTTCCCTGCCCCTATGCCAGGGCAATGCTGTGGACCAGTTCTTTCTGTGAAATCCCCAGATCCTCAAGCTCTCCTGCTCCACATCCTACCTCAGGGAACTTTGGCTTCTTGTGGCCAGTGCCTGTTTATCTTTATATTTTGTGTTGATTGTGGTGTCCTATGTGCAGATCTTCAGGGCAGTGCTGAGGATCCCCTCTCAGCAGGGACGCCACAAAGCCTTTGCCACCTGCCTCCCCCCCTGGCTGTGGTCTCACTCTTTCTCAGCAGGGCTTCTTTGCCTATCTGAAGCCTTCCTCCATCTCCTCTACATCCCTGGACCTCGTGGTGTCAGTTCTGTACTCAGTGGTGCCTCCAGCACTGAACCCTCTCATCTACAGCCTGAGGAACCAGGAGCTGAAGGCTGCCCTGAGCCAACTGATCCCTGGATGCTTTCAGAAGCAATAAACTCTCTGTCTTCACCTGCAGAGCAGTTATGATGTCACTCAGGCCCAGCCTGTGCTGCTGTGTGGCAGTGCTGGGACTGCAGGCAGTTATAGTCCAGGGCTGCTTGTGGGACAGAGCTGTGCTCCAGAGCAGCACTGCCATCAGAACAGGAGGTCTCCTCATGCCTTCATCCCCAAACCCCCTCCCTTTACATGCTGCACCTATTCAGAGCCTAATGTGTATACCCTGATCCCCTTCCAGTATAGACTCAGTCCAAACATGGATCTTTTAACCCCTCCCAGTACAGAGGTGTTTTCATAGTTTCATAGTTTCATAGTTTCAGTTAGGGTTGGAAGGGACCACAAGGATCATCTAGTTCCAACCCTCCTGCCATGGGCAGGGACACTCTACCCTAGATCAGGCTGGACAGAGCCTCGTCCAGCCTGGTCTTAAACACCGCAAGGGACGGGGCCTCAGCCACCTCCCTGGACAACCCATTCCAGGCCTTCACCACCTCATGGTGAAGAACTTCCTCCATCAGTCCAGCCTGAATTCCCCACCTCCAGCTTATCCCATTCCCCCTAGTCCTATCACTCCTGATAGCCTGAAAAGTCCCTCCCCAGCCTTCTTGTAGGCCCTTCAGATACTGGAAGGCCACAATGAGGTCACCTCGGAGCCTCTCTTCTCCAGACTGAACAGCCCAACTCCTTCAGTCTGTCCTCATAGGAGAGGTGCTCCAGCCCTCTGAGCATCCTCGTGGCCTTCTCTGGACACCTTCCAGCACCTCCAGATCCCTCTTGGAATAGGGGCTCCAGAATGGACGCAGTACTCCAGGTGGGGTCTCACCAGAGCTGAGTAGAGGGGGAGAATCACCTCCCTTGACTGCTGGCCACACTCTCCTGATGCAGCCCAGGATCTGATTGGCTTTCCGTGCCTGCAAGTGCACATTGAGAGCTCCTGTTGAGCTTCTCGTCCACCAGCACCCCCAAGTCTCTTCCTCTGGGCTGCTCCCAGCAGTCACTGCCCAGCCTGGATTTGTGCCTGGGATTGCCTCGACCCAGATGCAGGACCCTGCACTTGGTCTTGTTGAAGCTCATGAGGTTGGCCTGTGCCCCCTCTCCAGCTGGCAAGTCCCTCTGGATGGATCCCTCCCTCCAGCCTGTCTGCTGCACCACAGCTTGGTGTCATCAGCAAACTTGCTGAGTGCACCGATGCCACTGTCCATGGCACCCACAAGATGTTGAACAAGACTGGGCCCAGGACTGATCCCTGAGGGACTCCGCGTGTCCTGGCCTCCACTGGGACATGGACCATTGACAGCCACTCTTTGGGTGCGGCCATCAAGCCAGTTCCTTATCATCTGGTGGTCCACCCATCAAACCCGTGTGTCACCAGCTTGGAGACCAGGATGTGGTGTGGGACAGTGTCAAAGGCTTTGCTCAGGTCCAGGTAAACGACATCAGTTGCTCTCCCCTCATCTATTAATGCTGTCACTTGTTCATAGAAGGCCACCAGGTTTGTCAGGCAGGATTTGCCCTTGGCAAAGCCATGCTGACTGCTCCCAATCACCTCTTCACTACTCTTCTGAGTCAGTAGTGCCTCCAGGAGGATCTGCTCCATGATCTTTCCGGGCACAGAGGTGAGACTGACCGGCCTGGAGTTCCCTGCTTCCTCCTTCTTACCCTTTTTGCAGATGGGAGCAATGTTTGCCCTTTTTCCAGTCTGTGGGGACTTCCCCGTCTGCCATGACTTTGGAATATAATAGAGAGGGGCTTAGCAACCTCATCTGCAGTTCTCTCAGCACCCGTGGGTGTATCCCGTCGGGTCCCATGGACTTGAACACTTTCAGGTCTTCAGGTGATCACACCGAGCTTCACTTACCATGGGCAGTTCTTCCTCCCCATCCCTGGCATCATCTGCCATGACTCCAGGAGTGTGGCTGGAGGCCCTTGCAGTGAAGACTGAGGTAAAGAAGTTATTGAGTACCTCAGCTTTTCCACATCCCTTGTGACCAATTCACCAGTTTCCTTTCTGAGGGGGCCACACCTTCCCTACTCATCTTCTTGCCATTAAATACCTGTAGAAATTCTTAGTGCTTCCTTGACCTACCTGGTAGATTCAATTCAAACTCTGCTTTGGCTTTCCTAACCAGACCTCTTGCTGCTCGGCAGCTTCCTTATATACCCCCTGTTCTATCTGTCCTTCCCTCCACTACTGTAGAGTTTCTTTTAAGTAATAGTTTGTCCAGGAGCTCCTTGTTCATCCAGGCAGGCCTCCTAGCGTTCTTCCTGTTTTTCTCTTTGTTGGTATACATAGCTCCTGGACACAGAGGAGGTGGTCCTTGAATTATAAATTCCATCTCCCAATTGACACAAGGAAATAATTCCAATTCTTCCTCCGGATGGATACAGGTTCCTCTGTGAGGAATAGGCGTCCTCCAAGGATGTCATTCCAAAAGAGGTCATTCCAAAACAGATCCAACCAAAACAGACCACCAAGGCAGTCACGTGGAAGTATTTGGATAACTCTGCGTGATCAGTTTGGTGAGAAATGAACAGATGGGATGGGCAACCAATGCTAATCTTTTCAGGAGACTGAGGGAACTGCAAAGTGGCAGAGCCCGAGGTAGCATACCAGAAGGTAGCTGTTACTTCCGCAGTCCCCGGACAACTCTATAGCCCAACAGTGGCTCCAGTTTTAACACTGCACCAGTGCTCATTGCACATGTGGGCATGTTCCCCATAACTAGGGGTGGCCCTGCCTCCCGCCAGGGGAGGAGAGGGGTAACAGAGATAACAGAATCTATTGGGATGTGTACATCCAGTGGCCTGGCACTTCCAATTTCAGAAGTACAGGGCCTTGGTGACACAGGGGCTCAGTGCACCATAATGCCATCAAATTATCAGGATCAGAAGCTATAACTATTCTGGGAGTCACTGGTGGATCTCAAGAGTTAATAAGGGGGGTTGATATAAGTTTAAATGGTAAACAGTGGAGGAAGCATACAGTTGTGACCGGACCTGACGCACCTTGCATTTTGGGAATTGATTTTCTAAGAGAAGGGCGTTTCAAAGACCCTAAGGTTACAAATGGGCTTTTGGAGTAGCATCTGTAGAAATTGATGGACAAAAGCTGAAGTTGTCTGTTAGGACCTGATCTTTCTGATGAATCTGCAGTTGTGGGACAACACAAGATTGAGGACATAAATTGCCGGTTGCTTCTCAGACTGTGCATCACAGACAATACAGAACCAACCCTGGACTCTTTGTTGCCCATTCAGAATCTGATTCGTCAGCTGGAGAGTCAGAAAGTCATCAGCAAAACTCATTCCCCTTTCAACAGTCCAGTGTGGCCTGTGCGAAAGCAGAATGGAGACTGGCGTCTGACAGTCGACTACCGAGCTCTGAAGAAGTACTCCACCTATGAGTGCAGCAGTACCAGACATGATGGACTCCAGTATGAGCTGGAATCCAAAGAGGCCAAAATGGTATGCTACTATAGACATTGCTAATGCCTTCTTCTCTATTCCCATAGCAGAGGAATGCAGGCCTCAGTTTGCTTTCACCTGGAGAGGAATCCAGTACACTTTCAAAAGATTGCCAGTGGGCTGGATCCACAGCTCCAGCATCTGTCATGCAGGATCCATGAGGCTCTGGAGAAAGGTGGTGCTCCAGAAACACCTCAGCAGTTCATCGATGATATCATCGTCTGGGGTAAAACTGCTGAGGAAGTCTTCGAGAAAGGTAACAAAGTCATTGACATTCTTCTGAATGCAGGTTTTGCCATCAAGCGAGACAAGTGAAAGGACATACCAGGAGATCCAGTTTCTGGGAGTGCGGTGGCAGGGATGACGCCGACACATTCCAGTGGATGTGGTAAACAGAGTCTCTACCATGGCAAATCCCATGAACAAGCAAGAAACTCTACGTTTCTTGGGGATAGTGGGATTTTGGAGACTGCACATTCCTGGTTACAGTCAGATTGTGAAACCTCGTATGATGTGACTCGAAAGAGAAACACTTTCCACTGGGACCTGAACAACAAGCAGCCTTTGACCAGATAAAGCAAGAGGTGGTTCAAGCAATGGGTCTGGGACCTGTCCGAGATGGTCCAGACATTAAGAACATTTTGTACACAGCTGCAAGTGACATGGTCCGACCTGGTGCTTGTGGCAAAGAGCTCCAGGTGAGACACGTGGACGACCTCTTGGTTTCTGGAGTCGAGGTTACAGAGGTTCAGAGGCTAATTATACTCCAACAGAGAAAGAGATTCTAGCTGCCTATGAAGGAGTAAAAGCAGCTTCTGAAGTGATTGGAACTGAATCACAACTTCTCTTAGCTCCCAGATTACCAGTTTTGAATTGGATGTTCAAAGGCAAGGGTTCCACACCACATCATGCCACAGGACTCTACCTGGTCTAAGTGGATGGCTCTGATAAACCAGAGAGCTCGCATGGGAAATCTTGAAAGACCTGGTCTGGTGGAGGTGATCTCAAGTTGGCCTGAAGGTACCAACTGTACTAAACCTCCAGAGGAGAGAGTAACTCGTGCTGAGAAGCTCCTCCTTACAAGACCTTTTGATGATGAAAAGAAGTATGCTTTGTTCACAGACGGTTCCTGGCGGCTGGTCGGGACAAGCGAAGGGGAAGTCTGCAGTGTGGAGTCCAACACGCCGAGTTGCAGAGGCAAAGGATGGAGAAGGAGAATCCAGTCAGTTCGCAGAGGAAAAGCTGTCCAGCTAGCTCTCGACGTAGCTGAAGTGAGAGGTGGCCAAAGCTTTATCTCTACACCGACTCATGGATGGTAGCCAATGCTCTGTGGGGTTGGCTAAAGAACTGGAAAAGAGTGGTTGGCAGAGAAAGGAAAGCCTATTTGGGCAGCTGGCTGTGGCAGGACATTGCTGATGAATCGAGAGAATTCCAGTGAAGGTGAGACACATTGATGCTCACATCCCTAAGAGCCAAGCTACGAGGAACAGCAACACAACCATCAGGCAGATCTAGCTGCAAGAGTTTCTCAAGTAGACATGGACTTGATCTTGATCTTGACTGGAAACACGACGTGAGGTGAGATTTCTTAGCTCGGTGGGCTCACGATTCCTCAGGACATCAAGGCAGAGATGCAACCTACCAGTGGGCTCGTGACAGATCCATAGACATTTCCATGGATGCTATCACAAAGTCATCCATGACTGTGACATTTGTGCTGCTATTAAGCAGGCAAAGCGACTTAAGCCCTTATGGTACGGTGACAGATGGTCAAGTACAAGTATGGTGAAGCTTGGCAGATTGACTACATCACTCTCCACGTTCCGTTTGGTAAGCAGTATGTGCTTACTATGGTAGAGGCAAACACTGGATGGTTGGAAACTTATCAGTTCCACTCGCAACTGCACGCACACCATTCTTGGTCTGGAGAGACAAATCCTGTGGAGACACGGAACTCCAGAGAGGATGCGAGTCAGACAACGGAACTCATTTCAAAAACAACCTTGTAAAGAGCTGGGCCAAAGAGCACGGCATTGAGTGGATATTCCACATCCCTACTATGCACCAGTGCGGGAAGATTGAACGCTACAACGGTTTGCTGAAGACCACTCTTAAAGCCATGGGGGGTGGATCTTTGAAAACTGGGAAAAAGCATTTAGCACAAGCAACTGGCTGGTAAATAGTAGAGGGTCAGTGAACCGAGCTGGACCGCCACACTCAGATCTGCTACAGAAAGTGGAAGGTGATAGAGTTCCTGTGTTAGAGAAAAGAATCTGTTAGGTAGAAACTGTTTGGGTGTTTTCTCCCTCAGGAGAGGCTAAACCTGTCCGAGGGGTGGTTTCAGCTGAAGGTCCGGGTCACACTATTGGGTAATGCAAGAGAAGAATGGTGAACTTCAGTGTATTCCACAAAGAAATCTAACTTTAGCTGAAAGAGTTTAATTTCAGAGTGTGTACATCTACATCACGCTCAAAGGAAGATCCATGAGGGATCTACAGTGCACTGAACCCTGAGAACCCTGAGAGCCTGAGTCAACTGAGAGTCCCTGTGTCCCTGTTTCCCTGTTCCTTGTTCTTCACTTAATCTGCGAAGACACAAACTGTTTTCCATTTTTCTTGTTTCTTAGACTTCTGATCATCTACACCTGAGGATAGCCGGAATGGACTATGAACTTTACTTGAAATGTAGCTATTGTTTTAGATTGGATGGACAGTATGAACAGCCAATGAAATGTTTAGAAGAGGTGGATTGTGACCGTTGAGGCTGTGCCTTTAAGAAAGAGACAGTTAGCTGAACACTCTGGCTGAATGTTTTTGATATTTAACAAAAACAAGGTAGTCTAAACTAATTTCATTGGTGGATTGATGGAAGTGCAGCTTTGGGTTGGTTTTGTTCGTTCAGTTGTTCTTCTCTGTCTGTACGGATGGTTGGCTTCTCTCTCGCTGAAGGCAACACTTTTGCCGGACAGAAGTTGCCTTGAATTAAAAGCTAACCAGATAAGAAAAAACTAATTCTTGCATTTTGCTTTGAGCTAACAGAATTTTTCTTCCTTAATTGCTTTCTCTTTCTCTCTAACCCTTTTTGGGAAAAAAAGGGGGGTGGGGAGGGAGAGAGGGGGGTTCAGGGAACCCCCCTGGCCGGCTGGAGGGAAAAGGTTTTTCTGCATTGTGTTCATTGCTGTATTTTCCTGTATATTATTGTAAATATTGGTATATTTGTGTACATATTCATTGCATTCCATTCTGCCTGTAATATAGTTTCATCTGCTTTCCGACTGAGCTAGCTGTGGTTTCTTTCCCTGTGTGTGGGGAGGGGACTTTCTCACCCCAACACACCACTCTCCCTCCCTACCTCCCTTTTTTCCCAAAAAGCTTAGAGAGAGAGAGAAGGCAATTAAGGAGAAAATTCTGTTAGC
>JAAWVA010001345.1:0-10825 GCA_015227895.2 Colaptes auratus | reverse complement strand
CCAGGGAGGTGGTGGAGTCCCCATCCCTGGTGGTGTTCAACAAAGGCTTGGATGTGGCATTGGAGCCAGGGTTTAGTTGTCAGGAGGTGTTAGGGATTAGGTCATAGGTAGGACTTGATCTCTGAGGCCTTTTCCATCCTGGTTGATTCTGTGATTCTGTCTCAACCTCTTGCAGTAAGCAAATATTTCATTTCTTTTCTGATGCCTTCCTAGCTGAGCCCCTTGTCAAACCCTGACAACTTGTGAAGATTGTAGATTTTGGGACAGAAGGTGTAGCCTTGATCTCATGGAAGTGAAAATGTGTATGACAAGCACAGCATATGATTTATTAGATGGTTGTCTAACTCTGTGAAATTAACCATTAGATCATATCTGCTTCTACCAGGGCTAGGAGCATGATTAGGGGACTGCAGCACTGCCTGGGGAGGAAAGGCTGAGACCCCTGGGGCTGTTCAGTCTGGAGAAGAGAAGAATGAGAGGGGATCTGATCAATGTCTACCAATAGCTGAGGGCTGGGGGTCAGGAGGGAAGGGACAGGCTCTGCTCACTTGCTCCCTGTGATAGGACAAGGAGCAATGGATGTAAGCTGCAGCACAGGAGGTTCCACCACAACACAAGGGGGAACTTCTTTACTGTAAGGTCCACAGAGCACTGGCAGAGGCTGCCCAGAGAGGTTGTGGAGTCTCCTTCTCTGGAGCCTTTCCAGCCCTGTCTGGATGTGTTCCTGTGTGACCTGTGCTGGATTCTCTGCTCCTGCTCTGGCAGGGGGTTGGACTGGATGATCTCTTTGGGTCCCTTCCAACCCTTGACATCCTGTGAGCCTGTGACCATGGTCCTGATTGTACTTAATTCTCTGCTGCAAGCTGGGAAATTAACCACATAAGTTGAAAGCAGGAAGCCAGTTCCAGCTAAATACCTCTTTGGAAATGGAAACTGTTTAAGAAAGGTTTACTCACCAGTACAGGTTAGGGGTTGACATGCTGGAAGGCAGCCCAGTGGAGCAGGAGCTTGGAGTCCTGATGGACAACATGCTAGAATCACAGAAGTGTCAGGCCTGGAAGGGACCTCAAGGCTCAGCCAGTTCCAACCCCCTGCCATGGCCAGGGACACCTCACACTACAGCAGGTTGCTCACAGCCACCTCCAGCCTGGCTGCAAACACCTCCAGGCAGGAGGCTGCCACCACCTCCCTGGGCAACCTGTGCCAGGCTCTCTCCACCCTCATGGCCAACAACTTCTTCCTCACAGCCAATCTCAATCTCCCCACTTCTAGTTCTGCTCCATCCCCCCCAGTCCTATCCCTCCCTGACACCCTCAGAAGTCCCTCCCCAGCTTTCTTGTAGGCCTTCTTCAGACACTGGAAGGCCACAATTAGGTCTCCTTGAAGCCTTCTTTTCTCCAGACTGAATAGCCCAAACTCCTTCACTCTGAAGTTCCCCATCAGCCAGGGCTGTCCCCTGTAGCCAAGAATTCCATATCGTTCATGAGGAAGGATGTGGCCAGCAGGTCAAGGGAAATTCTCCTCTCCCTCTACTCTGCCCCAGTGAGCCCAAATCTCTAGGACTGACTTCAGTTCTTCTCAATTAAAGAGAGATAGGGATCTACTGGAGAGAGTCCAGTGGGGGCTACAAAGCTGCTAGGAGTTCCTGGAGCACCTCTGTGAGGTGCAAAGGCTGAGAGCCTTGGGCCTGTTGAGCCTGGAGAAGAGCAGCCCCAGAGGGGAGCTGAGAAATGCTCAGCAAGAGCCAAAACTTGGTGGGGCAGGAGGATGGGAGCAAACTCTTTTCATTGGTGCCCAGCAACAGGACAAGGGCATGGGAGCAAACTGGAACCCAGGAGGTTCCACCTGAACATGAAGGTAACCCTCTGCATTTTGAGGGTGCACTGGAGCAGGCTGCCCAGAGAGGTCATAGAGTCTCCTTCTGTGAAGAGACTCCAAACCCCTCTGGCCAGTGTGCAAGCTGCGCTGAGTGCCCTGCTTTAGAAGTGGGCTTGGACTGGATGAATAGAGTAGAGTAGAGTAGAGTAGAGTAGAGTAGAGTAGAGTAGAGTAGAATAGAATAGAATAGAATAGAATAGAATAGAATAGAATAGACCAGGTTGGAAGGGACCTTCAAGATCATTGCGTCCAACCTATCATCCAACACCACCTAATCAACTAACCCATGGCACCAAGCACCCCATCAAGTCTCCCCCTGAACACCTCCAGGGATGGTGACTCCACCACCTCCCTGGGCAGCCCATTCCAATGGGCAATCACTCTCTCTGTGTAAAACTTCCTCCTAATCTCCAGCCTAAACCTCCCCTGGCACAGCTTGACACTGGATCCCCTCCTTCTGTCCCTGCTTGCCTGGGAGAAGAGACCAACCCCCACCTGGCTACAACCTCCCTGCAGGGAGTTGTAGAGAGCAATGAGGTCTCCCCTGAGCCTCCTCTTCTCCAGGCTAAGCAACCCCAGCTCCCTCAGCCTCTCCTCACAGGGCTGTGCTCAAGGCCTCTCCCCAGCCTTGTTGCCCTTCTCTGGACACGTTCACACTGATCTGAACTGCAGAAGCTAACAGTTTGGAATGTCTCTTCCTCATCTTCTTGTAAAATTTCTCCTGGTCCCCACTGCTGGCAGAGTTACAGAATCACAGAATCAGAGAACATCAGAGGTTGGAAGGGACCTCCAGAGGTCACGCAGCCCAACCCCCCTGCCGGAGCAGCATCACCCAGGGCAGGCTGCACAGGAATGCAGCCAGGGGGGGTTGGAAAGGCTCCAGAGCAGGAGACTCCACAACCTCTCTGGGCAGCCTGCCCCAGGCCTCTCTCACCCTCACACCAAGAAGTTTCTCCTCATGTTGAGCTGAAACCTTCTCTGTTCCAGTTTGTCTCCATTGGTCCTTGGCTTATTGCTGTGCACCACCCACAAGAGCTTGGCCCCCTCCCCTTGCCCCCCAGCCCTCAGCTATTGATAGACATTGATCAGATCCCTCTCAGCCTTCTCTTCTCCAGACTCAACAGCCCCAGGGCTCTCAGTCTCTCTTCACAGGGCAGATGCTCAAGTCCCCTAAGCATCCTCCTGGCTCTGCCTTGGACTGTCTCCAGCAGGTCTCTGTCTCTCTTGAGCTGGGAAGCCCAGAGCTGGACACAGGATTGCAGCTGTGGTCTGAGCAGGGCAGAGCAGAGGGGGAGCAGAACCTCCCCAGCCCTGCTGGCCACACTTTCCTTGCTGTCCCGCAGGGCTCATTGGCTCTCTTGCCCCGCAGGGCTCATTGCTGTCCCATGCAGAACTTGCTGCCCACCAGCACTCCAAGGTCTTTCACTATGGAGCTGTTTTCCAGCAGGGCAGCCTCTGACCTGTTGTGGTGCCTGCTGTTGCTCCTCCCCAGATGCAGGGCCCTGCACTTGTCCTTATTGACCTTCATGATGTGTACCTCCCCCCAGCTCTCCAGCTTGTCCCCAGCACTGTCCTGTCTTGTATCCCATTGGAATTCCATCCCAAGGCAGGCTGGAGAGATGGATGCCTCAGAAAGAGAGGGTCAGAACCTCCAAGGTCTTTCTCCACGGAGCTGCTCTCCGTCGGGCAGCCTCTGACCTGTCCTGGTGGCTGCAGCTATTTAAAGGGAGAGGTGTGGGATTTATTGCTAGAGGGATGAAGGGGAAGGGTAGTGCCAACATTTGCTGGGCTGTGGGTTTGCTATGATGTGAGATTCTTTTACCCATCCCTAGTTGGCTAAAGCAGAAGCAAAAGCTGAAAGTTTTCACTCCTCAGAGGCTCCTCTTCCAGCTTTCGGTTGTGTCATTTAAGATTCCTGTCATATCACTCAGCTGATTCAAGTCTGTAGCACATTACAGCATTCCAAATGGCATTTGGTGCTGCCATATGTCAGCCTGTGCTGTGGCACACCAGAGCAGGAGCATGATTTATCAAGCTTATCAATACTTAATTTAGCCCTAATACAGTTTGATCTAATCCAACTCCTCCTTTAACTTCCATCCTTAGTCACCAGCTGCTAAAAGCACAGGCATGGACTCAGTGCTGGAAGAAGGTGTTTTGAGGGAAGTTCCTCCTTCTGCAGAGCTTAGGAAATGTTTAGCCAGGAAGCAGTTGTGTTGCAGGATGGAGTTTAGCACATCTGCTGGAGAGCAGCCCCAAGGAGAAGGACCTGGGAGTGCTGGTGGGCAGCAAGCTCTGCATGGGACAGCAATGTGCCCTGGGGGGCAAGGAGGCCAAGGGGGTCCTGGGGGGCATTCAGAGGATTGTGTCCAGCAGAGCCAGGGAGGCTCTCCTCCCCCTCTGCTCTGCCCTGCTGAGACCTCTCCTGGAAGATTGCATCCAGCTCTGGGCTCCCCAGGTCAGGAGGGACAGGGATCTGCTGGAGAGAGTCCAAGGGAGGGCTGCAAGGCTGCTGAAGGGACTGCAGCACTGCCTGGGGAGGAGAGGCTGAGAGCCCTGGGGCTGTTCAGTCTGCAGAGGAGAAGGCTGAGAGGGATCTGATCAATGTCTCTCAAGAGCTGAGGGCTGGGGGTCAGGAATGGACAGGGACAGCCTCTGCTCACTGTGCCCTGGGATAGGACAAGGGGCAATGGATGGAAACTGCAGCCCAGGAGGTTCCAGCTCAACATGAGGAGGAACTTCTTGACTGTGAGGGTCCCAGGGCCCTGGAGCAGGCTGCCCAGAGAGCTTGTGGAGTCTCCTTCTCTGGAGCCTTTCCATCCCTGTCTGGATGTGTTCCTGTGGGACCTGTGCTGGATTCTCTGCTCCTGCTCTGGCAGGAGTGTTGGACTGGAAGATCTCCAGAGGTACCTTCCAACCCCTGACATCCTGTGAGCCTGGGAGATGAAATTTCCAAAGTCAGGAGAAATGTCAAGATTTGGAGACAGTACCAAAAACCTGTGACAGGATTCACCTGGAAGATGAAAAACTAGGAACCAAGTGCATGAAGTGAGAGGGTGAGATCCTTTTTTCCCTATCAGCATTGTATTTTCTAGAGATAACAATAATCTGTAGTGCCATCAAAGATATCTGTGTTCACTTGGAGTTCACTTTGAGTTGTTTGAGCACTGTGTCCAGGTCTGGGCTCCTCAGTTTAAGAAGGATATTGAATGTGTCCAGAGAAGGGCAAGGAGGCTGGGGAGGGGTCTGGAGCACAGCCCTGTGAGGAGAGGCTGAGGGAGCTGGGGTTGCTTAGCCTGGAGAAGAGGAGGCTCAGGGGAGACCTCATTGCTCTCTACAAGTCCTTGAAGGGAGGTTGTAGCCAGGTGGGGGTTGGTCTCTTCTCCCAGGCAGGCAGCACCAGAACAAGAGGACACAGTCTCAAGCTGCACCAGGGGAGGTTTAGGCTGGAGGTGAGGAGAAAGTTCTTCCCAGCAAGAGGAATTGGCCACTGGAATATGCTGCCCAGAGAGGTGGTGGAGTCCCCATGCCTGGAGGTGTTCAAGAGGGGGTTGGATGTGGCCCTTGGAGCCATGGGTTAGTTGTCAGGAGGTGACAGGTTGGACTTGATGATCTCTGAGGTCTTTTCCAGCCTGGTTGATTCTATGATTCTGATGAAGCCAAGGGAAAGAATAAGAATGCAGCTCCTGTAGGAGAATAGGGAGGCAGGGCTGGTTACCAGGGTGCATGCCTCCCTCAGGGGCAATCAGACTGGCAAGGGGCAGCACTGCTGGTGAGGGGTCTGGAGAACAGGGCCGGTGAGGAGCAGCTGGGGGACCTGGGGGTGTTTGGCCTGGAGTAGAGGGAGCTGAGGTAAGACCTCCTTGCTTTCACCCCCACCCAGAAGGGAGGGTGCAGTGAGGTGGGGGTTGGTCTCCTCCCTCATGTCAGGTGACAAAATGAGAGTCAATGGCCTGAAGCTGTGCCAGGTGTGGAGGGTAGGAAAGATGTCTTTGCTGCAAGAGTGGTCAGGGGCTGGAAGAGGCTGCCCCAGGAGGGGGTGGAGTCCCCATCCCCGGCTGTGTTGACAAAACATGGTGACATGGCACTTTGGGACGTGCTTTAGTGGCCATGGGGATGTTGGGTTCAGTGACCTTGGGGTCTTTTATAAACCCAAAGAATTTTGTGATTCTGTTCTCTTGCAGAACACAGCAAAATAGCTTTCAACAAAGATTCTCTTGCATAAAGGTCCCCAGAGGGATTGTGTTGTCTGCTGCTCTGGAGCCTTTCCAGCCCTGTCTGGATGTGTTCCTGTGTGACCTGTGCTGGAGTCTCTGCTCCTGCTCTGGCAGGGGGGTTGGACTGGAGGATCTCCAGAGGTCCCTTCCTACCCCTGACATTGTGTGAGCCTATGTGAAAGGAGTTGACAACTACCACAAGAGATTGAAGGATCTGCTGGGTGGAGATCCTGATTTTACTCCTTTAGAAAACTTCCCTTTTCCTTTCATTTAGAAGGAAATAAATGTCATTGAAAGAAATCAACACAGTTGAAGGGGGGCTAGTTAAGGGCAGAGCCTGTGAAAGAGCCTTCCTGGGCAGCAGCGATTCCCTCATTCAGACAAACTGAATGGAGCCACAGAGTCAGAGTCATAGAATCATAGAGTCATAGAATCATAGAGTCACAGAGTCACAGAGTCACAGAGTCACAGTGTCATAGAGTCATAGAGTCACAGAGTCACAGTGTCACAGAGTCACAGTGTCATAGAGTCATAGAGTCACAGAGTCACAGTGTCACAGAGTCACAGTGTCATAGAGTCATAGAGTCACAGAGTCACAGAGTTACAGAGTCAGAGTCACAGTGTCACAGTGTCATAGAGTCACAGAGTCAGTGTCATAGAGTCACAGAGTCACAGAGTCACAGTGTCACAGTGTCATAGAGTCATAGAGTCACAGAGTCACAGTGTCATAGAGTCACAGTGTCACAGAGTCACAGTGTCATAGAGTCACAGAGTCAGTGTCATAGAGTCACAGAGTCACAGAGTCACAGTGTCACAGTGTCATAGAGTCATAGAGTCACAGAGTCACAGTGTCATAGAGTCACAGTGTCACAGAGTCACAGTGTCACAGTGTCATAGAGTCATAGAGTCACAGAGTCACAGTGTCATAGAGTCACAGTGTCACAGAGTCACAGTGTCACAGAGTCACAGTGTCATAGAGTCATAGAGTCATAGAGTCACAGAGTCACAGTGTCATAGAGTCACAGAGTCATAGAGTCATAGAATCAGCCAGGCTGGGGAGAGGCCTGGAGCACAGCCCTGTGAGGAGAGGCTGAGGGAGCTGGGGCTGCTTAGCCTGGAGAAGAGGAGGCTCAGGGGAGACCTCATTGCTCTCTACAACTCCCTGCAGGGAGGTTGTAGCCAGCTGGGGGTTGTTCTCGTCTCTCAAGCAACCAGCACCAGAACAAGAGGACAGTCTCAAGCTGTGCCAGGGGAAGTTTAGGCTGGAGGTGAGGAAGAAGTTCTTCCCAGACAGCAAGGGAGATTGGCCATTGGGATGTGCTGCCCAGGGAGGTGGTGGAGTCACCATCCCTGGAGGTGCTCAAGAGGGGATTGTACATGGCACTTGGTGCCATGGTCTAGTCATGAGGTCTGGTCTGTGGTGACAGGTTAGTCTTGATGATCTTTGAGGTCTCTTCCAACCTTGGTGATACTGTGTGTGATAGAGTCATAGAGTCAGAGAATCATAGAGTGATAGAATCATAGAGTCATAGAGTGGTAGAGTCACAGAGTGATAGTCATAGAATCATAGAATCATAGAGTCATAGAGTCATAGAGTGATAGAATCATAGAGTCATAGAGTCACAGAGTCATAGTCATAGAGTCATAGAATCATTGAGTCATAGAGTCATAGAGTCACAGAGTCATAGAGTCATAGAATGAGTGATTCATAAAATCATAGAGTCATAGAAACATAGAAGCATAGAATCAAAGAATCATAGAATCATCCAGGTTGGAAAAGACCTCAGACATCATCAAGTCCAACCTTGTTACCCAATAGCTAACACCTCCAGACAACTAAACCCTGGCTCCAAGTGCCACACCCAAGCCTTTTTTGAACACCCCCAGGGATGGGGACTCCACCACCTCCCTGGGCAGCACAACCCAATGGCCAATCTCTCTCTCTGGGAAGAGCTTGAGACTGTGTCCTCTTGTTCTGGTGCTGCTTGCCTAGGAGAAGAGCCCAACCCCCACCTGTCTACAACCTCCCTTCAGGTTGTTGTGGAGCCATAAGGTCTCCCCTGAGCCTCCTCTTCTCCAGGCTAAAGGTGGGAAATTTTCCAGGGAACAGAAAAACCAACAAAGAACAGAACTGCCTCCATGGACCTGAGGTTGATTTTGCTCAGATTTTGCCTGCAGGTTGGTTGTTCACTTTGTTTTACCTCTGTGTTGCCCACAATAAGCCACAAATTGAAAGCTTTGCAGAAGCATTTGGCTGGAAACCAAATTCTCTTCAAAATGAGATGTAAGCACATAGAAAGGAATGGGGGGGGAGAAGGTTGGGGAAGGGAATGCTGAAAAGGAGAAGAATTTGGACTCCTGTCATTGTTATTGCCACCCCAAGTAAAGTCAGGAATCATTTGCTTCTGCCTCTGCCTTTCATTTGCTGCCTGCACAGAACAGTAAGCAGGTTGAATGCTGTGGCCTGTGGAGGGAGCTCAGCTTTGCCTCAGAACAACAGAGTGCAGGCATTTTCCTTTCTGACATGTCTCTGTCCTCCAGTTAATGTAAACCCTGCACCATGTCTTGTGCAGCTACGCTCTGAAGAAGGAAATCTTGAAACAGGATGGCATTGAACAAGTCCATGTACCAGGTGCTGTGCACTTTGGCCACAGCAACCCCAGGCAGTGCTACAGGCTGGGGGCAGAGTGGCTGAGAGCAGCCAGGCAGAGAGGGACCTGGGGGTGCTGGTGGACAGTTGCCTGAACACGAGCCAGCAGTGTGCCCAGGGGGCCGAGAAGGCCAAGGGCATCCTGGCCTGCATCAGGAAGTGTGGCCAGCAGGAGCAGGGAAGTCATTGTGCCCCTGTACACAGCACTGGTTAGGCCACCCCTTGAGTCCTGTGCCCAGTTCTGGGCTCCTCAGGTTAGGAAAGATGTTGAGCTGCTGGAAGGTGTCCAGAGAAGGGCAACAAAGCTGGGGAGGGGTCTGAAGCAGAGCCCTGTGAGGAGAGGCTGAGGGAGCTGGGGTTGCTTAGCCTGGAGAAGAGGAGGCTCAGGGGAGACCTCATTGCTCTCTCCAACTCCCTGAAGGGAGGTTGTAGCCAGGTGGGGGTTGGTCTCTTCTCCCAGGCACCCAGCACCAGAACAAGAGGACAGAGTCTCAAGCTGTGCCAGGGGAGGTTTAGGCTGGAGGTGAGGAGAAAGTTCTTCCCAGACTGAGTCATTGGCCATTGGGATGTGCTGCCCAGGGAGGTGGTGGAGTCCCTTTCCCGAGAGGTGTTCAGCAAAGGCTTGGCCGTGGCACTTGGAGCCATGGTTTAGTTGTCAGGAGGTGTTAGGGATTCAGTCATAGGTTGGACTTAATGATCTCTGAGGTCTTTTTCAACCTTATTGATTCTATGATTCTATGAATCAGTTTTAGCCATCTAAGTGCCACTGCCACTTTGGCACAAAGCTTAGGCTTCTACAAGCCCCTTGAAGCACTTCAATGTTTTTGTGCCATGTTGTGGTCATGGCACAGAATGGGCTTAAACTATTCTGTCACCAGCTATTGCATCTGAGATAAAGATACCTTTGAAACAACCCATCTTTACAGGAATGAAAACAGCAGCCATTCTACTTGGTTAATTTTGGGGCCCAGCAGAAGTAAATAGATGATGGAAAACCTCTGCTCCAGGTGAAGATAATCACAGCATGACAGAAACACTCAGCTTGGAAAAGAGCCTCAGGGTCACCAAGGCCAACCCAGAACCCTGCTCTGCAAGGCTCACCCCGAAACCACAGCCCCAAGCACCACAGCCAAACCACCTTCAAACACAGCCAGGCTTGGGGACTCCACCACTCCCTGGGCAGCACATTCCAACCCCTGACCACTCTTGACAGGAAAAAATCTTTTCCTCCTGTCCAGTCTGAACCTCCCCAGTCACAGCTTGAGGCCATTGCCTCTTGTGCTGTCACTAATGACCTGGGAGCAGAGACCAGCAGCAACCTCTCCACAACCTCCTTGCAGGCAGCTGTAGAGAGCCAGGAGGTCTCCCCTCAGCCTCCTCTCTTTCCCACAGACCAGCCCCAGCTCCTTCAGTCTCTCTCCATCAGATTCCTTCTGCAGGCCCTTCCCAGCTTCCTTGCCCTCCTCTGCCCTGGCTCCAGCCCCTCCACATCTCTCTGGCACTGAGCTGCCCAGAACTGGAGACAGCACTGGAGGTGTGGCCTGCCCAGAGCTGAGTGCCAGGGGACAATCCCCTCCCTGCTGCTGCTGCACACAGCATTGCTGAGCCCAGCCAGGAGGCCTTTGGCTTTCTTGGCCCCTGGGCACACTGCTGGCTCCTGTTCAGCTGCTTGGCCATCAGCACCCCCAGGTCCCTTTCTGCCAGCAGCTTTCCAGCCACACTGCCCCAAGCCTGCAGCCTTGCTTGGGGTTGCTGTGACCCAAGGTCAGGCCACAGCACTTGGCCTTGTTGAAGCTCCTCCTGTGAGCGCTGGCCATGGATCCAACCTACCCAAGTCCCTCTGCAGAGCCTCCCTGCCCTGGTGCAGGTCAACACTGACACCTCACTTGGTGTCATCTGCAAACCTACTGCTGACACACTCTGTGTCTTCATCAAGGTCACAATAACGAGACTGAAGAGAATTCACCACAAAACCCTTTTGATTCTGTAGAGACCTCCCAGCCCCCACAGCCCTTCATCAGGTGTTGAAGTTCCTAAACTGAGCTTGAGCAACAGGTTGATTCTGACTTCTGATTGGGGG
>JAAWVA010001344.1:0-10828 GCA_015227895.2 Colaptes auratus | reverse complement strand
GGGGCTGTGGATGTCCCCTCCCTGGAGTGTTGAAGTCCAGGCTGGATGAGGCCTGGAGCAGCCTGGGCTGGTGGGAGGTGTCCCTGCCCGTTGCAGGGCTTGAGCTGGATGATCTTGAAGCCCCCTCCAGCCCCACCATTCTACAATACCTCACCCTCTGCTTTTCTGCCAGGCTTCAAAGGAATGGTCTCCTCCCAAAATCCAGAGCTGGTGATTCAGATGCTCAAATCCCACCAAGCAACAAGCCTCGTGTCTAGACACAGACAAGTGCAGCTTGATTGCACACATGGGCAACAGAAACAACTGAAAATCAATCAAGGCTCTGAAGACACTAAGGAAAGTTTCCAAGGCTTTCAGAGCATGGAGGTTTTGCTCCCTGGAGTCAGAGATGGATGCACTTTAAGTCCACCTCACAGACACCCCCTCACTTCAGTGGATCCTTGTGTAAATGACATCAGCAGATAAACACTCCTGCACTTTGCAAACGTGTCTGCCTTAAAATAGCAGCTCCTGAGTCGTGTCCTGCGCCCAAACCATCTCCATGTCCAGATGGAAGCAAGGCAGAGGCCAGGTATCAACAGCTTCCCCCGTGAGCAGCCTCCCTTTATCCTACAGATTGAAACCATTCCCTGCTCCTGTGCTTAAGCAGCTCCTCACCAGCACTGCCCTGACCCAGACACAACTCACAGATTCCCAGAGCCCCATCATGGGAGGTTGGAAGGGACCTCTGGAAGATCAGCAGTCCAGCCCCTGCTCCAGCAGGGCACCCCAGCAGCTTGCCCAGCACACTGCCCACTGGGCTTGGAAGCTCTCCACACCAGAACTCCACAACCTCTCTGGCAGCCTGCTCCAGGCCTCCACACCCTCACAACAAACAACTTTCTCCCTCTCTGCTCAGAGGAATCTCCTGGGTTCCATCTGTGCCCACTGCCCCTTGTGCTGTCCCTGGCACCACTGAGCAGGTCTGGCCCCAGCCTCTTGCCCCACAGCTCCTTTAGCTCTTGCTGAGCATTGCTCAGCTGCCCTCTGTGCGCTCTTCTGCAGGCCTCAGCCCAGGCTCTCAGCCTTTGCTGCTCCCAGACTGCTCCAGCCCCTCAGCAGCTTTGTAGCTTCTGGCTGGACTCTCTCCAGCAGTTCCCTGGCTCTCCTGAACTGGGAGCCCAGAACTGCTCCAGCACTCCAATGTGACCTCACTAGGGCAGAGTAGAAGGGAGAAGAACCTCTTTAGACCTGCTGCCCACACTCTTCTTCATGCACCCCAGGACCCATTGGCCTTCTTGACCACGCGGCACATTGCTGGCTCATGCTTCTGCCCCCACACTCCCAGGCCCTTTGTGTGTGGATCTGCCTCCATCAGGTCCCCCCTCAGCTGTGCTGCTGCAGAGGTTGTTCCCCCCAGGTGCAGGACCCTACACTTGCCCTTGTTGGCCTTCATGAGGTTCCTCTCCCCCTACTCTCCAGCCTTCTAGTGAAGCTGCTTCTAAGGCTCAAGATGCTCTTGCTCCCCCTGCACCAGCACCCCCTGTCCTCAGCCATGCCAGGTATCTGAGCTCCAGGGTTTGTTCACACCACAGTGCAGATAGCAGTTCTCTTCCTCCTCCCACCCAACTTTCCCAGGTCCAACAGCAGCAAAGCCAACAACATTTTGGGGGAAACTTTATCTGTCTGGTGTGACTCAGCACACAGGAAAAGCAGCAGAGAGCTGGCTGCAGGGGCAGCTGTTCTCCTCTTCCCCTCTGAAGGACAAAACCTGCCACAAGTTCCCATCACTCCCTAGGCAAGTTGATAAGAGCCTGCTTGGGAACTGGATACTTCCCTCTGCCAACACTGACCAGAGCCTCCTCAAAAACATCCTGCTGAACAAGCTGCAGCTAACTGGGAACAAATGTGAGCAGAAAACCTGCAGGCCCCTGGGGAGGGACTGGTCAGAAGGGGCTGTGGGGACAGGACGAGAGGCATGGTTTGAAACTGGAGCAGGCAGAGTCTAGGTTGGACATCAGGAGGAAGCTCTGCCCAGTGAGGTGGGAAATACTGGAACAGGTTGCCCAGGAGGTGGTTTGAGGTCCCAGCCCTGGAGACATTCAGATCAGCCTTGCTGTGGCCCTGGGCAGCTTGCTCTATTTAGATGACCCTGCTGCCTGCAGGGGGTTGGACAAGTCCCTTGGAGGTCCCTTCCCACCCAATGCACTCTGATCCTGTTCATTTCAAAGCCCCAGCACAGCATGTGGGATCCATCTACAGCCTCTCCTTCCCAGCCCCTTGGCCAAGGCATTCTCCTATCAGACCAACCCACAGCAGCATTTCCTGAACAGAGACCTGGGCTGTACAGCTTGGGAGCAGCATGGCTCCAGATCTGATGTCCCTTGATTCAGGCAGGTTTGAGGGCAGCAGGTCCCTCCCCCAAGCACACAGCCCAAAGCTCAACAAGCAGGAGTGCTTGGATGCAGCACACAGGTGAGAGCAGATGAAGTGCTGGGGACACCACGGCACAAGCAGGAGGTCTGAACAGAGTCTCCTCCACTACAAATTGCTGTGTTGATGGGTGCTGGTTGATGGGAGGCTGAACAGGAGCCTGCAGTGTGCCCAGGCAGCCAGGAGGGCCAATGGCATCCTGGCCTGCATCAGGAACAGTGTGGCCAGCAGAGAGCAGGGGTCATTGTTGCCCCTGTACACTGCACTGGTTGTCCACACCTTGAGTCCTGTGTCCATTTCTGGAAAGATTTGAGCTGCTGGAAGGTGTCCAGAGAGGGGCAGCAGAGTTGGTGAGGGGTCTGGAGCACAGCCCTGTGAGGAGAGGCTGAGGGAGCTGGGGTTGCTTAGCCTGGAGGAGGCTCAGGGGTGACCTTATTGCTCTCTCCAACTCCCTGAAGGGAGGTTGTAGCCAGGCAGAGGTTGGTCTCTTCTCCCGGGCAGGCAGCGCCAGAACAAGAGGACACAGTCTCAGGCTGTGCCAGGGAGTTTTAGACTGGATAGGTGAGAAGAGATTTCTACACAGAGAGAGTGATTGCCCATTGGAATGGTGCTGCCCAGGGGGTGGTGGAGTCATCTTCATTGGAGGTGTTCAGGAGAGACTTGCTGGGGTGCTTGGTGTCATGGTTAGTTGTTTTGGGTGGGTTGGATTGGTTGATGGGTTGGACACGATGATCTTGAAGGTCTCTTCCAACCTGGATTTATTGTATTGTATTGTATTGTATTGTATTGTATTGTATTGTAAATGTGCTGGGACTGGCATGGGGAGAAAGTACAGAGAGGTTCTTACCACATCATTAATTCAAGAGGAAAAGCCTTCTGAGATCAGCCAGTCCAGCCAGCAACCCAAGCCCACCATGGCCATCAAACCCTGGCCCCAAGTGCCATGGCCACAGGTTTCTGGAACACCTCCAGGGATGGCAACTCCACCACCTCCCTGGGCAGCCTCTGCCAGTCCCTGACCACCCTTGCAGCAAAGAGATTTTAACTAATCTCCAACCAATTCCAGGCCATTTCCTCTCCTTCATCACCTGATACTAGGGAGAAGAGCCCAACCCCCACCTCACTGCAACCTCCTTTCAGGTTAGCTGTGGTAAGGTCTCCCCTCAGCCTCCTCTTCTCCACACTAAACACCCCCAGGTCCTTCAGCTGCTCCTCCCCAGCCCTGTTCTCCAGACCCTTCCCCAGCTTTGTTGCCCTTCTCTGGACCTGTTCCACACCCTCAATATCCTTCTTGGAGTGAGGGACCCACCTGTGAGCCCTTTGCCCTTCAAGCTGAAGTGCCATTGGGGATGAAGAATTTCCTATCAGCTCCCTTTTTCCTGACCATGCAAGGAGTAAAGGAATTAAAATAGAGAGAAACCTGGAAAAGGAGAAGGATGGAGGTGCCCCTATCAGGAGGAGCAGAAGGGAGAGGCAGGCTGACTGCTGAAGGGCTGCCAGTGACCTCATGAAGGACGTTTCTGTAACACTGCACTGCACACCACATCTAAGCCACCAGCTGTACTGGGGCCAAGGTCTCCTCTCAGGGAAGCAGGAGCTTGAAACAGAAGATCAGGATTTTCTGCACAACCCTGGTATTAGAGCCTGAGTAATTTCAGACCAGCTGGAGCAGGAAAAGGTTGAAGGTTGCTCATCTGTTCTACATGAGCTCTGCCCTGGGCTGAGCCCCAGCAGTGTGGGCAGCAGGGGCAGGGAGGGGATTCTGCCCCTCTGCTGTGCTCTGCTCAGACCCACCCTGCAGTGCTGGGGCAGCTCTGGAGTGCTCAGCACAGCACAGACAGGACCAGAGGAGGCCACAGCAGTGCTGGCAGGGCTGGAAGCCCTCTGCTGGGAGGCCAGGCTGAGAGAGTTGGCCTTGGGCAGCCTGGAGAAGAGAAGGCTCCAGGGAGACCTTCTGGTGGCCTTCAAGGGCTGAGCTGAAAGCTGGGGAGAGCAGGGCCTGTTGGGACAAGACAAAGGGGGATGGCTTGGAACTCCAAGAGGGAGATTCAGAGTGGAGAGAAGGAAGAAATATTTGACCCCGAGGGAGGTGAGAGCCTGGCCCAGGTTGCCCAGAGAGGTGTGAGCTGCCCCCTGGCTGGAACCACTGCAGGTCAACATGAGCACACCCTAAACAAAGCCAAAAGCTATGGAAGGGCCACATTTGTTGTCCCAAGCCCATCTACTGTCCTGCCCTTTGCTCCTCCAGCTATGGAACCTGTGATGGAGAGGGCATGGGCTGCCCTTCTGGGGCCAGGATGAATTCCATGCAGGAGAGCACAAGACAACAGGGAAAAGGCAAGCAAGCAGATGACAGCAAAAAATGCAGGTTGATCTATTCTGAACTAGTGGAGGGTTTTTTCCCTTTGCTGAAATCCTCACTGCAGAGGGTTTTGATTTCTGGCAACATGTGGTTTGGAGCAATGCAGGGCAGCCAGGCTGAGCATGGGCGCAGGCTGGGAGAGATGGGAGAAGCATCCCTGTGGAACAGGCAGGAGCCAGCCCTCTGCAGACCCAAGCTTGACTTCACCTTAACTCCATCTGCAGCTCTGTGTCCAGTTCTGGAGCCTCTATTACAGGAAGGATCTGGAGGTGCTGGAAGGTGCCCAGAGAAGGGCCACGAGGGTGAGCAGAGGGCTGGAGCTGCTCTGCTGTGAGGACAGACTGAGGGACTTGGGGTTGTGCAGTCTGGAGAGGAGAAGGCTCTGAGGAGACCTAATTGTGGTCTTCCAGGATCTGAAGGGGGCTCCAAGCAAGCTGGGGAGGGACTTTTGTGGGTCTCAGGGAGTGATAGGACTGGGGGGAATGGATCCAAGCTAGAGGAGGGGAGATTTAGATTAGACATAAGATTCAGAATGGATGTTAGGAAGAAGTTGTTCCCCAGGAGGGTGGTGAGAGCCTAGCACAGGTTGCCCAGGGAGGTGGTGGAAGCCTCCTGCCTGGAGGTGTTTGCAGCCAGGCTGGCTGTGGCTGTGAGCAACCTGCTGCAGTGTGAGGTGTCCCTGCCCATGGCAGGGGGGTTGGAAGTGGCTGAGCCTTGAGGTCCCTTCCAACCCTGACAATTCTACAATTCTATGACTCACCTTGGTCAAGAGAGGTGATTCTGCCCCTTTGCTCTGCTCTGCTGAGACCACACCTCAAATACTGTGTCCAGTTGTGGTGTCCCCAACATCAGAAGGCCACACAGCTGTTGGAGTGAGTCTAGAGGAGGGCCACAAGGCTGCACTTCAAGTCATATTCACATCCCACTTTGCTGTGGCCCATTTCTGGGGTCCCTCCATGTGCACATCTGTGTCTGTGTGTGTGTGTGTGTCTGTGTCTGTGTGTGTGTGTGTGTGTGTGTGTGTGTGTTCAGAGGGACCAGGCTCAAAAGCCATCTCTCAAAACATAAAACCCTCTCCTGAAACTGCAGGGGAACACCAGCCTGGAAGCAGTGCTAAGAGCCCAGCTCCACACTTCTTTAAAACCACATCTGCTGATAGCTAGCAACTCAAGATTTATGCACAGGGACACCAATGGAAGACAGATGATAAGAGATGGAGCAGAAGCAGCTCTGTGTCAGCCTCGGAATTCCTCAGGAAAAAGCTCATTCTTCATCTCCTTTCCCTTCCAAGGCTTTGCTGCTGCCATGCAGATCAGAAACGTGCTGTTTGAGCTCCTGCAGCCAGCCATGCCTCCTGTGAAGAGCTGCTTCTGCCTCTCTCCACCACGGTGGGGAGAATTCCAGCCCCTGCCGTGGGATGGGAACGCCAGCTGGGAGCCACCTCCGCGGGCCGGGGCCGGACATCACTGCCCAGCTGCCTCCTGCGCCGGCTGGGAGAGCAGAGCCCAAGCTGAAGCCCAGCCAGCAGCAGGCTGCTGTGTCCACATGGATCCTTTCCCTCTCCTCCTCTGCTCCTCCTCCTTGCAAAGGGCTGCAGGCTCAGGCACCGGCTTTGCCCGTGGTCCCGTCAAGCGGCGCAGCACAGAGCGCAGCTCCTCCGCCCCGGCCACCATCTGCCTTTCCCATACTGCCCAAGCTGACATTCCTAACAACCCTTCCTATGGGCCTGAAGTCAGCCTCCTCTGGCAGCCCCATCTTCTGTGTCAACTCAGCCATCAAGTCTTTCTGCAGCTGCTCAGAAGCTTTCCAGGGGAACAGTTTCCACTGGCAAACCCTTTGACAGATGATAAAAACAGCACATCCCAGAGCGCTGCCTGTGCCGGCAGCTTGACCTCCTCCATGCTGCCCTTCGTGCTGGAACCCCTCCATGCTCAGCCTGAAGTGAATAACCAGCCTTCAGCCTGCCTCAAAATCCCACTTCTGACAACAAAATGAGAAGCCCAAATGTTTCAGGGGGAAAAAGCTCCTTTCCCAGCCCGTTCAGCCACTCTACCTGCCCTCCATTTCTCACCCCAGAGCCAAGACTCAGCCGGTGTCCAGCCAGCCCCACTCGGATCCATGACTGACCCCAGGAGCTGAGGTGTGGCCTCACCAGTGCCCACCACGGGGGCATGACCACTGCCCTACTCCTGCTGGCCACATCCAGACCAGCATGCTGAAGACAGAGGAGCAAGCCCACTGCTAGGGCCATGAGAACAGAGCAGAATTAACCAGGTTGGAAAAGACCTTTGAGGTCATCAAGTCCAACGTGAGCTCAGATGAAAGACAAAAACTCGATACCACATCGTTCTCAGCAGGGACTGAACAGCAGCAAGACAGAGAGAGACATCAAAGAGAATCTGGTTGGAAAGGACTTTTAAGATAAGAGTCCAACCACTAACCCAGCACTGCCAGGGCTCCACCAAACCATGGCCCTCAGCACCACAGCTACACAGCTTTGAAACCCCTTCAGGGATGGGAACTCCACCACTGCCCTGGGCAGCCTGGGCCAGGCCTTGACAAACCTTTCCACAAGGTAATTGTCTCTAATGCCCATCCTAAACCTCTCTTGGTGCAACTTGAGGCCATCTTCTCTTGTTGTGTTGCTTCTTCCTTGGTTGAATAGACTGACACCCACCTGGCTGCAGCCTCCTTTCAGGGAGCTGTGGAGAGCAATGAGGTCTCCCCTCAGCCTCATTTTCTCCAGACTGAATACCCCCAGGTCCCTCAGTTGTTCCCCACCTGTTCTCCAGACCCTTCCCCAGCTTTGTTGCCCTTCTCTGGACCTGCTCCAGCTCCTCAATGTCCTTCTTGGAGTGAGAGACCCAAAACTGAACCCAGGATTTGAGGTGTGGCCTCACCAGTGGCCAGTACAGGGCAGACTGAGGCTGGACATCAGGAGGAAGTTCTCCACAATGAGGATGGGGAAATAATGGAAAAGGTTGCCCAGGGATGATAGTATCATAGTATCACAGTATCACCAAGGTTGGAAGAGACCTGAAAGATCACCAAGTCCAAACTATCACCCAAGACCTCATGACTAAACCATGGCACCAAGTGCAGTTGAGTCCTCATCCGTGGAGACATTCAAGATCAGCCTTGCTGTGGCCCTGGGCAGTCTGCTCCAGCTGGAGGTGTCCCTGCTGCCTGCAGGGGAGTTGGACAGGATGCCCTTTGAGGGTCCCTTCCAACCCCATGCAATCTGTCAGTGTGAATCCTTGAGCTGCATCATTCTGTCCATGGAGCAAGCAACTCAAAAGTCAGACGAGAGCAGCCAGGTGAAACAGAGCCCAGGCAGAGAGAAACCAGCCCTGGCCTCTGGCCAGAGATGAGCAGAACAGCTCTGCTGAGCAAACACTTCCTTGGAGCTGTGTGGATCTGCATTTGGAGCTCACCCAACAGTGTTCCTCGAGGAGCAGTGCCTCACTACAGGACACCTCGCCACGAGCCATGGAGGCCTGCAGCCAGCCTGCAGAGAAACACCTAGGGGCCCAACCCACATGGGGCCTCTGCTGCACAGCAACATTACAACAAGGTTGGGATGTGGTGGAGAAGCCAAGCAGGCTTCCCTCCCTCCATTCCCTCCCTCCTCCAGGTCTCTGGTGCCTCAGGAGAAGAGCGAGATACCAAAGGAATGAATCATATATCGAATGCCAACCTCTATATGTCCAAAGGCCATAATTACACCTCAGCAAGAAAGCAGCATTGTTCCAAATGCCAGGGCTATGAAATGAAGATTGTTAGCTAATGGAAGTACATCAGAAACCCAGAGAACCTTCACACCACGTGCCAGAGGTACTGTCAAGGCAGAGTGAAAAGAGAAAAGCACAGTACAAAGAGAAAAAAAAAGCCAAGAATCTTAATTTCTCTGCACTGCTGCTCAAACCATGCCCAGCTTTGGCAGGCTCTGGGAGGTGCACAGCTCTCCATGGCACAGGCACTGGGTTAGGCCAGGCATGGGCTCCTCCTTGCTGCTCAAACTCCAAGGTACCACCCAAAATCTCACTGCTGTTCATGGTGGTCACAGAATCCCAGCATGGAGGAGTTGCAAGAGATCTCTGGGGATCAGCCAGTCCAACCCCCCTGGCAGAGCAGGGCTCCCACAGCAGCTTGCCCAGCAGCACAGTGCCCAGCTGGGCTTGGAAGCTCTCCACACCAGGAGACTCCACAACCTCTCTGGGCAGCCTGCTCCAGGCCTCCAGCACCCTCACAACAAACAACTTTCTCCTCCTGCTCACATGGAACCTCCTGGGTTCCAGTTTGTGCCCACTGCCCCTTGTACTGTCCCTGGGCACCACTGAGCAGAGGCTGGCCCCAGCCTCTTGCCCACCACAGCTCCTTTAGCTCTTGCTGAGCATTGCTCAGCTGCCCTCTGGGGCTGCTCTTCTGCAGGCTCTCAGCCCCAGGGCTTTGCTCTTCACAGAGCTGCTCCAGGCCCCTCAGTAGCTTTGCAGCCTCCAATGGACTCTCTCCAGCAGTTCTTTGTCTCTCTTGAACTGGGGGGAGCCCAGGGCTGGCCCCAGGACTCCAGCTGTGGCCTCACTGGGGCAGAACAGAGGGCAACCTGCTGTGGGTGACCCTGCTTTACAAGAGGGTTGGACTGGATGATCCCCAGAGGTCCCTTCCAGCCCTCACCACACTGAGCTTGTGGCATCCCGTGCAAACAAACAGCAGCCTCCATTCCAGCACACAGTTATTAGTTGGAGCTGCTCTTTTAAAAGCAGACACTGAGAAGTTTTCCCTTTCCCAGCTGCTTGTTTGGTTTGATTCAAACAAAACCCATGGACATTAATTTTAGCTGTACTTAATTGAATAATTTCTCCAGGGAATAATTCAGGGAGAGTTTGAAGGCAGCCTGTTTCCAAGAGCCATTACTAATTGGCATATACCACAGAGTCCCTGTGCCAACCAAAATAGTACATTTTAATGTTACTGGAACTGCTCTCAGCCCAGATGTGCTGAGAACTTGCAGTGATATAAGGCAGGCAGAAGCCACATCCACATGGCACTGGATCTGGAGGCTCCTTCCCTCAGTATCTGCAAGGAGAGGACTGTCTCCTTCACTGGCAGTGTCCCAGTGGAAAGCCAGGCTGTATCATAGAGGCCAAGAGTCATGAAGGTTGGAAAAGCCCTCTAAGATCATCCAGTCCAACCACCCACCCAGCACCACCCTGGCCACCAGACCATGGCCCCAAGTGCCACGGCCACACACTTCTTGAACACCTCCAGGGCTGGGGACTCCACCACCTCCCTGGGCAGCCTCTGCCAATCCCTGACCACTCTTGCAGCAAAGACATGTCTCCTCATCTCCAACCTGAACCTCTCCTGGCACAATTTGAGATCATTTCCTCTCTTGCTATCACCTGAGACTAGGGAGAAGAGACCAAACCCCCACCTCACCGCAGCCTCCTTTCAGGTCGGTTGTGGCAAGCAGTGAGGTCTCCCCTCAGCCTCCTCTTCTCCACACTAAACACCCCCAGTTCCCTCAGCTGCTCCTCCCCAGCCCTGTTCTCCAGACCCTTCACCAACCTTCCAGTCACAGGAATAAAGCCATTAAACAGGGCTCTGAGCAACCTGCTCTGGTTGGAGATGTCCCTGCTGACTGCAGGGCAGGGGGGGTGGTGGTGTTGGTGTCAGTGAAGTTTAAAGGTCCCTTCTCAGCCAACCCAGTCTGTGGTTCCATAAAGCTGTTTTTCTACAGCCCTGACTTTGAGAGAAAGCAGGGAAACCCTGCTAGGAGAGAACATAATCACAGCTCCCCATCTTGGGGAAAGCCCAGAGCACTGTTAGCCTGGAAGCCTCCTTCCATTTGGCTAACACAGCCCTGCCAATGCAAACACTTTGCCTCTGAGATGTTTGTTTTCCACAGGCTTGCAGCAGAAAAGTGACAGGACAGAAGCTGATTCCCCACTCTGCTGTTGTTTGTTTTCCCTTTCTCCAAAACCTAAGAGGCACTTTTCAAAACACTGCCTTCAGAAGTTCCCCTCTCTGTTTTCTCTCCCTGCCTCTCGTTTT
>JAAWVA010001343.1:0-10833 GCA_015227895.2 Colaptes auratus | reverse complement strand
CAAGCAAAGTGACCACTTCTCCCTCCCACTTTCCTCCCCAGTGCAACATCTCCTTCTTTTCATGTCTTATTTACCAAAAACACACCAAACAAACAACAAGGAGAGAGATAGAATAAGGTCATTCTCCCTCTTTTAGTCTCAGACATTACTTCATCTAATTGCAACACCCTGAATGAGGATCTAGTAAGGGGGAGCTGAGGAGAAGGGAGTCCATTTACACTGCCAGCTGCATCTGATTGCCACAACTCTCTTTTCAAGCCTTAAATTGCCTCCCACTTCAAGTCTGGCCACTGTGGGGAACAAGCCAAAGCAAACCAAACCATGATTAAAGGAGATTACAACTCAAAAATGCCCTTCTCTGCACCAAGAGATGCTGAAGGCCAGGTTGGACTAAGGCCCTGAGCAGCTGAGCCTAGTTGAGAGGTTTCCCTGACTGGATCTTAGGATGAAGTTCTTCAGCAGGAGGGTGGTAAGATTCTGGAATAAGCTGCCCAGGGAGGCTGTGGCTGCCTCCTGCCTGGGGGTGTTCAAAGCCAGGCTGGTTGAGTCCTTGAGCAGCTGAGTGTAGCTGAGAGGTGTCCCTGGGCATGGCAGGGAGGTTGGAGTAGAGGATCTCTGGGGTCCCTTCCAGCCTGAGCCATCCTAGGATTCCACTGACTTATTGGAAGAGCCATGTACTTGAAAACCTTACCTGAAACTCTGTCCTGCTGGGGGCCAGAAGCATAACCAACGTTTAGCAGCTGAAAGACAAGAGGCTCTGCAGCTGTGTGTGTGAACAAGCACAGCAGCCGCTGGCTGCGGGACCTGGGCGATGCTAATTGCAGCCTGCTCAGCCCTCTCAACCCGGACTTTGTGTGGGGACTTTTCCCCCTCCTGAGCATCACAGCATTTAGGCTGCCTGTGGAAGGTTTACAGGAATTCATTTCCAATTCAGAGCTATTGCTGAACCCCAAGAAGCAGCCCAGCATCTGTTGCCCTGAAACCGACACCGAAGGCAGCCACCGAGCAGGAGTCAAACCTCTCTAAAATGCTTTGGTTTTGGCTGCAGAACCCAGCAAGCAATTACTGCATTATCTGCAGAGTGTGAGCATACATTATTAATACATTTTCAGAGAAAAGGGTTTTAGTAAATGCAGGGTTTGGTGGGGTTTTGTTGTTCTTCCCCCCGCCCCCGGCTTTTATGATACTCAAGCCCCAAACGTTAATTCCAACTGAGAGAAAAATAATTCCCAGGTTGTTGTTCCCCACTTCCTAAGATGCAGTGAGGCTGAGCATAGAATCAGAGAGCTGTCAGGGCTGGAAGGGACCTCAAGGCATCAGTCAGTTCCAAGCCCCCTGCCATGGGCAGGGACACCTCACACTACAGCAGGTTGCTCACAGCCACAGCGCCTGGCTGCAAAACACCCCCGAGGATGAGGCTTCCACCACCTCCCTGGCGCCTGTGCCAGGCTCTCACCCACCCTCATGGGGAACAACTTCTTCCTAACATCCAGTTTGAATCTCTCCACTTCCAGTTTTGTTCCATCCCCTCAGTCCTATCACTCCCTGACACCCTCAGATGTCCCTCCCCAGCTTTCTTGGAGCCCCCTTCAGATACTGGAAGGCTGCAATTAAGTCTCCTGGAGCCTTCTCCTCTCCAGACTGTCCCCAGCTCTCTCAGCCTGTGCTCATAGGAGAAGCTTCACAGCAATTCCCATCAGCAATTCCCACCACCTCCCTGGGCAACCTGTGCCAGGCTCTCACCACCCTCCTGGGGAACAACTTCTTCCTCACATCCAATCTGAATCTACCCATTTCTAGTCTTGTTCTATTCCCCCCATCCTATCACTCCCTGACACCCTCAAAAGCCCCTCCCCAGCTTTCCTCTAGGCTCCTTCAGATCCTGGAAGGCCACAATGAGGTCTCCTTGGAGCATGAGAGACAACAAGGAGGGAGCAGGAAGAAGAGAAGGCCATGGCCGTCTGTGCAAGTGATTACAGACATCCTTCCTGTGTCATGCAGATCCCAAGCAGGGAGCCAATTTTCCAGTGGAAAGGGATTTGCTGAGTGCAAACAGTATAGAGCACTGTGCTGTGCACAGGAGGGCTCAGTCACAAGCTCAGAGAGACAAAGCAGGGAGGCATTTTTCACTGCCCACCAGGGTTGCATGTGATGCACAGAGAGTGCTTTGGGAACTGGCAGAGGAGCCCAAGCGAGGTGCTCACTGGCACCTCGGATCTCCTGGGCTCTTGTGACTTCACAAAGTAATCTCCATCCTCAAAAGCACCTTGGAGTGGGACTAATTTCAGTTCATTTTGGCTCCCTGCAGAAGAAACTGCTTCACCTGCCTTGGCTGAATCACACAAGCCTCCAAAGCCGCACTGGCACCGCCGAGGCCGTGGGAGGTGAACCATTAACAGGTTCAGACAGTTTGCAAATGACTTCTGGAATTGGAAGTTAGGTTCCCAATTAATTTTGGGAAGTGAGTGCTACCTCAGACCCGACCTGGCCAAGCTGTACACAGGCTGCTGGTTGAGCCACCAGCTGGAAGACACGTTGGCAAGCCTGGTTTGGGGGCAGGATCCCTCTGTGTCCTACTCTACTTCCCTCTTAGAGGATGCTTGGAAACAGATCCTCAAACATCACTAGGAAATAATTGGATTCATGGAATGGTTGGGGTTGGAAGGGCCCTTGAAGATCATCTGGCTCACAACCATTGGCACTCACCCTGCACATCTTGATCCCCAGCACTGAGGGCAGCCCTCAGGCTCCTCTGCTCCCAGCCCCAGCTGCCTCAGCCTGTGCTCACAGGGAGATGTTCCACTGCCTGCAGCAGCTCTGTGGCTCTGTGCTGGACTCTTTCAAACAGTTCCCCGAGGTCCTTCTTGACCTGAGGGGCCCAGAACTGGACACAACATTCCAGATACAGACAGACAGCTCAGCCTGCTTGGGGGCTTGTCAGTCCAGATTGCTTTAGAGAAAAACTTCAGAGGAAAACCTGAGCAAGACCAAGCTGGGCAAAACCTGCCCTGCACTTCTGCTCCTGCCAGCAAGTCTGCTGTGCATGTGTGTGTGTGAACACTGGCAGGCGGGCCACGCAGTAATTAGCTATACAAATGATCGCTAATGAGTGGCAGCCCCAAACTGCCAGGGGATAAATTCATCCTTGGCACGGGGAGGGCCCATTAATCCTAAACACCCCCCTGTGATGTAGGTAAGCATCGTTATCAGCCCAGCTGGAGAGAGACGGGGGGGGGGGAGGGGGGGGGTTGCCCGGGGCAATTCAGCTCTCTGATGCAACTGATGGTGGGAGATTCAAGTTTTGTGCTCTTCAGAGGAGGCTTCTTGCAAGGCTGCAGTGCTATCCCATAAATAGATGCATGAAGCAGGTAGAGAGTTTTGGAAGGCTGATCCCCAGCTAGAAAATTCCACAGGCAGGTTCAAGCTGGGGCCAGCTGGAAACCTTTCAAATCCCCAAGTGGGAGGTGTACCTGCTGGCACCAGTGCCTTGCTCAAGGAAAACTTGCTCTTCACCAACTGAAGCTGTCTGAGGGACTTCTTTCCCCCCTTTGCAAAGTCACACTTGTGGGACTGGGCTGCCTCCTCTGGAAACTCCAAAGGATTTTAAACTGGGAATCTTGTGAACAAGAAGGTAGGGACTAAGCTGCCTCTTGGAAATTGCAGAGGATTTCAAACTGAGAACACTGAAAAGTAAGGCAGGGACTGGGCTGCCACTGATGAAGCCTCTGAAAACTGCAAAGGGTTTCAAACTGGGAATCTCTGCGAAAAAAGAAGGTAGGGCCTGGGCTGCCTCTTGGAAGCTGCAAACCGGGAAGCCTGTGGAAAGCAAGGTAGGGGCTGGGCTGCCACTGAGGAAACCACTACAAGGCTGCAGTGCTGGGGGTGTATTTGTGTGCATGGCAGCCTGACCCCACAGGGAGACAGAGAGAGCCCCCCCACCACCCCCCGGACCCGGGAGGTTTCGGTTTAGCCCCGTTGCAAAACGTAGGTGGTTTGTTATATTTTCATCGCAGCGGGAAGGAAGCCAAAGGCCCGAGCGGCAGAGCTGCTGTCCTGCGGGCTGCAGATGCTCAGGAAGCCGAGGCGCTGGTGCGGCTCCTGCGTAGGAAGCGCTGCCCGAGCGGCGCCCGCGGCCCCCGCCGCCGCCGCAGCACCCCCCGGCGCTTATCTAGGGCGCTGCCGGCTTCCCTGCCGGCTGCCGCTCCGCCGTTGCACAGCCCGGCAGTTGCACAAGAGGGGCTTAGGAAAGGATCAAATGATGAACAGCCGATAACCGCCGCGGCCGCCTTCTGACAGCCCGGACCCCGGAGAAAGTTACAAGGGAGGGGGAAAGACAGCAAGGAGAAAACCCAGCGGGGCAGAATCTGTTTCCTGAAATGGTGCAGGGTTGATCTCAAGCCCGCGTCGCTTTTGCCAGCTAAAACCTTGGCTTTAATTCACACAGTCACAGAAACACTCAGGGTCACCAAGTCCAACCATTAACCCTGCTCTACAGGGGTCACCCCTAACCCAGAGCCCCAAGCACCACATCCAAACCACCTTCAAGCACAGCCAGGCTGGGGACTCCACCACCTCCCTGCCCAGCACATTCCAATCCCTGACCACTCTTGCCCTGAAAAAATGCTTCCTACTGCCCACTCTAAAGCTCCCCAGTCACAGCTTGAGGCTGTTCCTCTTGTTCTGTCACTAATGACCTGGGAGGAGAGACCAGCAGCAGCCTCTCCACAAGGGCCTTTCAGGTAGTTGTAGAGAGCCAGGAGGTAATTAGTCCAGACCAAACCAAGTGGGGCTGGACCATTTGCCTGTTGTAGAAGTCATTGTCCGACCCTCAGGGATGTGCTTTTATCTAATGATGACCTTTCACAGACCCGGGGGAAAAACCCCACAGTTCCTTGCTGCTTGTGACCTCTGGTACATGTCCTGGAGAGTGATTGCCCATTGGGATGTGCTGCCCGGGGAGGTGGGGGAGTCACCATCCCCGGAGGTGTTCAGGAGGAGACTTGATGGAGTTGATTAGGTGGGTTGGATTGGTTGATAGGTTGGACGTGATGATCTTGAAGGTCTCTTCCAACCTGGTCTATCCTATCCTATCCTATCCTATCCTATCCTATCCTATCCTATCCTATCCTATCCTATCCTATCCAGACATCCCTCACCACAGGACCAAAGTGATGCTCAGCTGCTTCACTGTCAATGTATTGCACTAAGGGGGTCCAAGTATGGCTTGGTCAGGCACAACCAAGGTAGAGACAGAGAAATCTGCCCAGGGATGGGGTAAGACCTCACCTGGAGTACTGTGTCCGGCTATGGGACCCCCAAGACAAGAGGGACATAGACCTCCTAGGGCTGGCCCAGAGGTGGGTCACAAAGATGATCAGAGGGCTGCAGCACCTCTGCTATGAAGACAGGCTGAAGGAATTGGGGCTGCTCAGCCTGGAGAAGAGAAGGCTCCATGGAGACCTTAGAGCTGCATTTTGGTATCTGAAGAGGACCTACAGGCAGGCTGGGGAGGGACTGTTTGGAAGGGCCTGTGAGGATAGGATGAGGGGCAATGGTTTGAAACTGGAGCAGGGGAGATTTAGGTTGGACATCAGGAGGAAGCTCTGCACCATGAGGGTGGTGAAATACTGGAATAGGCTGCCCCATTCCTGGAGACATTTGAGATCAGACTTGATGTGGCCCTGGGCAGCCTGATTGAGTTGGAGGTGTCCCTGCTAACTGCAGGGGGCTAGACAAGATGCCCTTTGAGGGTCCCTTCCAACCCAATGCAATCTGTGAATCTGTAAAAGGCTCTACCTGGGAACCCAAGAGCATCTATCAGCCAGGAGCCTTCTGAAGCTGCAATTGCATCCCCCAGCATTTCTGTCCCAGAATCACAGACTGTGAGGGGCTGGCTGGGACCTCCAGAGGCCATCCACCCCAACCCCCCTGCCAGAGCAGGAGCACCCAGGGCAGGGCACACAGGAACACATCCAGGTGGGGGTCTGAATACCTCCAGAGAAGGAGACTCCACAAGTCCCCTGGGCAGCCTGCTCCAGGGCTCTGGCACCCTCACAGGTTAAAAGTTTTCCTCCTCTTTCCATGGCACTTCCTCTGCCTCAGCTTCCACCACTGCCCCTTGTGCTGGCATTGGGCATCCCCCAGCAGAGCCTGGCTCCAGCCTCTGGGCATCACCCTGCACAGCTTTAGCAACAGCAATGAGGTCACCCTCGGGCTCCTACTCTCCAAGCCCAGAGCCCTCAGCTCCCTCAGGCTCTCCTCCTGAGGAAGATCTTCCACTGCCTTCAGCACCTTTGTGGCTCTGTGCTGGACTCTCTCAAGCAGTTCCCTGAGGTCCTTCCTGACCTGAGGGCCCAGAACTGGGCACAATATTCCAGATGTGGCCTCAGCAGGGCAGAGTAGAGGTGGAGGGGAACCTGTCACCTGAGGCTCTGGCAAAGGACCAGCACACCTTTGGGCAACTTCTTCAGCCTTTTGGGAAGGGTAGGGAGAACTCCTGGAAAACCAGTGGAGGATGCTGCCCTTGCCTCCGTGCCAGGGAGCCCTGTGCCAAAGTTTGGCCAGTGACACTGGCAAGGATGACTACTCCCTCCTGGGGATGCCAAGACATAGCTCAGACACAGAAAGCAAATGTTCTGTTATTATTCATCATCTATGATAGAGTGGAATGAAGTCAGAGCCTCCTATTAACCCTTTGGTGGCTGCCCTCAGGTCCTTCCAGCCCGAGTTGCACCCACTAATGCAAAATGCATTATGCTGTGATGGTGAAATCCTGCCAGCTGCACCAAGAGGTTAATTAAACTGGAGAGAAGAAAATAAAGAGGCTTTTAGAATGAATAATGCAGAAGATCATTAAAAATCAGGCAGGCAGGAGGAGGATGATACTTGGAAATCCTGAATGTAAACACACACTCCTGGCTTGCTGGGAGACTGAGCAAACAAAGCTAAGTTCCCCTTGCACCGCTGCTGACCAGCAGAGCTGGCCTCTGTGCCTTCAAGGGCTGCATTTAATTGCTGAGGTAGTTTCAGGCTGTGCCTAGAAAATTTGCCACAGATCTCGAACAGAGAAAGGAAAATAATGATAGGTTCTAACCAATCCCACGGGGGAGATAATGAACACAAGCTGTCCACCTCCCCTGTGAGCACAGGCTGAGGGAGCTGGGGTTGTGCACTCTGGAGGAGAGAAGGCTCCCAGGAGACCTCATTGTGGCCTTCCAGGATCTGCAGGAGGCTCCCAAGAAAGCTGGGGAGGGACTTCTGAGGGTGTCAGGGAGGGATAGGACTGGGGGGATGGAGCAAAACTAGAAATGGGTAGATTCAGATTGGATGTTAGGAAGAAGTTGTTCCCCAGGAGGGTGGTGAGAGCCTGGCACAGGCTGCCCAGGGAGGTGGTGGCAGCCTCATCCCTGGAGGTGTTTGCAGCCAGGCTGGATGTGGCTGTGAGCAACCTGCTGTGGTGTGAGGTGTCCCTGCCCATGGCAGGGGGTTGGGACTGGCTGAGCCTTGAGGTCCCTTCCAGCCCTGACAGTTCTGTGATTGTAGTGTAAGCTAACTTCTCTCTTTGTCAGCTTCCTCACCCTGGGAGACACTGACTTGTGCTCCTGCTTGGCTTTGCTGCCCTCGGCTGTGCTCTTGGTTGTAGCTGAGCGTCTTAACAACTCCCTGCTCCTCTTGTCCCATCTCCAAGGGGGTAGGGGGCAGGGAGTGGAGAAGCTGTTGGTAGCTGCCCTGGTTTTGTCCAGGGGGGCTCTTGTGCTGTTCATCAGTTGTGCATCCCTGTGAATCCTGTCAATATTGCCTGTTTGGTACCCGTTCCTTGCACGCCCTGTCGATGGCAGTTTTGCTGGTAAATACAGCTTCCTTGGCCTCCAGCTGAGCTGGGCTGGCAAATTAATGTTGGGGCTGGGGGAATTTTCAACCCACCACGACTGTCAGCAGCATCTCTGGGGCAGAGGACTAAGGAGGGCGAGATGGATGCTCCAAGGGGAGCCCTGTAATCAGCAGCTGCTAGATGAGCTGTAGTAGAAGGGGCCCAGGGGCGCATCCCTGTCCCACCGTGGAGCCATGCTCTGCAAACCTCCCTCTCTCTGCATGTAAAGGGAGGATTTGACAATCCCAACGCTCACAGCCTATTTCTTTTCATCATTAACCAGCTGAAAACAATTCTTTCTTTACCTCAGGAGCAATTCCCTTCTGTGTCCACTGAGAAGGGAAAAAACCCCAAACCCTTCTGCTTCCCCCAGGTCAGCTCAGGGTTTGGAAATAAATGCTGCAAAGCATTTCCTGGATTCTTCTCGTGCACAGACTGCTTTTCAGGGTGAAGAGCAATTAGACAGCAGAGTTTGGGGGTCCCAAGGGTGCTCTGAACTGCTGTCCCAGCACAGCAATTCCAAATGACAAATGCTCTCCAAACGCAGGCATCGAGGTCAAGCCTCTGCCCTCGAGAGAGAGGCTTCCTGGCAAGGGCAGCTGCTGTCACAGAGGTTTGCTGTGATCCTGCCTCTTCAGGGCATTCATGTGGGCACTTCCTCAGCCTGGGCATGGACCTGGCTAAAGAGCCAGAGGGGCAGGCTTCTAGGAGACTCACAGAATGGCTCAGGCTGGAAGGGAGCTCAGAGCTCCTCCAACCTCCCCACCCTGCCCAGGGACACCTCTCAGCTACACTCAGCTGCTCAAGGCCTCATCCAGCCTGGCCTTCAGCACCCCCAGGCAGGAGGCAGCCACAGCCTCCCTGGGCAGCCTGGGCCAGAGGCTCAGCAGCCTCCTGCTGAACAACTTCTTCCTCAGCTCCACTCTAACCCTGCTCTGCCTCATCTCCAAGCCATTGCCCCTTGGCCTGTCTGCAGACACCCTGAGGAGAAGTCCCTCTGCAGCCTTCCTGCAGGATGCCTTCAGGCACTGGAAGCCTGAGCTCGGTTTATCTTCTGTGAGGTTTGAGGGCTTAGCCTTCTCTGGTTTCTGATAGTGTTTGGTGATGTTTCACACACCCCATGCTCCACAGAGCAAGAGTTACCTACTACTAGAGAAGAACCTTGCTCTCTACCCAGCCAGAGACATGACCTGTGAGGTTTTGAAGTGTTTTTCTTTCTGATCACCTTTTCTGATCCAATCTGCCATTGACAAGGTGAGCCATGTATTGGTGAGCCATGTATTGGATGCCATCTAGCACAGTCCCTGCTACTGTGACCAACACTCTCACCTGGGCCCAAACCCCTGAGTGCCACATTCTCCATGGAAAGCTCAGCCTTCGCTCCCGAGGGCAGACTTCTTTGCTAGTGGTAGCTACACCAGGCTGGGAGCCGCTGCCACGGAGCTGACAGGCTCCAGCTGCTGCTCTGTGACTGTCCTGGGGCAGTCCCCACCCAGGCAGCCTGAGGAGGGCTGAGAGCTGTGCACGCAGGGCTTACAGGAGGAGCTTCAGTAGGCACTGCCCAGGCTCTTCCCAGGGGGAAAGCAGCAGTGCCAAGCACTGTCCAGGTCTGCAAGTGAAAGCAGTGGGCAGGAGGGAGAGCAGACTCAGCCCCAGCTGAGCTCCTCCAAAGCTGCCACTCTCCCTGCAGGTTTTGCTTTGCCTTGCCCCACTAAGATCTGCACCTCACAGTTGGGTCTGAAAAGCAGCCTGGCTCCTCTGCCTGCATCCCTGTGCCCTGTCCAGCCTGGCACAGCCCACTCCTCTGTCCACTTGTGCTGCACTTACCCTGCCTTCCCCCCCCTTCATGGCTTCCCAAATGCAGTCTGCTTCCACACAGCTCCCCCCCGCCCCGATTCTCTGGCAAGTGTGAACTGCCAACTGCCACACACCAGCCTGGGCCTAGAAAGCATTTCCTCCAGGCCCTGAGCAGCCAGGAAGCTCTCACTGGCAGGTTTAGGAGCATCCCTAAATCTCTGCCAGCTCAGTCACCTCCAGGAACCTGGTGGCTACCTTCAGCCTAGGCAATGCTCCTGCCCTAATCCTTGTGCTCTTCAGACTCCTTGGTCTAGTGAGGGTAGAGCACAAAGGATTCCAGGGAAAGCTGCCCTGGCATTTACCTTGTGAAGGGCACAGCCATCTCCATTCCCTGCTATCCTGGCTTTCAAATGCAGATGTCTCCCAAATGTGCAGATTTTTCCTCCCCCCCCCTCTTCCTCCAAGAGGAGAAGGCAAGTGACACGAGGAGTGCTGTGTGCCAGGGTTTGTTTTACAGGAGAGAGGATAGGGACATGTGCCAGGACAAGGTGGCACCATTTAACTAACTTGCCTGAATATTCAGATGAAGCTGGTGGCACATCAGCTCCCTGCTTGCTCTTGGCACCAAGCTGTCCTGCTCAGCAGCTCCTCATCTCCTGCTCATTTGTCCCCTCAAGATGGTGTGAGCCACAGTCACACTGGGGTGGGCTTTCCCCCCCCACTTCCTCTTGAGGAATGAATCTTCAGATGAGATTTTTAGGAGAGCTGCAGATGAATTCAGCTCTTCCTGCTCACCTAGTTTCTACTGTTCTGCTCTTAGCATGGTGCAGCACTTGAGCTCAAACTGGCTGCAGGAGTGGGGGCTGGAGAGGAGAAGACTCTGGGGAGACCTCAGAGCAGCCTCCCAGGGAGCTACAGGCGAGCTGGGGAGGGACTGTTTGCAAGGGCTTGCTGAGAGGAGAGGGAATGGATCGAAGCTTGGGGAGGGCAGATTCAGACTGGAGATTAGGAAGAAATTCTTTCCTGTGAGGGTGGTGAGAGCCTGGCACAGGCTGCCCAGGGAGGTGGTGGCAGCCTCCTGCCTGGAGGTGTTTGCAGCCAGGCTGGATGTGGCTGTGAGCAACCTGCTGTGGTGTGAGGTGTCCCTGCCCATGGCAGGGGGTTGG
>JAAWVA010001342.1:0-10844 GCA_015227895.2 Colaptes auratus | reverse complement strand
TTTGTTTTGTTTTATTAACATTAGATTTCCTTACCCTGCTAAAGAAGCCTCCAGGTCATTTGGACAAATATTTTATCCTTCCTTCCTTTCTAAATCGCAGAATCATAGAATGGCTTCACTTGGAAGAGGTCTTAAACATCATCTAGTTCCAAACCCCTTGTCCTGGGGCAGGGACACCTCCCACCAGCACGGGCTGTTCAAGGCCTCATCCAACCTGGCCTTGAACACCTCCAGGGAGGAGGCAGACACAGCTTCCCTGGGCAACCTGTGGCAGTGCCTCCCTACCTTCACTCGAAAGAATTTCTTCCTAATTTCCAGTCTCAATCTCCCCTCTTCCAACTCAAAGTCATTGTCCCTTGTCCTGTCACTACAAGTCCTTTCCTACATCTCCTGTAGCTTACTTCAGACCCTGGAAGGCTGCTCTAAGCTCTCCCTGGAGCTTTCTCTTCTGCAGGCTCCAGGCTCTTCTTCCAGCCTGTCCCCACAGAGACAGGGTACCTGGGAAATTGAAACCAGTTCAAAGTTGGTGCCCAGCAATGACCATGCAGCTTTGTCCAAGCCATAAGGGGCAGCAAAAAGACCTTCTGTGCCTGGCATGTGTTTGGGATGAGATGGTTTTTCACTGATATGGACTCATTTTGTCCCCTTGTATCACAAGTGAGTCCTAGAGAAGCAGCCTCCTGTAAGCTGCATATCTCATACCTGCACCCAGGCACCACATTAGTGAGGGGGACACAGGACTCCTGTCCAGGCTGCCTGAAGCCTCAAGTTTTCTGTGTGTTGGTGCAGTGCTCATTTGGTTTTGTGTTTTGCAAGCTCTGTTGTTGGAGCACTGCACAAACCTTGAATATAGAAGTTGTACACAAGGAATGTCTTCCATGCTGAACACTTCTGGTTCCTCCTTAGGAGGTTTAGAGACAAAGGCTCTTCACTGCCCCTTCAAGAAACAGGGCCATCCAAATCTCCATTATTTGGCTAGGACTGATCCAGCCAAACCTGACTATCTTCTTCTCTTTCTGGCCTTTAGAATAGAATAGAATAGATAATAGAATAGACTGATATAATAGAATAGACCAGTTGGAAGAGACCTTCAAGATCATCACATCCAACCTATCACCCATCCAACCCACTAAACAACTACCCATGGCACCATCACCCCATCAAGTCTCCTCCTGACACCTCCAGTGATGGTGACTCCACACACCTTCCCTGTGCAGCACATTCCAGTGGGCAATCACTCGCTCGGTTAGACTTCCTCCTAACCTCCAGCCTAAACCTCCCCTGGGCCCCTGAGACTGTTCCTCCTTATTTTCTGGTGTTGTCTGCCTGGGAAAAGGACCAACCTCTGCCTGTATCCAAACCTCCCTTCAGGGATTTAGTGAGCAATAAGGTCTCCCCTACTCATCCTCTCCAGCTAAGCAACCCCAGCTCCCTCAGCCCTCTCCTCACAGGGCTGTGTCCAAACCCTCCCGCTTGTTGCCCTTCTCTGGACACCTTTCAGCAAGTCAACCTCCTTCCTAAACTGAGGGCCCCGAACTGGACCAGGACTCAAGTGTGGCCTAACCATGCAGTGTACATGGGCAGAATGACCTCCCTGCTCCTGCTGGCCACACTGGTTCCTGATCAGCCAGGATGCCATTGGCCCCTCTTGGCTCCCGTGCACACTGCTGGCTCATGTTCCTCAGCCTCCCATCAACCAGCACCCCCAGGTCCCTCTCTGCCTGGCTGCTCTCAGCCACTCTGCCCCCAGCTTGTAGCACTGCCTGGGTTGCTGGTGGCCAATGTGCAGCCCCTGGCACTTGGATGTGTTCAATCTCCTGCCCTTGGCCTCTGCCCATCTGTCCAGCCTGTCCAGGTCCCTCTGCAAGCCTCTCTGCCCTCCAGCAGATCAACTCCTGCCCCCAGCTTGGTGTCATCTGCAAATGTGCTGCTGATGGACTCAATGCCCTCATCCAGATCTCAATAAAGATGTTGAAGAGCATGGGGCCCAGTACTGATCCCTGGGGCACACCACTGGTGACTGGCCTCCAGCTGGCTGTGGCACCATTCACCACCACTCTCTGGGCTCAGCCTCCAGCCAGTTCCTAACCCAGCTCAGAGTGCTGCTGTCCAAGCCAGGGGCTGACAGCTTGGCCAGGAGTTTGCTGTGGGGGATGGTTTCAAAGGCCTTGCTGAGGTCCAGGCAGACCACATCCACAGCCTGCCCCACAGCCACCAGGCAGTCACCTGGGCATAGAAGGAGATCAGGTTGGTCAGGCAGGACCTGCCCTTCCTAAATCCATGCTAGCTAAGCCTGATCCCTTGGCCATCCTGTAAGTGCTGTGTGATTGCACTCAAGATGACCTGGTCCATAAATCTTTGAGTCATAGAACCACAGAATCATAAAACTGTTAGAGTTGGAAGGGACCTAAAGGATCACCCAGTTCCATCCCCCCTGCCATGGGCAGGGACACCTCAGACTAGATCAGGTTGTTCCTTTGGGATAAAGCTGGAAGTCTCTGCTATTCCTTCCTGCATTCTCCCCAGTAATCCAACTGTGGAAGTTGGGCAGCCTCATGTGAGGGCAGTCTGGGTTTGCTGAACTCCTCCCCACTCAGCTCTGACCATGTGAGGAAGACAATCTTTGGTGCATGGGAGTTGTTATGGGAAAGGAGCGCTGCAGTGTAGGTTTTGATAAGGCTAAGACTGGAACAAAGCAGAGCAAGAAGCTGCCCCTTCTGGTATGGGCAATGGCAGATGACATCTCAGCCCTGCTGCAACACAGCCAAAGCAGGCAGTGGCCCAGGGCAGCAGCCTCAAGCACAGGCACACATAGGGTGCTCCAGGGCTTGTAAAAGCTCCTCCACACCCTTAACAGCTCTGAAGTGAAAACAGATTCATCCCTCAAGCACTGCTTTGTGCAGAGACAGATGGAGGGGAAGCTCCTTCCCTGCTAGCATCACCTCTCCATCATTCCCAGACTCCTCCTGCACTTGCATGTATCTTCCCTACATGACACTCTCCCTCAGAGCTGAGTGGGAGCTCAGCCAGCCCTGCATGGTCCCTGGGGCTGTGTCTGCTCTGTGCCTGCCTGGCCCAGCAGCCACCCTGCCCCTGCATGTCATGGCCTGGCCTTGTGGCTCCCTGCGTCTCAGGCAGCACGCTGTACCTAAGTTTCGTTTCTGAGCAGGGCAGCCGGTGTCTACGAGGAAATGAAAACTAGAAAGAGTGCTTTCCAGTCCCAGCAGCCCCCTCACACAGCTCCTTTCTCACCCACCTCCTCCTCATCCTGGGAGGTGGGAGGCTGACTCAGCTTCTGCCCCCCTCCTGCAGGCTCCATCCTGCCTCGCTCTGGGCACTCGCAGGGGACCCATGCTGGGGTGGCTAGTGAGGAACTCTTGCCCGCGGCCACTGGAGACCAGGCAGGGCTGTAAAGCCACTCGTGCCCCTGCTGGCACTTGATGCTGGGTGATGGTGATGTCATCAGTGCTGTGCTGCCCCTGGGCTGCCCTTGCACTCTGCTGTCTGCTCTGCTGCACCCTGGCTTGGTCTTCTCCCTTCCAATCCTTACTCTTTTCTGTCACTTCTGTTTTCAGTACTTTTTGTAGAATTCCACAGTGGTTTGAGTTGGAAGGGACCTTAAGGAACATCCACTTCCAACCCCCCCTGCCATGGGCAGGGACACCTTCCACTGGACCAGGTTACTCAAAGCCCAGTCCAACCTGACTGAGAGTCATTTGCCATTGGGATGTGCTGCCCAGGGAGGTGGTGGAGTCACTGTCCCTGGAGGTGTTCCAGAGGGGACTGGACGTGGCCTTGGTGCCATGGTTTAGTCATGAGGTCTGTGGTGACAGGTTGGACTTGATGATCTTTGAGGTCTCTTCCAACCTTGGTGATACTGTGAGACTGAATGTTTCCAGGGAAAAGACCTCCAGACCTTCCCTGAGCAAATTATTCCAGTGTGTATCCCTCTCCTGTTTTGTTTGGGTTGGTTGGGTTTTCCCCTTTCCTTCTCCATCTCCTCTTGAGGAAGGGGAGGAAGTGTTGGCCCTTAAAATGGCTCTGTGTGACTGTGTGGCACTGGGACATCATTGAGAAGATGCAACAAAGCTGCTGAAGGGTCTGGAGAACAGAACTTGTGAGGAGCTGCTGAGAGAACTGGGGTGGTTCAGCCTGGAGAAGAGGAGGCTGAAGGGAGACCTCATTGCTCTCTACCACTCCCTGAAAGGAGATTGGAAGCAGGTGGGGGTCAGTCTCTTCTCCCAAGGAGCAAGTGGCAGGATGAAAGGAAATGACCTCAGGTCGTACCAGGGGAGGTTTAGGTTGGATATTAAGAACCTGAAAGGATTGTCAAGCCCTGGAACAGCCTGCCCAGGGCAGTGGTGGAATCCCCATCCCTGGGTGGATGAAAAAGCTGTGCAGATTTGGTGCTGAGGGACATGGTTTAAGGATGGCCATGGAGCTGGGTCAATGATTTGGACTTGATGGTCTTTCACAACCAAGACAAGTCTATGAAAGGTTGTGATCAACCTTGCTCTGCTGGGCACCAGTTCACCAGGCACAGCACTGAGAGTTCATAGAATTGTCAGAGTCAGAAGGGACTTCAAGGATCATCCAGTTCCAACTCCTCTGCCATGGGCAGGGACACCTTGCACTAGATCAGGTTGCTCAGAGCCACATCCAGCCTGGCCAGTTTTGATCCTGCACTGCCTGCCATCTCAGCAGGCAGGTTGTGTACCTCCAAACATGTGAGAAGACCCACTCTGAGCACAGGATTATTGCCAGAAATCATAGAATAACAGAATCAATAAGGTTGGGAAAGACCTCAAGGATCATCAAGTCCAACCTGTCACCCAACAGCTCCTGACTACTAAACCATGGCTCCAAGTGCCACATCCAATCCCCTCTTGAACACCTCCAGGGATGGGGACTCCACCACCTCCCTGGGCAGCACATCCCAATGGCCAATTCCTCTTTCTGGGATGAACTTTCTCCTCACCTCCAGCCTAAACCTCCCCTGGTGCAGCTTGAGACTGTGTCCTCTTGTTCTGGTGCTGGCTGCCTGGGAGAAGAGACCAACCCCCAGCTGGCTACAACCTCCCTTCAGGGAGTTGGAGAGAGCAAGAAGGTCTCCCCTGAGCCTCCTCTTCTGCAGGCTAAGCAACCCCAGCTCCCTCAGCCTCTGCTCCCAGGGCTGTGCTCCAGACCCCTCCCCAGCTTTGTTGCCCTTCTCTGGACACCTTCAAGTGTCTCAATGTCATTCTTAAGCTGAGGACCCAGCACTGGACACAGTACTCAAGGTGTGGCCTGAGCAGTGCTGAGCACAGGGCAGAATGACCTCCCTGCTCCTGCTGGCCACACTGTTCCTACTGCAGGCCAGGATGCCCTTGGCCTTCTTGTTCACCTGGGTAGACTGCTGGCTCATGTTCAGCCTACTATCAACCAGGACCCCCAGGTCCCTTTCTGCCTGGCTGCTCTCAGCCACTGACCCCAGCCTGTAGTGCTCCTGGAGTCCATCAATACCTGCAGACTTACACATGGTGTGAGACCAGGAGCCTCCAGCAGCTGAAGGCAGCAGCATGGCAGCTCCTATCAGACAGCACTGCCTGAGACTGAGAGTGTGAAAGTAGCTACTGAGTGTAAAACACAGAAAGGAGAGGTTCATGCAGGTCATGACCTGAAGGAGAAAATCCACAGATTTTGTTATGTTCATCACACCCATCCTTTCACTGCAACCAGGACACTGACAGTGGCTGGCAAACAGCCTGAGTTCATGCCTGGGATCATCCAGCTTTCCCCTGCTCTAGCTCACAAAGCTGCAGCTACCTTCAGAGCACATGGGAGAACCTGGGGGCTGCATGAGATGAGGCAGACTCAGCCTTCTTCGTGGTCAGCACTGGGATGAACACAGCACAGTGTCAGACCTTGTGCTGCACCTTCTGTCCTTTGGTTTAGTCCAAGAGAGTGATCATCCAGTCCATCTCACTTGTACAAAGAACCATTCCTGAAGCGCAGTGTGGACAAGATGTCTGTTCCATGTGCTCAGGGAGCCCAACCTGACTATTTGGCTTCCTTCTAGGCACTGAAGTCCTTTCTGAATGGCTGTCCACCTTCACTCATTCAGAGTTCCTGGGTGTACATGACTCTGTTGGTTAAAGTCAAGCAGGAGCCTGGCCAGCACTCAGACCTACTAGAGGGGGCAGAAAAATGTAGAGCCCAAGTGCACATATCGATTTCAGCAGATGTCTCTCCCATGAAGGCCATGAAAGAAGATATGAGGCAAGATTGTACATCTAAGAGGCTTGTATCAATTAACTAGAAGCAGGGACAGGCTGCCCAGGGGTTGTAGAGTCTCACTCTCTGGTGATATTCAATACCTGCCTGGATGAGTTCCTGTGTGATCTGTGTAGGTGATCCTGCTCTGGCAGGGGGGTTGGACTGGATGACCTCTTGAGGTCCCTTCCAGCTCCTCCATTCTGTGATTCTGGAAAACCTCTCCAGGCTCACAGTGGAATTAAAGCCATCAAGCCAGGACCAAATTGGTGAGGACACAGTCTCAAGCTGTGCCAGGGGAAGTTTAGGCTGGAGGTGAGGAGGAAGTTCTTCCCATAGAGAGCTGTTAGCCATTGGATGTGCTGCCCAGGGAGGTGGTGGAGTCCCCATCCCTGGAGGTTCAAGAGGGGATTGGATGTGGCACTTGGTGCCGTGGTTTAGTTAGTCAGGAGTGTTTGGGTGACAGGTTGGACTTGATGGTCTTTGAGGTCTTTTCCACCTTGTTGATTCCATGATTCTGTGATTCTCTGAGAAGGTGAAGCAGCCTGCCTTTGGCTTTTGCCTTGCTCATCTGATTGCACAGCAGAACCAATGGAGCAGTGAGCTGAGTGCCTTTCCCTCAGCCCAAAAGGTGCTCAGGGAAGGCAGAGATGTCTTGGATTGACTCCCAGCACCATGACTTGCCTTTATGAAATGGTCCCAATCTGAAGCATTTCTCCCCTCCAATCTAGTGGGAAGGCACAGGAAAGTCCCCCCTGAGGGTACTCTTAATGACAATAGGGGGGAGAGGCTTTTTTTTTCTTGCAAGGCTCTGAGCCATTGTGTGGGATTCTGCTCTCAAGCACACAAAAGGGAGCACAGAATTCAAACGTGAGTGAAAGCAAAGGCAGTGGAAACTAATAGCAGAGGCCAGAGCCCACACAGGCTCAAGAAAGTATCACTGGGATTTTTGTGCTGCATAGACAAAAGTCACTGAGAAACCACATGCAGGACCCTGCTCTGCAGCTGGAAAATCTATTCTCATCACTCCTTGCCATTGCTTCTTTCACACAGACAACATTTCCCATCCCTGGGCTCCTCATCACCACTGGTGTGGCCACTCCCTCTCCATGGGCTCCAATGAAACTGAATGAAATTCACAAGGGAAAGGGGAGAGTCTTATCCTGGGAAAGAACAACCCCAGGGATCAGTACAGGCTGGGGACAGACCTGCTGGAGAGCAGTGAAGGGGAAAAGGACCTGGGGGTCCTAGTGGATGGAAGGATGACCATGAGCCAGCAATGTGCTGTTGTGGCCAGGAAGGCCAATGGCATCCTGGGGTGGATTAGAAGGGCTGTGGTTAGAAGGTCAAGAGAGGTTCTCCTCCCCCTCTACTCTGCCCTGCTGAGGCTGCATCTGGAATATTGTGTCCAGTTCTGGGCTCCTCAGCTCAAGAAGGACCTCAGGGAACTGCTTGAAAGAGTCCAGTGCAGAGCCACAAAGATGCTGAAGGGAGTGGAACATCTTCCTCATGAGGAGAGCCTGAGGGAGCTGAGGGCTCTGTAGCTTGGAGAGGAGGAACCTGAGGGTGACCTCACAGTGTCACAGTATCACTAAGGTTGGAAGTGACCTCGAAGATCATCGAGTCCAACCTGTCACCACAGACCCCGTGACTAGACCATGGCACCAAGTGCCACATCCAATCCCCTCTTGAACACCTCAGCTCCCTCAGCCTCTCCTCACAGGGCTGTGCTCAGGCCTCTCCCCAGCCTTGTTGCCCTTCTCTGACACCTTCAGTGTCTCAATGTCCTTCTTAAACTGAGGGCCCAGAACTGGACACAGGACTCAAGGTGTGGCCTAACCAATGCAGAGTCCAGGGGCACAATGACTTCCCTGCTCCTGCTGGCCACACTATTCCTGCTGCAGGCCAGGATGCCATTGGCCTTCTTGGCCCCCTGGACACACTGCTGGCTCATGTTCAGGCAGCTGTCAACCAGCACCCCCAGGTCCCTTTCTGTTTGGCAGCTCTCAGCCACTCTGACCCCAGCCTGTAGCTCTGCCTGGGGTTGCTGTGGCCAAAGTGCAGCCCCTGGCACTTGGACTTGTTGAATGCCATCCTGTTGGACTCTGCCCAGCTGTCCAGTCGGTCGAGGACCCTCTGCAGAGCCCTTCCACCCTCGAACTGACCAACATCTGCTCCCAACTGTCTCAATCCCCTCATCCAGATCATCAATGAAGACATTGAAGAGGCTGGGGCCCAGCACTGATCCCTGGGGCACAGCACTGGTGACTGGCCTCCAGCTGGCTGTGGCACCATTCACCACCACTCTCTGGGCTCAGCCTCCAGCCAGTTCCTAACCCAGCTCAGAGTGCTGCTGTCCAAGCCAGGGGCTGACAGCTTAGCCAGCAGTTTGCTGCAGGGGACAGTGTCAAAGGCTTTGCTGAAGTCCAGGCAGACCACATCCACAGTCTCCCCACATCCACCAGGCAGTCACCTGATCATAGAAGGAGATCAGGTTGGAGAGGCAGACCTGCCCTTCCTAACTCCATGCTGGCTGGGCCTGAGCCCTTGCCATCCTGCAGGTGTGCAGTTGTTGCTGCCAGGATGATCTGCTCCATCATTTCCCCTGGCACTGAGGTCAGGCTGCCAGGCCTGCAGTTTCCAGGTTCCTCCATCTGACTCTTCTTGGGGATGGGGACCACCTTGGCCAGTTTCCAGTCCTCTGGGACCTCTCCAGTGAGCCAGGACTGGGGGAAAATGATGGAGAGCAGCTTGGCAGCTCCTCTGCCAGAATCGTGTCCCTGTATTGGGTCTCATGCCCCTATAAAGCTCTCCTGTGGCCTTCTTTCTTGGCACAAGGCTCTCAGTACACCTTGGTTTTCATCAGGGTCTTTCTGTCCTTGTGGATTTTCTCCCCCAGTTAAGCTCCATCCCAATCCAGCAAAATTTTGAATCCCCTTTCTTCTGAAGACGTTGATGTAGTCAGGCAGTAAATACATATGGTTTTTGAAAGCAGTTTCCCCTCTTTCAACTTGTTTTGGCTTATTTGGTTGGGGGTTGTTTTGACAACAGAATGGCTTCTCTCAAAGCTCCTGAGAAGAAGCTGGTGATGGTTGGGGGAATGGTATCAAAAGGGAAGCCAGCCTGGTTTGAAGCGTTGATAAAATGGTCTCGGGATGCATTTGCTGCCTCTGAGCCTTCAGGCTCTCAGCCCAGGTGCTGCACAGGGAAGGAGATTTCCTACCACATCCCTGGCAGCTTGTGTGTGTGATTAGGAGTGGGAATTCAATGTGTGCATCCCGCTCCCTCTGCCATCTCCTCCTGGCTGTGGCTTCCGAAACCTCCTCCATAGCCTTGAACTCTCTCTGCTGTACTCTTAGGCTTCAGCTTCCCTTCACACTGGATTTCCAAGTTCTCCTTAAATCAGAAACCCTAAATTCACAGGCTTTAATACTCACCTGCAGAAACTGCTCTTCCCTAAGCACTCTGGAAACCTGCCCAGGCACTTCAGAAGATCCCAGTTCACCAGTGCCTGCGGACACCTTGGGATCAGCCACCTTAGAGATCGGATCTCAGCACACCTGATCCTGTGCCAGTCCCTTGATGGTAACATCAGAGCTGTCTGGAGCACATCCATCCTCAGGGCCTGGGCATGTTTTTTCACCCTGACAAGTTGCTAATTCTCAATTTTCAGGAGAGACATGCAGGGATAATGAGCTCAAGTGAGAGAGGAAATGAAAAGATCACACCAGTTTGTCTTCTCCATGTGTTTTCCACCCAGAAGCTGAAGCACAAGCAATTCATCTCTCCAGTTCGTGGCAGAGCTCCTAGCAATGTTCCTGTGCCTGTGCCTGAGATGGCTTTGCTGGGGAAGGGCCTGTGGAGACCCAGTCACAGAGTGTGAAGGACTGGAAGGGACCTCGAAAGCTCATCCAGTCCAACCCCCCTGCCAGAGCAGAGTCACCTAGAGCAGGTCACACAGGAACACAGCCAGGCAGGTCTTGAATATCTCCAGAGATGGAGACTCCACAACCCCCCTGGGCAGCCTGCTCCAGGGCTCTGTCACCCTCACAGGGGGAAAAAAATTCCCTCCTTTTTCCATGGCACTTCCTAGGCCTCAGCTTCCACCACTGCCCCTTGTGCTGGCATTGGGCAGCACCCAGCAGAACTTGACTCCAGCCTCTGGGCACTCACCCTGCACATCTTGATCACCAGCAATGAGGTCACCCTCAGGCTCCTCCTCTCCAAGCTCCAGAGCCCTCAGCTCCCTCAGGCTCTCCTCATAAGGAGACCCAGTCACAGAGTGTGAAGGACTGGAAGGGACCTCAAAAGCTCATCCAGTCCAACCCCCCTGCCACAGCAGCATCACCTAAGCAGGTCACCAGGAACACAGCCAGGCAGTCTTGAATATCTCCAGAGAGGGACTCCACAACCCCCCCTGGCAGCCTGCTCCAGGGCTCTGTAACCCTCACAGAGAAAAAATTTTCCTCCTGTTTGCATGGAACTTCCTCTGCCTCAGCTTCTACCACTGCCCCTTGTGCTGGCACTGGGCATCCCCCAGCAGAGCCTGGCTCCAGCCTCTGGGCACTCACCCTGCACTCACCCTGCACCCC
>JAAWVA010001341.1:0-10845 GCA_015227895.2 Colaptes auratus | reverse complement strand
GCTGGAGGCCCTGAGCACTCCGCAGGGCCTGCAGGGCAGGCTCAGCCTGGTTCACAGCCTGCAGCCCAGGGAGCCAGAGTGAGCTCCTGGAGGGAGGAGGCTGGGAGCAGCCCTGCTGCAGAGCAGCTCCGTGGAGAAAGGCCTTGGGGTGCTGCTGGGCAGCAGAGTCCCTTCCCCCCCAGCCACCCCGGGCTGGGGGCAGGATTTTGTGTGGTCCCCAGGCAAAGCCAGCAGCAGAGGGCAGACCAAGACAGCTTTTGCTCCTCCTTCCAGCAAGCTTCCTGCAGGGGGAGGTCAGGGCCCCAGGCTGGAGCCTTGCAGGCAGCTGCTGCTGCTGGGCAGGGGGTGGGAGGGGGAGCAGAGGCAGCAGAGCTGCCCTGCCTCGGGGCCTGGAAGCTTTCCCTGGGCTGCTCCTGACCCAGCCCTGTCCCAGAGCCGCTGCAGGCCCCGGGGTGCTGGGCTGGGAGCTCTCTCTGCTGGGTGGCAGCAGGGCCAGGGGCAGCTGCTGGCTGCCAGCTCTCCCTTGGCTCACAGAGCCTTGCCCCAGGGGCACAGAGCCTCAGCTTGCAGGCTCCTGCTGGGGGCAGGGGCAGAAGCTGCCCAGGGGCAGGCAGGGGCAGGCCAGGGGCAGCCTGGGCTGCATCCAGAGCGGTGTGGCCAGAGCTGGAGAGGGAGGATCCTGCCCCTCTGCTCTGCCCTGCTCTGGGGAGACCTCAGCTGCAGCTCTGCAGCCAGCTCTGGAGCCCTCAGCACAGCAGGGACCTGGAGCTGCTGGGCAGGGGCCAGAGGAGGCCCCCAGGATGCTCAGGGGGGGGTTGGAGCAGCTCTGCTCTGGGGGAGCTCAGCCTGGGGAGGAGAAGGCTCCAGGGAGACCTCAGAGCTGCACTGCAGAATCAGCAGGGGCTGGGGGGGGCAGGACAAAGGGCAGTGGTTTGGGCTCCATTTCTCCCTTCTGTGTCCTCCTTTTCAGTGCTGCACTGCAGAGCTCAGGTGGCAGTGACCTGGATTTGCTGTGCTCCCTGCCTCACCAAAGGCCAGCATGGAGGGGTGGGAAGGGACCCCTGGAGGTCCTCTCCTGCCCCCCCCTGCCCCAGCAGGGCTGCCCCCAGCAGCAGCACAGTACCCAGGGGGGGCTGGAAGCTCTCCACAGCCTGCTCCAGGCCTCCAGAGCTGCCTGGGTCTGAGGCCACCTCCTGGCTGGCCCCAGGCTGGGCTGCAGGCAGCCAGAGGCTTGCTTGGGTTGCAGCATCCACAGCCAGCAAAGGAGGTTCAGCTGCTGGCTCCAGCCTCGGGGCAGGGCTGATCCTGCTCTGCTGAGACCTCACCTGCAGGGCCCCAGCTCCCTCAGGCTGGGCCCCAGCAGAGCTGCTCCAGCCCTGGGCTCAGCCCTGTGGCCTCCCTCCTCAGCTCTGAGTCCTCCTCCTGCTGCTGGGCACAGCAGAGCTGAGGCAGGGCCGGAGCTGAGGGCAGAGCAGGGCCCAGGGGGCTCCAGCCCAGCTCCCTCAGCCTCCCCTCGCTGCAGGGGCTGCTGCTGCAGGGGGGCTGCTGCAGGGCTGCTGCTGCAGGGGGGCTGCTGCAGGGCTGCTGCTGCAGGGGGGCTGCTGCAGGGCTGCTCCAGGGGGTGCTGCAGGGCTGCTCCAGGGCTGCTCCAGGCTGCTGCTCCAGGGGCTGCTCCAGGGCTGCTCCAGGCTGCTGCTGCAGGGGCTGCTGCTGCAGGGCTGCTGCAGGGCTGCTCCAGGCTGCTGCAGGCCCTGCAGGCTGCTCAACCCCTTCCCTCCCCAGCTGGCTCTGCTCCTCCCTGGCTCCATCTGCTGAGCTTTGGTGCTTCAGATGATGAAGTCCTCAGCTCTGCTGCCTGCCCTCTGCCTGCTGGCCCAGGGGGCAGTGGCAGCCACTCATTGTTGCCTCCTGAATGAGCCTCTGTCTGCCTCTCCTCTGTCTGTGAACTCTTTGTCCTGGCCCCAGCGCTGCTCCCTGCCAGCCTGGGGGGGGGAGGAGCTCTCCTGGTGGGCTTGCAGCGCTCCAGAGCCCTCAGGCTCTGCCCTCCAGCCCTGAGCTCTGCCCTGGGGAGTCGCTGAGGCTGCTCTTGGATCCCTGAGCAGGCTGCAGAGCTCAGCACCTTGGGGTGGCTCCAAGGAGGGAGGGCTGGGAAGCTCCTGGTGGCTCTCAGCCCCTTGGTGACACCGCAGCAGGGCTCAGGGTGGAAGGGACCTCAGAGCTCAGCTCCTCCACCCCCCTGGCAGGGGCAGGGGCAGGGACCCCTCCCAGCCAGGCCTGGCTGCTCGAGGCCTCATCCAGCCTGGCCCTGGGGCCTCCACCACCTCCCTGGGCAGCCTGGGCCAGCCCCTGGCCGCTCCTGCAGGGCACAAATGGTTCCTCAGGGCCAAGCTGAGCCTCCCCTGCCTCCCTCTCGGGCTGTTTCCTCTCCTCCCTGCCCAACCCCTCTCTGAGTGCTTCCTCCTGAGGCTGCTGTGCCCAGAGCCCTGCCAGGCATCAGCTTTGTGCTCTTGGCTGCTGCTGCTCCACCGCTGGCCCTCAGCACCTCCAGGGCTGGAGCCTCCAGCACTGCCCTGGGCCAGGCCTGGGCAAGCCCCCAGGGGCAGAAACTGCTCCTCAGGGGCAGAAATTGCTCCTCAGGGGCAGAAACTGCTCCTCAGGGGCAGAAACTGCTCCTCAGGGGCAGAAACTGCTCCTCAGGGCCGAGCTGAAGCTGCCCTGGGGCGGCCTGAGCTCCTCTCCTCTGCTCCTGGTGCTGCTTCCAGGGGAGAGGAGATCTTCCCTGAGCCCCCTCGGGGTCTGCTGCCCCCCAGCCCCTGGGGGCTGCACAGGCACCAGCAGTCCTCCTCCTGGGAGCTCTCTGAGCAAGCCTGGGGGGGGGCTCTGGCTGCTTTGCCCCCCCTGCTGCTCTGCCTCCCCCCTCTCTCCTCTCCCAGCTGCCTCCCACGCTGCAGGCAGAGGCTGGCAGAGGAAACCTAATCCCTGGAGTCCTGGAAGTGTTTGGGTTGGAGAAGATTCCCCAGGGGCATGGAGCCCTGCCCTGCCCCCAGCCCTGCCCCAGCACCACCACCCCCTGGCCCTCAGCACCACAGCTCCAGGGCTTGGGAAGCCCTCTGGGGATGGGGACTCCCCCCTGGGCAGCCTGGGCAGCCTCCAGGGGCAGAAACTGCTCCCCAAGGCCAAGCTGAGCCTGCCCTGGGGCAGCCTGAGGCCATCTCCTCTGCTCCTGTCCCCCCCCCCCCCCGGCTGCAGCCCCCTCCCAGGAGCTGCAGGGAGCAAGGAGGTCTCCCTCAGCCTCCTCTCCCCCAGCTGCTCCTCCCCAGCCCTCTCCCCCAGCCCCCTCCCCAGCTCTCTTGCCCTGCCCCAGCTCTACCTCTGCCAGGCAATAAAACCTTTTATTTCCTCCCCTTCTTCTTCTTCTTCTTCTTCTTGGGGGGGGATTGGCTCTGTGGTGGCTGAGCTCTGCCCTGGGAGCCTGCCTGGCTCTTGCCAAGTCAAGAATCAGCCCTGGGAATGTAGGCCAAAGCCCTTTCTGTGCTCTCCTCCTCCCTCTCGGGATGGGGAAGAGGAGTTCAGTGCTGCACATGGCCCAGGCTGGAAGCTCCCTGCCCGCAGGAGCCAGAGACGGCGCTGGGCAGGCACCCAGCAGCGCTGGGGGGGCTCGGGGGCAAGGCAGTGCTGAGTGCCTGAGCTGGGGCTGGGCTGGGCTGGGAGCTGAGGCTGGGTGCTGGGGGGGTCCCTGCAGGAGCTGAGTGCTGGGGGGGGTCCCTGCAGGAGCTGATTGCTGGGGGGGGTCCCTGCAGGGGCTGAGAGCTGGGGGGGTCCCTGCAGGGGCTGAGTGCTGGGGGGGTCCCTGCAGGAGCTGATTGCTGGGGGGGTCCCTGCAGGGGCTGAGAGCTGGGGGGGTCCCTGCAGGGGCTGAGAGCTGGGGGGGGTCCCTGCAGGGGCTGAGTGCTGGGGGGGTCCCTGCAGGAGCTGATTGCTGGGGGGTCCCTGCAGGAGCTGAGTGCTTGGGGGTCCCTGCTGGGGGGTCCCTGCTGGGGGCTGCCCCTCGCTCTCCTCAGCTCCGGGGGGAGGCTGCAGCGGGCTGGGCTCTGCTGCCTGGCTGGGGGGGGAAGCAGGGGAGAAGGCCTCAGGCGGCCCCAGGGCAGCTCCAGCTTGGCCTTGAGGATCAATTTCTGCCCCTGGAGGCTTGCCCAGGCCTGGCCCAGGGAGGCTGCCTCCTGCCTGGAGGTGCTGAGGACCGGGCTGGATGCGGCCCGGAGCAGGCCGGAGGGCTCCCTGGGCAGGGCAGGGGCTGGGGGCTGGCTGAGCTCTGAGCCCCCCCCCCCAGCCCAGCCCGTCTGAGGATTCCCGGAGCTCCCTTCGGGAAGCCTCCAGGGCTCAGCTGCCGCCCCGGGGGGGCTGCTGGGTGCCTGCTCCCCCCCCGGGGTTCCTCACTCTGCTTCTCCTTATTTGGCCGGGAGCTGGAGCCGGGCAGGGATTGGCTGGGGGGAGGGAAGGGGAATGGGCAGGGGGCGAGGGGGCGAGGGGGCGAGGGGCTGAGCCCTGCCGAGCGGCAGCTGCCCCCAGCCCCCCGGCCCCCCGGCCCCGGCCCCCCGGGCAGCTTGCAGCTATTCCTGCAGCCGCAGCTGCGGCTCGGGGCTGAGCCCAGCACCCCGCGGAGCCCTGCCGGGGCTCAGCACCCCGCTCCGGCCTCATCCTGCAGCTGCGGCCCCGGGGCTGAGCCCAGCACCCTCCTGAGCCGTGCCGGGGCTCAGCACCCCGCTCCGGCCTCATCCTGCAGCTGCGGCCCCGGGGCTGAGCCCAGCACCCCGCGGAGCCCTGCCGGGGCTCAGCACCCCGCTCCGGCCTCATCCTGCAGCTGCGGCCCCGGGGCTGAGCCCAGCACCCTCCTGAGCCGTGCCGGGGCTCAGCACCCCGCTCCGGCCTCATCCTGCAGCTGCGCCCCCAGGGCTGAGCCCAGCACCATCCTGAGCCGTGCCGGGGCTCAGCACCCCGCTCCGGCCTCATCCTGCAGCTGCGGCCCCGGGGCTGAGCCCAGCACCCCGCGGAGCCGTGCCGGGGCTCAGCACCCCGCTCCTGCCTCATCCTGCAGCTGCGCCCCCAAGGCTGAGCCCAGCACCCTCCTGAGCCGTGCCGGGGCTCAGCACCCCGCTCCGGCCTCATCCTGCAGCCTCAGCTGCGGCCCCGGGGCTGAGCCCAGCACCCCGCGGAGCCCTGCCGGGGCTCAGCACCCCGCTCCTGCCTCATCCTGCAGCTGCGGCCCCGGGGCTGAGCCCAGCACCCTCCTGAGCCGTGCCGGGGCTCAGCACCCCGCTCCGGCCTCATCCTGCAGCCTCAGCTGCGGCCCCGGGGCTGAGCCCAGCACCCCGCGGAGCCGTGCCGGGGCTCAGCACCCCGCTCCGGCCTCATCCTGCAGCTGCGGCCCCGGGGCTGAGCCCAGCACCCCGCGGAGCCCTGCCGGGGCTCAGCACCCCGCTCCGGCCTCATCCTGCAGCCTCAGCTCCGGCCCCGGGGCTGAGCCCAGCACCCTCCTGAGCCCTGCCGGGGCTCAGCACCCCGCTCCGGCCTCGTCGGGCAGCAATCGGGGGGGGCTCGGGGGGGCGCAAAGCGCGCGGCAAGTGGTGCCAGGCTCTGCCCAGCGCTGCCAAGGGGCACAGCCGGGACCCCCGGGGGGCTCTGCCTAAGCAGGAGGAGAACCTTCGTGGCCTGGAGCAGCTCTGGGAGGCTGGAGGAGAGCAGCCCCAGAGGGCAGCTGCTGGGTGCTGAGCAGGAGCTGCAGGGGCTGGGGGGGGGCAAGGGGCTGGGGCTGGCAGCTGCTGAGTGCTGCCCAGGGCCAGGCCCAGGGGCAGAGAGTGGAGGGCAGGAGGCTGGAGCTGGGCAGGAGGAGGAAGCTCTTTGGCTCTCCAGGGCCAGGCTGGGCAGGGGGGGCTGGGGCTGCCTCCTGCCTGGGGGTGCTCAGCACCAGGCCGGATGAGGCCCTGCCCACGGCAGGAGGTTGGATGAGCTCTGAGCTCCCTCCCACCCTGGGCCCTGCTGGGGCTCTCTGATCCAGGACCTCCCGGCAGCAGGAAGGGTCCCAGCCGGGTCCAGAGCGAGGGAAGGGCCAAGCCCAAGGCTGCTGAGGCAGAGCTGGCAGCCAGAGCCTGAGCTGAGGGCAAGCAACCTGCCCCGGGGAGGTCACCCCCGAGCAGAGAGCAGCCTCCAGCAGCTGGGAGCAGGAGAGAGCTGGGCTGGGGTCACTATCCCCAGCTGGGGGCAGGGGATTGAGCTTCCTGCCCCCCCAGAAGCCCCAGCCCGGGGCAGGGTGGTGTCCTCCCAGCCCTGGGATCCAGCTTCACCTCCTCCCTCCTCCCCTTCCTGCCTTGAAAGCTGAGCCCGGTGCTGAGCACCACCCCCCGGAGGGGACCTGAGCCCTGCCTGCAGGCTCAGCTTTCACTCCGGGCTTCAGCCTGACCCTGGGGGGGGCAGCACCACAGCAGCCCCAGCCCCCACCGCAGCTCCTTCGGCTCCCTGATTGCTTTATTGAGTTATTGATTTGCTGTTTCCCCCCAGAAGAGAGGGGGGGAAAAGGGGGGGAAAAGGGGGGGGGGGGAAGGAACAAAATCCTCCAGGAAAGGGAAAAGCCAGAAAGCAGCCCTGGGCCCCCCCCCCCCCCCGGGCAGCCCAGGTGGGGTTCAAGGCTCTGATCCTCTGCACAGCAAGGAAGAGGTCTGGGGGCGGGGGGGGCCTTGGATCCCTGCTGCCCTCCTCCCTGGAGGGCTGGGAGTGGACACCACCCACCCACCCCCACCCCCACCCCCCCAGGACCCAACTTGGCCAACCCCAGGAGCTCACCAAGGGACCTGGAGCAGGGCCCAGAGCCCCTCCAGGCTGCAGCCCAGCGAGGAGCAGCCTGAGGGCAGCCCCCAAGCCCCCCCCCCCCCCCCAGGCTGGGGCTGAGCACCTGGGGGCTGCGGGCTGGGGGCTTGGGGGCTGGTTCTGGGCATCCTCCCTGGGGTCAGGGAGCTGCCAAGGCAGGGCACAGCTCCGGGGGGGGGAGGGCAGCAAGGCCAAAGCTTGCAGAGAGCCCTCGGGGCCCGGGGGGGGAGGGGGCTGCAGCTGGCCGGGCAGGGACCACTCTCTGGCTGCTTTTCCTCTGTCCTCCAAGCAGGACCAAAGCTGGGGGGGGAGGGGGGGGGAAATGGGGAGGGGGACCGAGGGGGAAATGGGGAGGGGGAGGTGCAAAGGTTGCTGTTTAAAACCCCCCCAGGAAGTATCAACTGGAAGTGGATTTATTGGGTGGGATGCGGGGGGGGGGGGGAGGGGAAAGGGCTCAAGCTGCAGGGAGCAGAGGTTGGGGGTCGGGGTGGGGGTCGGGGGGGTGAAGAGGAAGCTTTGGACTCTCTCTGACCACTGCCACAGGAAGGATTCAAATCAAACCAAACCAAGCCCCCTCCCCCCCCCAAAAAAAAAACCCCAAACCAAACCAACAGACAAAATAAGCCCCGGGTGGACCCCCCCCCCCCCCCAGGCCCCCCCCCCTCACATCAGACTCTTCCTGAACTGGGACTGTGAGCTCTGTCTGGCTTTGGAGTCCGCCTGCTGCAGCTCGAACTGCCGGTACAGGTCCCTCAGCTCCTTGATCTCCTGCAGCACCCTCTTGGCCTGGCTCCAGGTGGAGGAAGCTTCCCCCAGCAGCCTCTCCGACTCCTGCAGGATGCGCTCCGAGTCCGACTTGGAGGAGGAGGAGGAGGAGGAGGAGGAGGAGCCGGAGTGGTGGTGGTGGTGGTGGTGCTGGGGGGGGGGGCGCGGCGGGGTCTCCTTGGGCTTCCTCCTGCCCTCGCCGTAGCCCTTCACCTCGGTCAGCAGTTCCTGAGTCTTTTCCAGCTTCAGCGCCACCAGCTGCTGGATCCTGGAGAGGGGCTCGGGCTCGGCGGGGGGCGCCGCGACCCCCGGCCCCCTCCGCGGCGCCCCCCGCGCCGGGGGGGGGTCCCTGCGGGCCAGGATCTCCTCCAGCGAGGCGCATCGGCTCTTCTGCCAGTGCGAGAGCTTCTTGGGCACCTGGGGGGTGTAGGGTGGCCCCCGCGGCCCAGGAGTCCTTCTGCTGCCCCCCGGGCCTGGCCCGGCAGCCCGGCTGCCCCCCGGGGAGGCTTCCCCCCCGCCCCTGCGCGGGGGCCGGGGGCGCCGGGGGGGCCGGGGGGCGCCGGGCGGCGCTCAGCTGCGCCACGGACTTGTCCAGGTCCACCCTGAAGCTGCCCTCGCAGCTGCCGGCGCCCCCGGCCGCCGCCTCCTCCTCCTGGATCAGGTCGAGGGTCAGCATGCCGTCGGAGGTTGAGGTAGATGCCTGCAGCAGCGAGACCCCGGGCAGGGTGGGCGCTGGGGCGGGGGGCTCGGGCCCCGGGGGGGCTCCTGGCTCGGCTGAGGGGCCCCAGGGGGGAAGGGTCCCCGGGGGCTGGGCTGAGCTGAGAGGGCAGGGAGGGGGCTGGGGAGGCCGATTCCTCCCAGCCTGGGCCCCCCGGGAGCTGCCTCTGGCTCCTGCCTGGGCTGCGGTTTGAGAGCCAGGCTGCAGCCCCTGCCGAGGGAGCTCAGACCCCTCCCACCCTGCCCTGAGGGGCTCCCGACCCCGAGCAGCAGCCCCCAGCCCCAGCCCCAGCAGCCCCCAGCTCCAGCAGTGCTCCACAGAGTGCCCCAAGCCCAGCCTGGGACCCCTGGAGCTCCCCTCCTGCCCCCCCTGCCCCAGCAGGGCTGCCCCCAGCTGTGCCCAGCAGCAGCACAGTGCCCAGGGGGGGCTGGAAGCTCTCCACAGCCTCTCTGGGCTCAGCCTGCTCCAGGCCCCTCAGCAGCCCCCCAGCACCCTCCCCAGCAGCCCCCAGGCCCTCTGCAGCTGGGGAGGGGGAGCCCAGCCCTGGCCCCAGCCCCCCAGAGGTGTCCTCAGCAGGGCAGAGCAGAGCAGAGGGGCAGCAGAACCTCCCTTGCCCTGCTGCCCACACTCTGCTGCCTGCCCCCAGCAGAGCCTTGGGGGCTGCTTGGCCATGGGGGCTGCTGGGGGGCTCCTGGGGGCTCCCTGCTGGCCCCCCCCCTGCTCCCTCTCCTCCTCTGAGGAGCTGCTCCCAGCAGGATTTGCTTTACCTACCACAGCCATCAGATGCCCTCTCGTGGGAGGCCTCCTGGAGTGCTGGATCTTGGCTCTGTCCCTCGTGGGGTGTGCCAGGAAGCTGTCCTCTTCCACTGTGACCTGAGGGGCGACCCAGGGCACTGACCATGGGGCAGCAGGGGGAGGCTGAGCCTCTGCCTCTCTGCTCCCCCAGGGCTGCCTTTGGCTCCTGGCCCTGGGCTGGGGCTGAGCCTCTCCCAGGTCCCTCTGGAAGCCTTCACCAAAGGTCTCTGGGGCTGGAGGGGGTCAGCAGGGAGCAGCTGGGGCTGAATCCTGAGATCTGGGGGGCCAGGAGGAGGGTTGTGACCTCCCAGCCTCCTCCCTGGGGAGCAGCTGGTGAGGCAGCCCTGTGCCAGCCGCTGCAGCTCCTGAGCTGAGTGCTCAGAGGGAGACCTCCTGCAGGAGGTTTGCAGCTAGAGCCAGCAGGGGATGGGCTGTGGGGGCCAGGGAGTGCCTCAGGCTGGAGGGGAGCTCAGAGCTCAGCCAGCCCCCAGCCCCTGCCCTGCCCAGGGACCCTCCCCCCAGCCCAGCCTGCTGCTCAGGGCCTCATCCAGCCTGGCCCTGGACCAGCCCCAGCCCCCCTGGGCAGCCTGTGCCAGGCTCCCCCCAGCCTCCCTCTCAAGGAGTTCTTCCTCCTCTCCACTCTCAGTCTCCTCTCCCCCAGCTCCAAGCCCTTGGCCCTGGGCCTGGCCCCCCCAGCCCTCGGCCCAGGCCCCTCCCCAGCTCCCCTGCAGCCCCTCCAGGCCCTGGAAGCTGCTCTGAGGTCTCCCTGGAGCCTTCTCTCCCAGCCCCAACCCTCCCAGCCTGTGCCCCCAGGGGAGGCTCTGCAGCCTCTGCTCCTCTTGGTGGCCTCCCCTGGCCCCTGCCCAGCAGCTCCAGTCCTTGCTGGGCTGGGGGCTGCAGAGCTCCAGCTGAGGCCAGGCCAGGCCAGGCCAGGGGGGCAGAATCCTCTCCCTGCTGCTGCCCCTCTGCTTTGAGTCCTGCTCCATCCTTGTGCCCTCCCCCCCTGCCTGTCCCTCCTCTGTGCCCTGCCCTCAGCCTGGCTTGGCAGAGACCTCCCAGAGCCCCAGCACCGGGGGGGGGGGGGGTTGGAAAGGACTTGTGGAGATCATCTGCTGCCATCCCTGCCCCCCCCCAGCTGCTGCAGGGTCACCTCAAGCAGGTGGCAGGCAGGGTGCTGAGCAGGAAGGATTAAAGCTTGGAGGGGTGAGGCTGGAGCAGCAGGAAGGGATCTGCAGAGCTGAGCTGTGCTGCCCTGCAGGCAGAGCAGTGGGCAGCAGCCCCCCAGCTGGGGAGAAGGGCGGGGGGGGGGGGGGGGGGGGGGGGGCAGGTGAGGTGAAGGTGGCCTGAGGTGGGTGGACAGATGGTGCCCAGCCCTCAGGGGGCTCTGAAGGGAGCAGAGGGCTCTAATGCCTTGAGTCAGCCCTCAAAGCTCCTTTGCACACAGCAGCAGCAGGGCAGAGGCTCCCCCAGGCCCTGCCCCCCCCCCCCCCCAGGCAGGGCATCTCAGCAGGCTCAGGGGGGGCCAAGGAGGGCCCAGAGCCCCTTGCAGTCAGTGCTGTGGGGCTGGGGCTGGCAGGAGCCCAGCCCAGCCCCCCCAGGAGCTGCTGGTGGCTTGGGTTTGAGGGGGGTCCACGAAGCCCCCATGGGGAGGGGGGGAGAGGAAGAGGAAAGAGAGGGGGGAAGGGAAGGGAAGGGAAGGGAAGGGA
>JAAWVA010001340.1:0-10845 GCA_015227895.2 Colaptes auratus | reverse complement strand
GTACAGAGCTCCCCAAAGCTGTCAGCAAATGTTTCATTGCTCTCTGACCCCTTCCCTTGTGGCCCTTCAGGGACACACTGCAGAGCCTGAGGCAAGCCCAGCTGAAGCTAAGGGAATTGCCTGAAGGCTCTCCAGGAGGTGTTGAGTGACACTTTCCTATGTCACCAGGCCAGGGCCTTGCTTGGTTTCTATAGACAGAGACTGCCACAAAGTTCATTTGCTGAAGCCACCCTGCCCCCCTGGGAAACAGAGTCACAGAGCTGTCAGGGCTGGAAGGGACCCCAAGGCTCAGCCAGTCCCAACCCCCTGCCATGGGCAGGGACACTCACACGCAGCAGGTTGCTCACAGCCACCTCCAGCCTGGCTGCAACACCCTCAGGCAGGAGGCTGCCACCACCTCCCTGGGCAGCCTGTGCCAGGCTCTCACCACCCTCCTGGCAACAACTTCTACTCCCTCACAGCCAATCTCAATCTCCCCACTTCCAGTTCTGCTCCATCCCCCCCATTCCTATCCCTCCCTGACACCCACAGAAGTCCCTCCCCAGCTGTCTTGGAGCCCCCTGCAGATCCTGGAAGACCACAATTAGGTCTCCTGAGAGCCTTCTCCTCTCCTGACTGCACAGCCCCAAGGGCTATTTCCACTCCCCAAGAGAGTCTCCATCCTAAGAGCAGACTTGGGATTTCCAGCCCTCTCCTCTCCATTGTTTCTCTGCAGCTCTTGAAGATGCTGAGCAAAGTGGCAGTGTTTGTCCTTGAGAGGGAGACTGCATCCCAACAGGCAGGCAGTGAGGACTCCTCTCCCTACCAGTCCCTTCCCACTCTCCACCGGCTGAGAATCCTGGAATTGTCAGGGTTGGAAGGGACCTCAAGGATCATCTCCTGCAAGGCCACAATGAGGCCTCCTGGGAGCCTTCTCCTTCTCAGCCTGCACAGCACCAACTCCCTCGGCTGTCTCCAGAGCAGAGCAGCTCCAGCCCTCGCTCCTCCTCCTGGCCCTGCTCTGGACACCTTCCAGCCCCTCCAATCCTGCCTGGCACAGAGGCTCCAGAGCTGGACCCAGAGCTGCAGCTGTGGTCTGAGCAGTGTGGAGCAGAGGGGCAGAATCCCCTCCCTGGCCCTGCTGGCCACACTTCTCTTGCTGCAGCCCAGTCTCTGCTTGGCTCTCTGGGCTGCAAGTGCTCCCTGCTGGTCCTCCTGCTGAGCTTCTCCTCCCCCACACCCCCAAGGCCTTTTCTCCCAGGCTGCTCTCCAGCCAGTCCCCTGCCCAGCCTCTAGCAGTGCCTGGATGCCCTGCCCCAGCTTCAGGACCTTGCCCTTGGTCTGGTTGAACCTCCTGAGGTTTGTCCTGGTCCCAGCTCTGCAGCCTGCCAGGTCCCTCTGGATGGATCCTTCCCTCCAGCTGTCAGCAGCACCACACAGCTTGGTGCTGAGGCTGCACTCAGTGCCACTGTCCATGGCACCAGCAAAGATGTTAACCAAGCCTGGTCCCAGTCCTGAGCCCTGAGGGACTCCACTCATCCCTGGCCTCCCCTTGGCCATGGGCCATTGCCAGCCACTCTTTGGGTGCAGCCCTCAGGCCAGTGCTGTATCCACTGAATGCTCCATCCGTGGAACCCATCCTGCACAGGTCTTGATTCAGGCAGCCTGAAGCATTTGGCAGGTGTGTGCCTTTCAATAACTCTTGATTTTTGCTCACAGACACAGCTCACAACTTCCCTAGAGCCCTCTACTAGGAGCTGAGAGACACAGGTTCAAGACCTCACAAAACCTGGTGCAGGTAAGGTTTTGGAATATGATTCCATCTCCCATCCCAGTCCAGTTCTCTTTCACATCCTATTCTGCCTCCCTTGGCTCTTGGCAGTTTGGGGGTAGGTGAATGTCTCTGGCACATCTGGAGCTGCTCTGCTCTGGAGACAGCCTGAGAGAGTTGGGGCTGTGCAGGCTGGAGAGGAGAAGGCTCCAAGGAGACCTTCTTGTGGCCTCCCAGGATCTGCAGGGGGCTCCAAGCAAGCTGGGGAGGGACTTTTGAGGGTGTCAGGGAGTGATAGGACTGGGGGGGATGGAGCAAAACCAGATGTGGGGAGATTGAGATTGGCTGTGAGGAAGAAGTTGTTGCCCATGAGGGTGGTGAGAGCCTGGCACAGGCTGCCCAGGGAGGTGGTGGCAGCCTCCTGCCTGGAGGGGTTTGCAGCCAGGCTGGAGGTGGCTGTGAGCAACCTGCTGTGGTGTGAGGTGTCCCTGCCCATGGCAGGGGGGTTGGACCCTTGAGAGGCTGAGCCTTGAGGTCCCTTCCAACCCTGACAGTTCTGTGAATCAAATTGTTTGGACAGAAACCAAATGTGAGCTGCAGCATGAGCTGGGCCCTAGGCCTGAAATGCAGTCTAGAAACAGCCCTGGTGATGTCCACAGCTGTGCTGCTTAGAGCCCCAAGTCCCACTGCTGAAGCCAGGGAGGGGTTTCCTGGTGTGATTCTGGAACCTGGGCTGGTGGGAGGTGTCCCTGCCCATGGCAGGGGGCTTGGAGCTGGATGAGCCTTGAGCTCCCTTCCAGCCCAAACCAGTCTGTGGTTCTGGGATGGTTCTTTGCATTCCCTGCCAGAAGCCCAAATTTCAGAGCTTCAGACTTATTTGTAGCATCAAAGCAGTGCTCCCCAGCTGTGCCTAATGGGCTTCCTTGCAAGTGTCTCTCCTTCACAAAGGTCTCTAAGGTCTCTCATTACCAGGGGTCTGTCCCTAATGAGCATTGAAATGGCAGCTGTGGCTTTGCAGTGTGCCAGGCAAAACCACGAGGCTGTTGATAATTTACTGAGGGTTTGGGGTTTTTGGGTATCAAATGCATTGAACTCCTGCAGGAGAAGAAGAAAGTCACTTTCAGGGAGGGGGAAAGCAGCTGCAAGTCCCAAACTGTCGACAGGTCCTCTGGACATTTAGTTTTCAGGAGCTCTGAATCAGTTTTCCAGTTAAAAGGTAGGAAATGGCAGGGGGGCAGGCCCCTCCCCCAGCCCACATTTGCTTTCCTGTGGGTTGCTTGAAGGCCTCTTCACCTCCTGGGACTTCCCAGCTTGCAAAATCCTGGAGAGCACCTGCCAGGGGGAGCTGAGCCACTTCTCCCTCCAGTGCTGCTGGGAGAGGTCCAGGGCTGTTTCTAGACTGCATTTCAGGCCTAGGGCCCAGCTCAGGCTTCAGCTCACTTTTGGTTTCTGTCCAAACAATTTGATTCACAGAACTGGCAGGGTTGGAAGGGTCCTCAAGGCTCAGCCAGTTCCAACCCCCTGCCATGGCAGGGACACCTCACACCACAGCAGGTTGCTCACAGCCACCTCCAGCCTGGCTGCAAACACCTCCAGGCAGGAGGCTGCCACCACCTCCCTGGGCAGCCTGTGCCAGGCTCTCACCACCCTCAGTGCTTCCTGCTCTCCAGTCTTAATCTCCCTTCTTGCAGCTCAAAGCCGTTGTCTGTCCTCCTGTCACTCCAAGCCCTTGTCAAAAGTCCCTCCCCAGCTCTCCTGCAGCCTCTTCAGGTACTGGAAGGCTGCTCTAAGGTCTCCCTGCAGCCTTCTCTAGGCTGAACAACCTCTAATGCTGGCCTGCATCAGGAAGAGTGTGGCCAGCAGGAGCAGGGAGGTCATTGTGCCCCTGGACTCTGCACTGGTTAGGCCACCCCTTGAGTCCTGTGTCCAGTTCTGGGCTCCTCAGTTTAGGAAGGACATTGAGAGACTTGAAGGTGTCCAGAGCAGGGCAACAAGGCTGGGGAGGGGTCTGGAGCACAGCCCTGTGAGGAGAGGCTGAGGGAGCTGGGGTTGCTTAGCCTGGAGAAGAGGAGGCTCAGGGGACCTCTTGCTCTCTGCAAACTCCTGCAGGGAGGTTGTAGCCAGGTGGGGGTTGGTCTCTTCTCTCTAGCAACCAGCAGCAGAACAAGAGGACACAGTCTCAAGCTGCACCAGGAGAAGTTTAGGCTGGAGGTGAGGAGAAAGTCCTTCACTGTGAGAGTCATTTGTCATTGGGATGTGCTGCCCAGGGAGGTGGTGGAGTCCCCATCCCTGGAGGTGTTCAAGAGGGGACTGGATGTGGCACTTGGTGCCATGGTCTGGTCATGAGCTCTGTGGTGCCAGGTTGGACTGGATGACCTTCGAGGCCTCTTCCAACCTTGGTGATACTGTGATACTGTGATACTCTCCCAGCCTGTCCCCACAGAGGAGGTTCTCCAACCCTCTGATCATCTTTGTGGCCTCCTCTGGAGCCTCTCCAGGAGCTCCAGGTCCCTCCTGTGCTGGGGGCCCCAGAGCTGGAGGCAGTGCTGCAGGTGGGGTCTGAGCAGAGCAGAGGGGCAGAATCCCCTCCCTGTGCTGCTCTCCCTGCTCTGGCTTCAGCCCAGGACCAGGCTGGCAATCAGCTGCTCTCCTGCAAGCTTGGCTGGCAGTGCACTGTAGAGCTGTGAACTTTGCTGGCAGATGTTGTTTAACCTGAGAGGTCTCTAATGACTGAGACCCCCCAGACCCTCAGCCTGCCCCACTGTCACTGTCCTGCCTCCTGGCCATGTGGAGTGTTGCTGGCAGGGCTGTAAGCCCATGGCTGCTCTGTAACAAGGTGATGCAACCTTCCCTTCCTGTTTGCAGCTCCTTTTGTCTGCAGGTATCTGTTTTCCTCTCTCTTCCCTGACCTTTACCCTCCCTGCTCACACAGCCTTCCTTTGCTGATCCCTGCTTGCAGGGCCTCTGCCCACTCTTGCTCCTGCACTCCCTGGAGCTGTTTGCCATTTACCATCCCACACTCAAACCCCCTGCTCCTTGCAGGCACTTCCAATGGCTCTTCTTCTCTTCACCTGGCACCTGGACTCTGTTGTGACACAGGCCTGCTCCTTGGCCTCCCAACTTATGGCTAGGGTCAGGTTGGATGTGAGGAAGTTGTTGCCCATGAGGGTGGTGAGAGCCTGGCCCAGGCTGCCCAGGGAGGTGGTGGCAGCCTCCTGCCTGGAGGTGTTTGCAGCCAGGCTGGAGGTGGCTGTGAGCAGCCTGCTGCAGTGTGAGGTGTCCCTGCCCATGGCAGGGGGGTTGGGACTGGCTGAGCCTTGAGGTCCCTTCCAGCCCTGACAGCTCTGTGATTCTAAACAGACATTTCTGTCTTAAGACCTTCACAGACAAAAGGAGGACTGCTCAGACCCCAGCTGCAGCACTGCCTCCAGCTCTGGGGCCCCCAGCACAGGAAGGACCTGGAGCTGCTGGAGAGGGTCCACAGGAGGCTGAAGAACTTCCCAATGTGGACAGGCTGGGAGAGTTGGGGCTGTGCAGCCTGGAGAAGAGAAGGCTCTGGGGAGACCTCAGAGCAGCCTCCCAGTACCTGAAGGGGCTCCAGGAGAGCTGGGGAGGGTTTTTTTGCAAGGGGACTTTTTACAAGTGCTTGGAGTGCTAGGATGATGGCTTCAAAGTGGAAGAAGCTGGATTTAGATGAGACATTGGGAAGAAATTCATCCCCCATAGGGGTGGTGAGACACTGGAACAGCTTTCCCAGGCAGGTTGTGGATGTCCCCTCCCTGGAGGTGTTCCAGGCCAGGCTGGATGAGGCCTTGAGCAGCCTGGGCTGGTGGGAGGTGTCCCTGCCCATGGCAGGGGGGTTGGGACTGGCTGATCCTTGAGGTCCCTTCCAGCCCTGGCAGTTCTGTGGCTCTAAGTTCATCAGGTGAGCAGGGTGATTCCTGCAAGCACAGAGCATTTCTTCCCTTGCCTGGCTTTCACAGGATACATCATCAGCACATCCATATCAGCACCAGCCCTGGCAGCCAGCAGCTGGCAGGAGATGTTTGCTGGCTCTTTGATTCTGTACCCAGGGCAAGCAGGGGTAACAAAGGGCCATTGCCCTGGAGAGCTCAGTATTTGTTGAGTTAAACATTGCTGAGCAGTCAGCATCCCCACCCTCGTCATGAATGAGTCTGGAAGGAATGGGTTTGAAGTCTTGCTCTGGTTGACTATAAACCTTTATTACACGTGGGATGTTCCTTGTGGAGGGGGGAGGCAGTTGCCTCCCAGACAAAACAAGCAGAATCCATCAGCTCCCTGCCTGCCCTCCCCAGCAGGGCGTGCTGGGAGGAGCTCAGGGTGCCTGGCACCTGCTGGAGCAGGGAGCTTGGCTGGCAACCATAAACCCTCCCTCAGCCTTCTGGACTGCCCCTGGTGCAGCCTGGAAAGAGCAAGGCCTTTGTTTGACTTTGTGCTCTGGGGATGGGAGCAGTGGTGAGGGCAAAGGGGAGGAATTAAAACCAGCATCTTGCTGCCAAGAGGTTGTGGCATGCCCTTGGCTGGCACCACCACCCCCCTGCCTTGGCCCTTGCCTTGCCCTCACTGCCTGCAGCAGTGGCTCTGTGAGGAACAAGCTCTGCACCAGGAGGCTGCTGGAACACTGCAGCAGGTTGCCCAGGGAGGTGGCTGAGGCTCCATCCCTGGAGCTGTTCCAGGTGAGGCTGGACAGGGCTCTGGGCAACCTGATCCAGTGGGGGATGTCCCTGCTGAGTGCAGGGGCTTGGACTGGCTGAGCTTTGGAGCTCCCTTCTGGCCCAGAGCATCCTATGGCTCTGTGCAAGTTAAGGAGCTGAGCTGAGACTGGCTGAGCTTTGGAGCTCCCTTCTGGCCCAGAGCATCCTATGGCTCTGTGCAAGTTAAGGAGCTGAGATGGGCCTGGCTGAGCTTTGGAGCTCCCTTCCACCCCTGAGCATTCCATACTTCCATGAGTCTATGAGCAAATCTTTACAGGGAAGAAAAGAAGGGCAGGCTGGAGGAGGCTGTGAGCAACCTGCTGTGGTGTGAGGTGTCCCTGCCCATGGCAGGGGGTTGGAGCTGGCTGAGCCTTGAGGTCCCTTCCAGCCCTGACCATTCTGTGATTCCATCAGTTGTGGAGACCACTTCAGTGCTGCTGAGTGCACACCTCCTGGCCACCTCCTGCTCTGCCCTTTCCCATTTCCAGCCCCTTTCTCAGCCCTACCAGGGGATAGAGCCATGGATGCCCTCACAGCTTCACTGAAACTTGACTTTGCCTCTAACTTCCTTCCACAGCACCTTCCTGTAACTGTGCTTTGTTCCCAGTTCAAGCCACCAGGCAGGATCCAGGGCCTTGTTTTTAAGGCCACAAGGGCTGTGTGCCTGAGCTCTGGGCAAATATTCCCCAGCCACTGACCACGAAGGAGATCATAAATGCTCATCAAAGCAGCCTCTCCTCTGATGTCATCATCACAGTCAGAAATGCCTGGGCCTTGCAGAGTCCCTGGGGTCCCACAGCTGCAGGAGGGAGGGCAGGAGTGACTACAGCTGGGCTGCTGGCACCTAGGGCCTTGCCTTGTGAGGGCACCCAGCCAGGCAGAGATGAAGCCTCTCATCCTTCCTGCACTTGGCTAGCAGCTCAGGTGGTCCTTTTTGGTCCTGAAATCCCAGCTGCTGTAGCTGCATGCTGCTCACCAAGCTGGAGAGATGTGGATGTGCTGGGTGGGTGTTCAGAGGATAAGGAACTGGCTGGGTGGGCACACCCAGAGGGTGGTGCTCCATGGCTTGAAGCTCAGATGCAGAGCAGTGACAGTGGTGTCCCTCAGGGGTTGGTACTGGGACCTGCACTGTTTGATATCTTTATCACTGCTGTAGCCAGAGGGATCCAGGCACCATCAGCACTGTGCAATGGCACCAAGCTGAGTGGTGCTGTCCATGGGCCAGAGGGACAGGAGGGCAGCCAGAAGGACCTGGACAGGCTGCAGAGGTGGTGCCCAGGTGACCCTCATGAGGCTCAGCAAGAGCAAGTGCAGGTCCTGCTCCTGGGCTGGAACAATCCTCACTATCAGCACAGGCTGGGGGAGGAGGGGATAGAGACAGCCCTGGGGAAAAGGACTTGGGGGTGCTGGTGGGGGAGAAGCTGGCCAGGAGCAGGCAGTGTGAGACTGCACACAGGGGCCAAGGGCAGCCTGGGCTGCATCCAAGGCAGTGTGGCCAGAGCTGGAGAGAGGGATCCTGCCCCTCTGCTCTGCTCTGGGGAGACCTCACCTGCAGTGCTGTGTGCAGGGCTGGAGCCCTCAGGACCTGGAGCTGATGGAGAGGGTGCAGAGGAGGCCATGGAAATGCTCAGGGGGTTGGAGCAGCTCTGCTCTGAGGACAGGCTGAGGGAGCTGGGGGTGTTCAGCCTGGAGAAAGGAAGGCTCTGGGGAGACCTAACAGTAGCCTGCCAGTACCTGAAGGGGCTACAGGAAGGCTGCAGAGGGACTGTTCCCAAAGGCCTGCAGGGACAGGACCAGGGGCAATGGCTTCAGACTAGAGCAGAGCAGATTGAGATTGGCTGTGAGGAACAAGCTCTGCACCAGGAGGCTGCTGGAACACTGAAGAGATTGCCCAGGGAGGTGGTTGAGGCCTCATCCCTGGAGATGTTCAAGGTGAGGCTGGACAGGGCTCTGGGCAACCTGATCCAGTTGGGGATGTCCCTGCTGAGTGCAGGGCCTTGGGCTGGTTGAGCTTTGGAGCTCCCTTCCAGCCCAGAGCACTCTATGGTTCTGTGCTAGGTAAGGAGCTGAGCTCAGTGCCTCAGCAGGCACTGGGCCACAGCACCCCCAGGGCTGCAGGACTCCATCTGCCCAGTGGATGAGCACTGAAGCTTTCAAAGCCTTTGTGCACTTTGTTTGCAGAGCTGATATATTGGAACAGCTCCAGCTGTGAGCTGAATTCAAAGCTGCTGGGTGGGGGGCAGAGGAGGAGAGCTCAGAGAACCTCTGGGGCTGTTCATTTCACCCTTGGATGTGCCCTGCATCCTTTCCCAGGGACAGGCACAGAACGTCCTCTCACACAGCTATCCAGGTTGCAACAGGCCAGCTAACAGCCCTGAGAGCCTGAGAGGGCAGTGCCTGAGGGCAGGAAATGAAGCCTTCAATTCCCTGGAGTTGCTTTCCCCTGATTAGATTTCGAAGGGCTGTGATTTGTGTCCCTCTGCTTCCCTTGCCTGGGTGTGACCAGCCCTGCGCTGCAGCCTCAGCTCTCCTGCTTAAAGGCTTCTGCTCCTGCAGTGCTCTGGAGTTTGCCCTGCAGGATGCAGTAAAAGGCATGATTCAGGCTGTCATGAAGGACAAAGCCCAACAAGGAAATGCAAATAACATGAGGCAGAATTCACCTTTACAAACCCCTCCACGGGGAGGTGGTGGTGCTCCCCTCAACGAGATTTGGGAGCAGATGTTGGTCAGTCAGAGGGCAGAAGGGCTCTGCAGAGGGACCTCAACCGACTGGACAGATGGGCAGAGGCCAACAGGATGGCATTCAACAAGTCCAAGTGCCAGGGGCTGCACTTTGGCCACAGCAACCCCAGGCAGAGCTACAGCCTGGGGTCAGAGTGGCTGAGAGCTGCCAAACAGAGAGGGACCTGGGGGTGCTGATTGACAGCAGCTGAACATGAGCCAGCAGTGTGCCCAGGGGGCCAAGAAGGCCAATGGCATCCTGGCCTGCATTAGGAACAGTGTGGCCAGCAGGAGCAGGGAGGTCATTCTGCCCTGTGCTCTGCACTGGTTAGGCCACACCTTGAGTCCTGTGTCCAGCTCTGGGCTCCTCAGTTTAAGAAGGACATTGAGAGACTTGAAGGTGTCCAAGAGAAGGGCAACAAGGCTGGGGAGAGGCCTTGAGCACAGCCTGTGAGGAGAGGCTGAGGGAGCTGGGGTTGCTTAGCCTGCAGAAGAGGAGGCTCAGGGGAGACCTCATTGCTCTCTGCAACTCCCTGCAGGGAGGTTGTAGCCAGGTGGGGGTTGGCCTCTCCTCTCTAGCAACCAGCACCAGAACAAGAGGACACAGTCTCAAGCTGTGCCAGGGGAGGTTTAGGCTGGAGGTGAGGAGAAAGTTCTTCACTGTGAGAGTCATTTCTCATTGGGCTGTGCTGCCCAGGGAGGTGGTGGAGTCCCCATCCCTGGAGGTGTTCAAGAGGGGATTGGATGTGGCCCTTGGTGCCATGGTCTAGCCATGAGGTCTGTGGTGCCAGGTTGGACTGGATGATCTTTGAGGTCTCTTCCAACCTTGGTGATGCTGTGATACTGAGAGCTGGACAATGAATGCTGTGGATTAGCTGTGCCCTGACACTTGGCACCGTGCAGGGAGGTCCATCTGTGCCCCTGTGCTCCAGGATGGAGCCCAAAGCTTTCATCAGCTCTCTGTGGCAACAGCCAAGCCAGCCCCAGCTGCAGCAGGGTCGCTGCTGCTGGCTGCAGCACTGCAGACATACCTGGGGTTGCACATTAGCTAACAGACCCCTGGAGCAGAGTGCAGAAATACCTCTGGGATTGTGCAAACCTCAGGTTGTGTCTGGCAGAGCCAGGGCTGGAGCTGAGCTCATACCTCTGGCTAAACTTTGCTTGACTCTGTCTGGAGTCACAGCAAGGCAGGGCTTGGGAGTTCATCCAGGCCAACCCCCCTGCCAGAGCAGCATCACCCAGGAGCATATCCTGGTGGGGCTGGAAAGCCTCCAGAGAAGGAGACTCCACCACCTCTCTGGGCAGCCTGCTCCAGGGCCCCAGCAGCCGCCCAGTAAGGAAGTTGAGCTGGAACCTCCTGAGCTCCAGTTTGTAGCCATTGCTCCTTGTCCTATCACAGATCACCACTGCAAAGAGCCTGGCCCCTTCCTCTTGCCCCCCACCCCTCAGATATTGATGAGCACTGGTCAGATCCCTCTCAGCCTTCTCTTCTCCAGGCTAACCAGCCACAGATCTCAGCCTTTCCTCCTCACACAGATGTTCCAGCCCCTTCAGCATCCCCATAGCCCTCCTTGAACACTCTCTGGTGTATCCTTGTCCCTCTTGAACTGGGCACTGCAGGGCTGGACACAGCACTTCAGATGTGGTCTCCCCAGGCAG
>JAAWVA010000134.1:0-50000 GCA_015227895.2 Colaptes auratus | reverse complement strand
TCCTCCGTAGTACCTGCTCCTAAGAAAGAAACTCCAGATAACAGACTGGGATTTGTTTGCAAACCAAACACTGCTCGTAATTAAGTACAGTAACAAATAAAGTTTATTGGAGTCTACTGTACAGTCAAATGAAATTCAGTTGCAAGATTGTTGCAGTTTGCCTTAGAAATCTACTGAAACAGAGGAACCAGTTCACTTCCAGACAAGAGTTCCTCTTCTGAAATGAGCATCTCCACATCAGCTGACCGGTTGTCTTATTTCACCCAAATACATTGTATTGTCTTGACATCTTTACAGTCTTCAGAGCAATATGATGTAATCAAGTTCTGCTGCTGCTGGATACATGCACAATGTTAAGATGCTTTTAGGTGTTGTCTTTTTGTACTGCAGTCGTGTGTGTGTAGCTCGAGCTACAAATGAGCTCATTTTCTTGCATAGCTCCTGGACTGCATTTTACTCACAAGATGACAAGAATTCAGGGAGTGGTGATTCTGAAGCTGGCTGTACAATTACATGGTGTAGATGCAACAAACCCCTAAGCACCCCAACAAAAAGACATGGAAAACACCACTACAGAAACTGCAAACTATAAAGTTCTTCATTGCAAGTACTACATGTCACCTAATAGCAGAGGGAAAACTTTGTTCTGAAGCTGAAAGCCTTCTCGCAGAATGAGTTGCTTTAAACTACAAAGAGTTTCTTGAGGCTGAGAAGGAGAACTAATGCCATCGTAGTGAATGAAGACCAAGGCAAAAATTAAAATGGGTTTTACCACAGATCTTGACAATGCCTTGCAGGCTCATGGAGATGTCCACACTATCTCTTTAATGGTCAGCTACTTGGGGTATTTGATGTACATCCTTAAATCCAAATTAACAACTCCACCATTGTATTGGAAACCCAAGGAACTCACAGCTTCCCCTTGGGACCAGCGTTTGCAATTTCTTAATTTACAGAGCCAAGAGGGCACAAGTGGGAGATTCTGAGCTGCATCTAATACTCTTGCATTTAATACTCCTTCATCCCAGCCCTGGTCCAGCCACACCGAGCTCTCTGCAGGTGGGTCAGGCAGTGGTGGTGGCAGTGGAAGAACTGTCGTTAGTATAGGGAAAAACACAAAGAGTGTCTACTTCCTATTAATGTAAGTAGGCAGAATATGGATGTTTTGACAAATGCTTTCTGCATAACCTACTCATCAATGACCCCGAGTTATTGGGGTGTAACTTGTCAGGAAACTGCTTTCTCAATTGGAATCCCATCTGGTGACAAAGAAACCTCTTCAAAGATGAAGAGTTTAAAGATACCTCCTCTTTCCACTGTCCTTGCTGGCTGTTCACAACTGTAATTAAAACTAGAGATTAAAACTGTATGAGTGCGATTCAATTTTCCTCCTTTAGTTTCTGCTTGAATGTGAGTGCACCCAAACATTGCACTTCCCTTGCAGGGAAAATTTCTGTTGTCTTTGACAACATCTTCTAAAGTCAGTGGATTGTCTTTGTAGAGGGTAGCGTGGGGGAAGTAGAATGGCTTTTAACTAATGGGGGGAAAGGAAACCAAAAGAAAGGCAGCTGGCTTCAATTCCTTAGCACAGGTTATGTGATTGAACTGAAATACCTGAGAAAAGCATTAGGAAAAGGAGAGAAAGGGAGAAGCCGAGAAGAGAAGAAAATGAAGGGCTCAGTATTGGATGAGAGATTTGAACATCTTCCACTTCACAACAAAAAGGTTGTAAATATTTAAAGTGTTTGCAACTGATCTCTGAGAGGTGCCCCTGTGGTGTTATAAGTGATGGCACACAGCTAAAAGGGGGAATCCAGACAGTGAGAGAAACAGCTGACAAGACAACTTTGCAAAGAGGTCAGCAGCTGTCATGGGGAGTTCCTCTGCAGAGCACAGCTCCATTGCATCTCACCTAGAAAGCTTACACACAAGGCCTCGGCCACATCTCTAAGTATTTTCCTATTAGGAGGAGAAGAGTTACCAATCAAATCAGAAAACACATTCACTGAACTCTAACAGCCTGTCTTGGCTGGCATCAGACACTCTCTGAGAGGATATGAGAATCCCAAGCATGTGTATGTTCACGCTGCCTACTGGCAGGGCCTTAAGCTGCTCTGTCACTGACATCTGATAGAAGTCCTAAAATGTCTCCTTGAATAGCTCTTCCAATATATTTCATTAAGAGGAATTGCTTAGCACATGCCTTTCCCCTCAAGCATCTGCCACTTCACAGCTTAAGTACAGACTGCGTAATATAAGAAGTGTTTCGATCACTGTTGTGTCTCCCACTTTTTCACTTCATCTCTTCAAAGATTTTCCAGAGCCCTCAGCTGCTTCTTCACCTATTTTCAATGGTTTCCTTTTGAGAATAAAACATGCAACATTTTCACTGCGTGTGTCACTGTTTGGACTCCACATCCCTGCTCTCCATTTTCCCCTCCATCACCAATGTGTCCTCTGAAGAACACCAAACACGCCAGAGCTGCTGAGGATTACATTGAAATTCATTGAGCATTGTGCCCCACAACTCTCCCTTCTAGGTAATTGGAAATGGAAAGACAGCAGAGACGTCTTGTGCATAGACCAGCATGTGCAAGGGAAGGATCTTCTTCTGCTTGGTGCTGTCAGGAAGCCCTCTGGATGCTCTATCACTTAACAGCAGATCTAACATGGTCTTCGGAGAGAGCTGTGCTGGTCCCAGCATGCAGTACATCTTGCAAAACTGTATCAAGGAGTCCTAGAAACTGCAGTCTAAAACCACAGGAACTGCTCTGAGATCTGCCCTTCAGGTAGAGCTGATGAGCAATCCCTGTAGAAGCTTGTGTGACAGCCTGCAGGGTGGGTACCTTTTCACAGCATCACAGAATTAACTAGGCTGGAAAAGACCTTTGAGATCAAGTCCAACTTATCAACCAACACCATCTAATCAACTAAACCATGGCTCTAGGGACAGTGACTCCACCCCCTCACTGGGCAGCCCATGCCAATGGCCAACCACTCTGTGAAGGATTTCTTCCTAAAATCCGGCCTAAACCTCCTCTGGTGCAGCTTGAGACTGTGTGCTTTCCTTGTCTTTCCTTCATGAACAATATCTGCAATTCAGAGTCACTACTGAAGGCATGGTGTCAATAAGGCAGCAGATTTAAGAGAGAGGTCCCAAATCTGCTCCTCCTGGCATTGGTAACTGCTGAAAAGTAAAGTTCAAATCGTACTATTGAAATAAACTGGGTTTACATAACTTATATAAAGTCACAATGAGGTTAAGAATGCTTGGAGATGCTCTGTTTGCAGGTTACTGACAGTGGCAGTGTAGAGCTGAAAAAGGAAAGGAGGAGAGGTTAAGGCCTGGACGCAATTGGATGTCTCCTCTATCCAAGTACATGGAAGAATGCACGCCTCTGGACTTAGTAGCTAAGAGAAATGTAGTACATGTTGAGTGTTACACTGAGACATTGAAAGAAACTCCTTGGGAAGAGAGCCAGCATGTCCTATGTGTCAGCACTTCGACTAGATCTAATCCATGCGTGACCGTTTTAGGCTGTGCCTTTGAGAAAGGGACAGTTGCTGGAACACTCTGGCTGAATGTTTTGCAAACAAAGATAAAGTCTAAATGAATTTCATTGGTAGATTGGTAGAACACAGCTTAAAATGTTTAGCTTTAGTTCAGTTTGATTCTCAGTCTGTTCCAGTCTGTCTGTCTGTTTTCAGCCTCTCTGAGCAACAGCTGTGCTGGACGGAGTTGACCTTGAACTAACAGAGCTAACAGATAAGAAATTAATTCTTGCATACACTTTGAGCTAACAGAATTTTCCTCCTTAATAATTACCTTTTCTCTCTCTAACCCCTTTTTGGGAAAGAGGGAGGTAGGGAGAGAGGGGGGTACCGCTGGGGGGAACCCTCCTGGCTGGAGGAGGGAAAGGTCTTTTCTTACGTTACTTGCTGTATATTTATGTGTATATTGTAAATACTGTATATTGTGTATCTATTCATTGCATCTCATCCTGCTTGTAAATATAGCTTATTCATCTGCTTCTCCGACTGAGTTAGCCATGGTTTCTATGTGTGGGGGAGAACTGAGCCTCTCACTACCACACCATGCGAGGATACCTTCGTCCGGCAGGTGAGCTGAACATCTCACCAACTACCACCCTAGCACCAGGACCAGCAGCCCCAAGAAAGTCAGAGAAAGTGCCCCCCTTCGTATATCTCACTGCCTGGATATCATTAGGCAAACTGTTGACAAATGCATTCACACACTTTTCAAGAGCCTTGTGGTAGAGAAGAGAGAATTCATTCAGGGAAAGCCTCACATACACACACAGCCCTCTCACACTAGCTCAGGCTACAGTATCGTGGGAACTGGGCCTCAACCAAGACCGTAAATGACAAGGTGGTGACCATGGAGGCTCCCAGGCTACAGCTGGCTTGGAATCCAACAGGGGCATGTCAGAAAGAGAGACCTTTTGATAACAATCAAGGAGCTGTTACAACATGAAGTGTTCACAGGAAGGCCTCAATCTGCACTTTATGCCAATAGCACAAAACAGATCTTGAGAGCATCTGTAACAGGGCAGGGAAAGCACTGGAAATACAGAAATGTGCTACATCCACTCCTCGCCCTCCCTTTGCACAGTTCACTAAAACAGCTTAATGCTTTACAAGGAAGAACAGGATAGAGCAGAGTCTGCTCTGACAGTCCTGCAGCCAAGATGCAAGAGTGTGAGGGGGATGGCACAAACCAGCGGAAACCACCTGAACTCAGAGAATCACTAACAGTTGAGTCAGGGGAAAGGAAAGTTTGGCTCTGGGTAGGAGTCAGGCTGCCATGAATAGGAACTTGCAAACTGGCTGATGCTCTCAGAAAATGCATGTTGCCACGTCTCACAGACTCATTTCACAACTAAATGTGCAAATTAGAATGCTCACACTGGATGTTTGCAAAAGGCAAATAGTCTGGGAGAGCAGAGGAAGCCCTGCCCTAACTGAGAGCTCTGCTCCTGTTGGGGGTAGTGCTCTTGCACACTCCCACACCACTGGGCCTTGGAGAGATTTGCAGCCTGCAAGCATCCCAAATATAAGTGTGGAACAGGAGTTCAGGGGCAGAAGTAACCCACAGAATGTTTAAGGATGTTGGTGGGTCAAGTAGGAAAAACATTAGAGAGGCAAAAGCCCATTTAGAGCTTAGACTAGCCTCTGCTGTGAAGGACAACAAAAAATCCTTCTATAAATACAGTAATTGCAAGAGGAGGGGCAAGGACAACCTCCACTCCTTGGTGGACACAGATGGAATCATGTTAACAAAGGATGAGGAAAAGGCAGAGGTGCTTAACACCTTCTTTGCCTCAAATTTTAATAGCAGGACAGGTTGTCTTCCAGACAAATGGCCTCCTGAGCTGGCCCTGGAGGCAGGGAGCAGTATAGTTCCCCTGTGATCCAGGAGGAAGTGGTTAGAGATCTCCATAGCCACTTGGATCCCCACAAGTCCATGGGACCATATGGAATCCATCCTAGTGTGCTGAGAGAGCTGGCAGATGAGCTGGCCAAGCCTCTCTCCATCATTTTTCAACAGTCCTCTCTCACTGGAGAGGTCCCAGAAGACTGGAAGCTGGCCAACGTGGTGCCCATCCACAAGGAGGGCCAGTTGGATGAGCCAGGGAATTCCAGGCCTGTCAGCCTGACCTCAGTGCCAGGCAAGTTTATGGAACAGGTCATCTTCAGTGCAATCATTCAGCACTTGCAGGATGGCCAAGGGATCAGGCCCAGCCAGCATGGATTTAGGAAGGGCAGGTCCTGCCTGACCAACCTGATTGCCTTCTATGATCAGGTGACCTGCCTGGTGGATGTGGGGAGGCCTGTGGATGTAGTCTACCTGGATTTCAGCAAGGCCTTTGACACTGTCCCCCATGGCAAACTCCTGGCCAAGCTATCAGCTCATGTCTTGGACAGCAGCACTCTGCGTTGGGTTAGGAACTGGCTGGAGAGCCGAGCCCAGAGAGCAGTGGTGAATGGTGCCACATCCAGCTGGCAGCCGGTCACTAGTGGTGTCCCCCAGGGATCAGTGCTGGGCCCCATCCTCTTCAATGTCTTCTTTGATGATCTGGAGGAGGGGATTGAGTCAGTCATCAGTAAATTTGCAGACAACACCAAGTTTGGAGCAGATGAGCAGATGTTGATTGGTTAGAGGGTAGAAGAGCTCTCCAGAGAGACCTTGACCAGCTGGCCAGATGGGTAGAGTCCAACATGATGGCATTCAACAAGTCCAAGTGGGGGTGCCGCACTTTGGCCACAATAACCCCATGCTGCACTGGCTGCATGGCTGGGGTCAGAGTGGGGTACTAATTGACAGCTGACTGAACATGAGCCAGCAGTGTGCCCAGGTGGCCAAGAAGGCCAATGGCATCCTAGCCTGTATCAAGAATAGTGTAGCTAGCAGGAGCAGGGAAGTCATTCTGCCCCTGTACTTAGCACTGGTTAGGCCACACCTTGACTCCTGTGTCCAGTTCTGAGCCCCTCAATTTAAGAAGGACATTGAGACTCTCGAATGTGTCCAAAAACGGCAACGAGGCTGGGGAGAGGCCTCAAGCTTAAGCCCCACGTGGAGAGGCTGAGGGTGCTGGGGATTGCTTAGCCTGGAGAAGAGAAGACTCAGGGGAGACCTTCTTGCTGTCTACAACTACCTGAAAGGTGGTTGTAGCCAGGAAGGGGCTGGTCTCTTCTCCCAGGCAACCAGCACCAGAACAAGAGGACACAGTCTCAAGCTGCACCAGGGGAAGTTTAGGCTCGAGGTGAGGAGAAAGTTCTTCACAGAGAGAGTTGCTGGCCATTGGAATGGGCTGCCCAGGGAGGTGGTGGAGTCACATCCCTGGAGGTGTTCAAGAGGGGCCTGGACGTGGCACTTGGTGCCATGCTTTAGTAGTCATGAGGTGTTGGGTGACAGGTTGGACTTGATGATCTCTGAGGTCTTTTCCAACCTTATTGATTCTATAATTCTATGAAAATAGAAACTTGGGGAGGCAAGCGCAAATTGTTCTGTAGCAGTCAATGCTCACGTTCTGCACCAGAGATGCTAAAGCAGCTTTTTTGCCTGTGGGTTTCTTTCCCCTTTCCTTTAAGGAACTTACATGCACTGGTTCTCCTTAGCTGATGGAAATCTTTCCCCATCAAAGCTTCCCCAACACCTCATTTGGCTGGGGCTGTTCCGCTGCCACACAGCAAAGGAATGTCTCCTGAGTTAAAGAGCACACTCCAAGGGTTTGGCATTTGGCATTTCCTCACCAAAGATTCCTTGTGCCAAAGTTGTCTGAGCACACCAGAGGAAAAAGAAAACCTATTAAGCCCACTCCAATTTAAGCACTTCTCATATTTCAGAGCTTGAGCTTGTACAATAAATGAACGCCTTCTTTGAACGTAAAAGCCAAAACCTATGATAGCTGCACTCTCCTAAAGAGGCACAAGCTTCTAGAAAAGTTCCTTCACACAGGATTCCAATTTCTGACTCCACGCACTTTGTCTGCTTCTAAACGCAATTGATTTGATGTTGAAGGGACTCCCTAGTGTCACAGAGGCAGTCCAGAGCTCTCAGGGCCCAAATTCCTTCAATGACACACAAGAGCTGTGAGCTGGCTGGCAGGAAGACATAACCCAGTGGGCTGCATTCCCTGGCTGCAGGAGCACAGGAGGTCAGTGAGACCGGCTTACTTCTATCTGCAAGATAGCTGGTAGGAGGGTTTCAGATCATCTCCGACTTGCAGTTTCTGCAGAAAACAGCCTTCTACTCCCCATGTAGGAAGACATTCAGTTGTCTGTCTGACACTGGGTCAGCTTCTGGGTTTTTCAGACTCAAAGATCACCTCGCTGTGCTTTGACTTCACAGGACCATTTAAAAACACTGACCTATGAAACACTGTAATTGTTACTCAACTGCAGGAAATATCCAGGGCAATACATGCGAAAACCAAAATCGATTCCACCTGACTGGTAGCTAAATGAACCACAAAATTCTTAGAGTCCAGTACCGGTTCTTCTCAATGACATTTGTCAGCCCAGTGGGTTTAAATTCAGATCTGAACTGAAAAAGTTAACCATCAATTTCAAGGTAGTTCAACACTTTAGTATCCTATGTGTGAGAGAGAGAGAGAGAGAGAGACTTTCCTAATGCTAATCTTGACATTTTTCTTAGCTTTCTCACACGTTGGACATGCTTTTCCTTCTTAACAAGTTGTACCAAAAGGTATTTTACAACTTCCCCACAGCTTCCCCTGCAGCAATACTATTCCACACCACTAGAACATGAAGAGATTGGCAAAACTGGTTGACTGGTTCCACAGCAACTGGGTTCTCAGCTGAGGTAAATACACATTTTAAGGGGGGTGTGTCCCCGTACACACTGCCTCCTAACATCTATTACAGGATAACAAACTCTCCTGATTCTGTGGATTCAGGTTTTACCTATAAGAAAAGTAGGGAAAAGGACAACAAAGACAACAGCCCAAAGCCTTCCAGAGCCAGCACAAATATGTCAGTCCAAATGCTGTTTGCCACATTATTCAGCACCAATCAATCGCTAATCAACTGAATCTAGTGCACAGGTGTGGTGGTTTAAGCCTTAACTGGAGTTGAATCTTCCAAAAAATAATCTGGAGTCAGTTTGGAAGTAGGAGAAGTAAATTTTTAAACAATATCTTTATAGAGCAATAGCAGGGGGGATATACCAGGTTAAGGGATAAGGAGGAATAGGAGAATATACCAAACCAAATGTGGATGGCCTTGTATCTCCCTCGATGGATGTGGATTTCAGTCCTTTAGAGAAGCATGGATGCAGCAGGGAGAAGGTCAGGCCCAACCACGTGGCAGAACCAGAAGGCCAGCAGCAGCGGTGGGTCCCTTCCAACAGGCGAGGCAGGGGCAAAGAGCGAAGATGGCTGCCACGGCCTCCCCTTTATAGTCTTGCTGGATGGGAAGGGGGAGCGGAACAGAGCAATTTAGGCCCGGGGGACCCCTCCTTCCAAGAGAGAGAAGCCACGTCCACCTGGATCAGGTTTCTTTTTTGCCTCTTAGTGGAGGCAGGGCTCTCGCAACCCAGCCCCAGGATGGTGTAACCCAGCACAACAGGCCTGGTACACAGTCCACGCTTTGCAGTTTTGCCATAAGAAATACCAAGTGCATGTAGAAGTGAATGTAGACTGTAGAAGTATGGCAAGCAGTGTGCAAAGCAGTAGTACAGGATGAGAGAATATGGTAGGAAAGAAGAATGAGGCAGAAGGTAAAGAGGAACTGGAAGACACCAGGACTGCTGAGTTAGAAGTGTTTAAGAAGTACAAGAGGGTAAAAGGGAATCAGAAAAGACAAAGAGAGGAAAAAGGGAAGAAGACTGAGGAAGAAGTACAGGAGAAAAAAATCTCCAGCCCTGAGACAAATGAATCTGAAGGCTGCACAGTGAAAACCTGGACAAGCAGAAGTGCCTGAGGAAAGCATTAGACACTAAAGGAATAAAGAAAAACAAAAGCAACCAACAAGGAGAAGCAAGGGACTGAGGAATGGGTTGAGAAGGTAGCCCTTGTTTTCAGTAACCCAGCTATTATTCCACACACAAATGGGCTACCATGGTACAACAAAACACAATCTCCTACACGACATGATCTGGCCCTAACTGGAATTCGAAACCCCATCAAGGCAAGACTGTTAACCCTAAGCCTTGCCCAGGTTACCTTCAGACAACTCTTTCTGGGAAAAAAGTGCCAATGCAGCTCCATTATGGGAGAGCACAAAATGAATAGTTCAAGTGTTTACCTGCCTGTTTTATACTCTTATTTTTCTCCACGATAGATAGCACAGCAGATGCCCATTCAAGTGTCGACAGACAGCTGTTTGTTGGCTGGGTACCAATTACATCATGACTTGAAAGGTTTGGTTTCAACTGCACCTGAAAAATAGAAAACTCAAATCAACAGGTCACTGTGGCAAACAAGCTATTTCTTCCCTATGCTAAGAAAAACACAGCCCCTCGGTGTCAGCTGCCTTCTTTCCTCTTTGCCCTTCTGGCTCCCAGGAGCCAATCACCTTATGCTGCTCTCAGTGTAATACCATCGAACCTGTGAGCCACCAGCAGAGACAAGAACTGCAAACAGGTACAGCAAATACAACATTTTGTGAGAGAAAGACTGACTGAAATTTCAGCACCCAATTGCAGTTGCCATAGAGATCCTATCACAAAAGTAAAACTGTTCCCCTATGCCTGTTTTATTGCACACTCGAAACACACACACAGAGTCCGGTACAACAGAGAAATCACTCTACAGGCACTGACATCATTCACCTTGGTTAAATAGGACTTGTCAAGTTCTAAGTGAAAGACTTTTAGAAACTACATTTATTCAAATTATATACTGGGTTACTCATTACAACTATTAGCTCACATAAATCAGGTTTGAAAAGGGTTTCTGGGCTCTGCTTCAAGTACACTGCACTATCTCACAAGTCCATGTTTTTTTTTTAAAAAGAAATTAACAATGAATTATCGACTCCAAATGCTTGAGTTCATAAACAATACTTAAAACACCATTTCAATTCCATTAGACTTCCTGTGAAAACTCAGAAATCACTCCATTATTCCTAAAGTTTCCATCGTCACATATTGTGACCGTTTTAGGCTGTGCCTTTAAGAAAGGGACAATTGCTGGAACACTCTTGCTGAATGTTTTGGAATAATAATGAAAACATTCAGATATTCTAAACTAATTTCATTTGTAGATTGGTAGAATGCAACTCTAAGTTTTAGTTCTGTTTGAATTTCAGTTCAGTTCTGTCTGTTCCTGTCTGCCTGTCTGTTTCTCTCTCTCTCTGAAGCTACAGCTGCTGGACAGAGTTGACCTTGAATTAACAAAGCTAACCAGATAAGAAAACTAATTCTTGCACACGCTTTGAGCTAACAGAATTTCCTTCTTAATTACCTTTTTCTCTCTCTCTAACCCTTTTTGGGAAAAAAGGGAGGTAGGGGGAGAGAGGGGAGTACAGGAAGGGGGACCCTCCTGGCTGGAGGAGGGAAAAGGTCTTCTGTATTACGTTCATTGCTGTATATTTCTGTATATATTGTAAATACTGTATATTGCATATATATAGCATTTAATTTCTGCTTGTAAATATAGCACATTCATCTGCTTCTCCAACTGAGTTAGCCGTGGTTTCTTTGTGTGTGGGGGGAGGACTTACTATCACCACCACATATGTTTAAAATATAATTTGCCAAACAAGAGACTGTTATAGCAATGTCATCTCTATTTTCAACCAAAAATTATCAGTTCCTTTCCAAAAACCCTAAGGAATTATTGCAAAATAACAAGCAATTTTTGTGGGTTTTTAATCACATCCCAAAAACTTTCTTTTCTTTTTCTTTCAAGGGGTGTGACACAGCACACCAGAAGGAATTGAGTCACACAATGTGACTTATTTCTGAAACAGCTTTGTGGACACTTGGGCCAAGGAACATGACATCGAGTGGGTGTATTACATCTCTTTTCATGCTCCAGCTGCTGGAAAGGTCCAACATCATAAATGGCTACTAAAAACCATTCTGAAAACAATGGGAAGAGGGACTTTCAAAAACTGGAATGCACATTTAGCACAAGAAATTATCTGGTCAACACAGGATGATCTGCTAATCAGGCTGGCCCTGCCCAATTGTATCTACCAACAGTGCCTTCACTACTTACTTCTGATACAGTGCTCTGTGAGGTATTGCCAAGAGCCTGAGCATTCTTTTACTGACTCCTACAGAAGAATGGAAATGCTCTTCTGAAGAGACCCTAGGATGACGGCATTGCAAGCAAGTTGCTTAGTAAGACTTACTCTCAGTCATCCCTAAGCATCTGTGAAGAGGCAGACCAAAACCCATGAAATCAATCCATTAAGTGCAGACACTTTGTGCAGTAGGAAGTACTGATTTGACTTGGAGAAGTCTGAGGTACTCGATGATTTCTTTTCCTCAGTCTTCACTGGCAAGGGCTCCAGCCACACTCCTGGAGTCACAGAAGATAATGGCAGGAACTGGAAGGAGGAACTGCCCACTGTAAGTGAAGGTCAGGTTCATGACCATCTGAAGAACTTGAAAGTGCTCAAGTCCATGGGACCTGATGAAATACACCTACAGGTGCTGAGGGAACTGGCAGATGAGGTTGCTAAACCACTCTCTATTATATTCCAAAAGTCATGGCAGTCTAGGGAGGTCCCCACTGACTGGAAAAGGGGAAATACAACCCCCATTTTCAAAAAGGGAAATAGGGATGACCCAGGGAATTGTAGGCCAGTCAGTCTCACCTCTGCACCCGGTAAGATCATGGAGCAGATCCTCCTGGAAGCACTGCTGAGGCAGAAGAATAACAGAGAGGTGTTTGGGTACAATCAGCATGGTTTCACCAAGGGCAAATTCTGCCTGATAAACCTGGTTGCCTTCTATGTCAAGGTCACAACATTAAGAGATGAATGCTGAGCAATTGATATAATTTACCTGGACATGAGCAAAGCCTTTGACACTGTCCCACACAACATCCTGGTCTCCAAGCTGGTGCAATATGGGTGTGAAGGATGGACCATTGTGACAGTTTAGGCTGTGCCTTTAAGAAAAGGATAGATGCAGAATTCTCTAGCTGAATGTTTGGGTGTAAAAAGGAAAAGAAAAGGAAGATAATTCTAAATGAATTTCATTGGTAGATGAGTGGGATATAGTTTTACGATCTTACATTCTGCTCTCACTCTGGCTTCTATCATTCTCTTGGCATGCACGCTGACCCTGGGCAGAAACTGATAAGAAGCTGACTTCTTAACAAAGCTTTGAACTAACTGAAATTCCCCTAACATCTTCTTTTCTACTCTTCTCTTTTCTTCTAATTAACTGGAGGGAAAGGGGAGGGGAAGAGAGGTTGGGGGGGAACCTGAGGTGGAATCCTCCTTGGGAGGATTTCTGTGCTGTGTTCTTTCCTGTAAATTCTTGTATGATACTGTAAATACTGCATATTTTGTATATATTCATTGCATTCCGTTACTGTTTGTTAAATACAGCTTTCATTTGCTTCTCCAGCTGAGTTCAGCCGTGCTTTTTGTTGGTGCGGTTGGGCTAAACCATCACACTACAACAACCATTCAGTGGATAAAGAACTGGCTTGATGGCCACACCCAAAAGGGTGGCTTTTAATGTCATGTCCAAGTGGAGGCCAGTGACAAGTGGAGGTCCTCAGGGATCAGTACTGGGATCAGTCTTGTTTAACATCTTTGTTGGCAACATGAGTGCACCCTCAGCAAGTTCACTGATGACACCAAGCTGTGTGGTGCAGCAGACTCACTGGAGGGAAGGGATGGCATGTAGAGGGACCTTGACAGGCTGGAGAGGTGGACCCATGACAACCTCATGAGGTTCAACAAGACCAAGGGCAGGGTCCTGCATCTGGGTCAGGACAATCCCAAGCACTGATATAGGCTGGGCAGCAACTGGCTTGAGAGCAGCCCTGAGGAACAGGACTTGCAGGGTGAGAAGCTCAACATGAGTCACCAATATGCACTGCAGCCCAGAAAGCCACATCCCTTGAGGTTTTTAAGGCCAGGATGGATGTGGCTCTGAGCAACCTGATCTAGTGTGAGGTGTCTCTGCCCATGGCAGGGGGGTTGAAATTGGATGATCCTTCAGGTACATTCCAACCCTAACAATTTTATGATTCTATGACCTACAAGGTAAATTGGCAAAGAATTCTTAAAGCAGACATTGGTGTAGCTAGCAGCCCACCACTCATGCAAAGACATCATAAAAACTTTGTGCTTTGTTGGGTTTATTTTTAATTTTGTTTAAATAAGTTGAAAGCACTTGAGCAGAACAGCAGTTCTGGCAACAGGGGCTCCCTAAACTCACCTTTCCTGGTACAGAAGTGAAATTATGAGGATGGAACTAAAAACCTGGCATCATTTAGGAGCAACTCCGTGACAGCCATTTGGAACAATCTATCACAAGGGAAAAAAGCCCCATAGCTTTCCACCTATTACATGTGTCCCCTTAGTCATTCCCTCCTGGCTGCCTGGAGCAATCCAATCAAGTTGGGAAAGCACCTTCCTGTGTCTCCCACAGGAAAGGGGCATGCACTTGTGCTGCTCCCTGAGCCTTCCTGAGCTTGTATAGAGGTCCTTACAGAGTGAGGTCCCTACACAGACATTAAGAACAAGAATGTGAGCCTTGGGCATTCATTGCCAGGATTTTGGTAGCGAAGGGCAGCAGGGCATAGCTCAGTGGGAGGAGATGGCCTGTGCCAGACACAGCCATTTCCCAACAACTCCACAGCTTCAAGACCACGTGCTAGTGGTGGCCTGGAGCCTAGACTATCACTGCGGGAAGGTCAGGACCACTTAGCAGAGCTGGAGAGTCCAACCAACAGTCTCTGCTCAAGTAGCAGGACACTATTGAGTACACAGCTCATCGGTGTGAAGGTATGAGAAGCTGCTGCCCAGGCTGTGGAGGGAGGGTGCTGCCAGAGAAGGGAAGTGACTCTCCTAGATGGACACCCCAAAATCTGGGACAAGAAAAGAGGGGATGTGGAAAGGCTGTGGATGTGGGAAAGGCTGTGGATGTAGTCTATCTGGACTTAAGCAAGGCCTTTGACACCGTTCTCCACAGCAAATTCCTGGCCAAGCTGTCAGCCTGTGGTTTGGACAGCAGCACTCTGTGCTGGGTTAGGAACTGGCTGGAGAGCCGAGCCCAGAGAGTGATGGTGAATGGTGCCACATCCAGCTGGCAGCCAGTCACTAGTGGTGTCTCCCAGGGATCAGTTCTGGGCCCACATCCTGTTCAATATCTTTATTGATGATCTGGATGAGGGGATTGAGTCAGTCATCAGTTAATTTGCAGATGACGCCAAGTTTGGAGCAGGTGTTGATCTTTTAGAGGACAGGAGGGCTCTGCAGAGGGACATTGACAGGCTGGACAGATGGGTGGAGTCCAAAGGGATGGCATTCAACAAGTCCAAGCGCCGGGTGCTGCACTTTGGCCACAGCAACCCCATGCAGAGCTACAGGCTGGGGTTGGAGTGGCTGGAGAGCTGCCAAACAGAAAGGGACCTGGGAGTACTGATTGACAGCTGACTGAACATGAGCCAGCAGTGTGCCCAGGTGGCCAAGAAGGCCAATGGCATCCTGGCCTGCATCAAGAAATAGTGTGGCCAGCAGGAGCAGGGAAGTCATTGTGCCCCTGTACTCAGCACTGGTTAGGCCACACCTTGACTACTGTGTCCAGTTCTGGGCTCCTCAGTTTAGGAGGGACATTGAGACTCTTGAATGTGTCCAGAGAAGGGCAATGAGCCTGGTGAGAGGCCTCAACCACAAGCCCTACAAGAAGAGGCTGAGGGAGCTGGGATTGTTTAGCCTGGAGAAGAGGAGGCTCAGGGGAGACCTTCTTGCTGTCTACAACTACCTGAAGGGATGTTGTAGCCAGGAGGGGGTTGGTCTCTTCTCCCAGGCAATCAGCACCAGAACAAGAGGACACAGTCTCAAGCTGTGCCAGGGGAGGTTTAGGCTAGAGGTGAGGAGAAAGGTCTTCACAGAGAGAGTTGTTAGCCTTTGGAATGACTTAGAGAAAGACACAAGAGACTCAGTAAGTTTCTTGTATTATGCTTCTATTTCGGCGCCTGACACAGGTAGAATCATTTCAAAAGACCTGTGTGTCTTCAGAGGGTTTTGGACAAACCTTTATACAAAAAGTTATCTGTCTGAAGTCACAGAGGTATGTCAATATTTCACAGAAAGAGTCCAGATGCTTCCTATCTATACAAAGGTCATCTACCTAAAAATAACAGAAACATACATATCATCCAGATGTCCTTTATCTTACACAAGAGATCATCTTGTCTAAGACTAACAGAAGTGAATTACTGAAAAATCCTGCTATTCCTTATCTATGTAAAAGGCTGTCTGCCAACTCCTCTCCCCCTTCCTGCAGTCCAGCATTTCAGCTAACGAGAGGAAGTTTATTAACGCTGTTTTCTGTTAAAAGAAGAATTTTCAGTTTATCAATTCCCCCCTTTCTTACAGCCAATAGTATATTCCTATACTATATTTTCTTAAAATAATGTTCTGTTTCCAGCTCATGCCTGAGTTTATCAATTTTATACTTGTGGTAGGATTCCATACCACTCTTTCCAGTACACATAATTATCTTAGTCAAAACTAACAATAATATGATTAATACAATGATTATTACAATTCCCAGCAACAACTGTTTAAGCCATAATATATTGGGCAGCCATGAGGTTAACTCTTCCCAGAGATCTGATAACCCATATGATGTATCATCCTTGCTCACCTCATGTAATACTTTCCCCTGTTCCCATATATTTAGTACATCAGTTTTAATTTGTCCTGACTTATCTACATAGGTGCAACAAGTGGTGTTTATCAAGGTACACACCCCTGTTTCCTTCCCATCCCTCAATAGTATCAAACCAACAAACAAATCACAATTATCGATATAACTTGAGCTTCAGGGGTCCCTGGGATTCGAGTTTCCATTCTCTCGCTGAGGTCTTCTTGACCCTGGTGTGGTGAATCCAAGCAGCTTGTTCCTTAATTTTGATGGCTGGGAAGGATGTCAGTAACACTTGATATGGTCCGGTCCACTTGGGCTCTAAAGGGTTCTCTGAAAGAGATCTGACATAGACATAATCTCCAGGTTCCACATCATGGACTGGTCTGTCTAACCCTCTCACATTGGTTCCCATCACCTGTTTATTAACAATGCTCAAGTTCTTATAAATCTGCTGAACATACTTGTTCAACATTTCCTCTCTGAATTGTCCTGGTTCTGAAAGGGTCCATAGTTCCTACTACATAAGGTCTTCCAAACAGGATTTCAAATGGGCTCAACCCTTCTTTTATTCTTTGCTTAGTTCGAATTCGCAGCAGGGCAATTGGTAATGCTTGTGGCCAAGGAAGGTTTGCTTCCTGCCCAATTTTTACTATCTGATTTTTAATTAAATGGTTCATTTTCTCCACTTGCCCACTTGAATGTGGATTGTAGGGGGTGTGGAGTTGCCAATCAATCCCTAAGATTTTGCTCACTTGTTGTACCACCTTGGCCACAAAATGAGGTGCCCTGTCTGAGGAAATAGCAGCAGGTACCCCAAAACGAGGTATTATCTCTTGTAACACTGTCTTAGTAACCTCCTGTGCTTTGTTTGTGCGGCAGGGAAACACTTCTGGCCAACCAGAGAAGGTGTCAGTGAGTACCAACAGGTACCTGTATCCCCCCTTTCTTGGGAGCTCAGTAAAATCAATTTGCCATTGTTGTCCTGGATAATTTCCTTTGCTAATTTGTCCCAGTCTAACTCCTCTTCTTACCTTGGGGTTAGCCTTAAGACACACCTCACATTGACGGGTTACCTGTTCTACTGTGGTGTATAACTTCCGTGCTATACATTCCTGAACCAATTTTCGATACAAAGCTTCTGTTCCCCAATGAGTCTTTGCATGTTCCATCTGAACAAAAGCCCAGAGAAGGTTAGTGGGAATGATTAACTTCCCATCCGGTGTCCTGGCCCAGCCCTTTCCTATCCTATTCCCTAAAAGGTCTTTAATTAATTTCTGATCCTCTGTGCTATACACAGGTTCTGGCTCTTTTTGCTCAATTGTCAGTTTACCATCTGGGATCCAAACAAACTCTGCTACCTTCCTCCCCTCCCTGACCACCCTTTTAGCTGTTTCATCTGCCAGTCTGTTGCCTCTTTCTTGACCAGTATTCCCTTTTTGGTGTGCTTTGCAGTGCATTATGGCTACTTTGCTTGGCTTTTGCACTGCTTCTAGCAGTCTGAGTATTTCTTCTGCATGTTTAATACCTTTTCCTTGAGATATCAACAGTCCTCTTTCTTTCCAAATGGCTCCATGGGCATGTACCACCCCAAAGGCATACTTGGAGTCAGTCCATATGTTTGCACTTTTCCCTTGGGAAAGCTCAAGGGCCCTGGTGAGTGTGATTATCTCTGCCTTTTGAGCGGAGGTGTTAATTGGTAGGGCTTTTGCCTCGATTACCTCTTCTCCTGTAGTTACAGCATACCCAGCTTTTCTTTCTCCCTGGATCACAAAACTGCTTCCATCAGTGTACCAGTTATGGTCTGCCTTTTCCAGGGGTTCTTCCTTCAGGTCAGGTCTGCTGGAATAAGTGGCCTCAATTGTTTCCAAACAGTCGTGGATAACTGGTTCTCCATCACCTCCCTGGAGGAAAGAGGCTGGATTGACAAAATTAGCAACTTTAATTTCTACATCATCCTGTTCCACTAGGATGGCTTGGTATTTAAGAAATCGTTGTGGAGACAGCCAGTGTCCTCCCTTGGCTTCTAAAACAGCAGAGATGGTGTGTGATACCAGGACTGTGATCTTCTGTCCCATTGTGAATTTGCGAGACTCCTGAATGTTAATTGCAACTGCTGCCACAGCCCTTAGGCATCCTGGCCATCCCCTGCTTAGGGGTCCTAAGGTTTGTGCTAGGACTCCCAGTGCTATCCCTTGGCTTTCATGGGAATACAATAAAAAAGGTTTAGTGACATCAGGTAGGCCTAGTGCTGGTGCCCTCATCAATTCTTTTTTAAGGTTCGAAAAGCTTGTTCAGCTTCTCCATTCCATTGCAAGTCCTTATCAGTCTCTTTCAATAATTCAGAGAGGGGTTTCACAAGCAGGCCATCATTATAAATCCACAACCGGCACCACCCTGTCATTCCCAAAAAGGTTCGGAGTGCCTTTACTGTCTTTGGAAGTGGAATAGAACAGATGGCCTCCTTTCTTTCAGGGCCCAGCACTCGTTGTCCTGCTGTTAATTCATATCCCAAGTAGATTACTTGCTGTTGTACTATTTGGGCGTTCTGTGGGGAAACTCGATACCCATTAAGTCCCAGGAAATTCAGCATACTCACAGTCCATCTTTCACATTCTGTCCTGGTCTGGGTGGCCAGCAGGATGTCATCTACATACTGTAGCAGGACTCCGTTGCCTTCTGGTTTGTCCCACTTTTCTACTTCTTTTGCAAGCTGATTTCCAAAGATAGTAGGGCTGTTCTTAAATCCTTGGGGCAAGACGGTCCAAGTTAATTGACACTTTCAGTTAGTTCCTGGGTTCTCCCATTCAAAGGCAAACAGTGGGTGGCTCTCAGGGGCCAGGGGTAAACAGAAAAAGGCATCTTTAGATCCAAGATGGTAAACCATTCTAATTCTGTTCTTAATTGAGTCAAGAGGGTATACGGGTTTGCCACCACCGGATGGATATCCTTTGTTATTTTATTTATAGCTCTTAGGTCCTGCACTAACCGATACCCTCCAGCTGGTTTCCTTATAGGTAAGATTGGAGTATTGTAAGCTGATTGACACTCTGTTAGCAGCCCATACTTTAAGAATTTTTCTACAATAGGCAAAACTCCTTCCCTATCTTCTTTCCTTAAAGGATATTGTTTTAGTCTAACTGGTTGAGCTCCAGGCTTAAGATCTATTATCACAGGTAGGGCATTTTTAGCCCTCCCAGGCTGCTCAGTGTCCCAGACCCCAGGATATACTTGATCTTTTATGCTTTCTATTATTCTGTTTTTCTCTCGCTGAGGGCTCATTAATGCAAGACTTAAAACCTCAATCAACTGTTCTTCCCTTACTCTAAATTCTACCTTCCCCTTATTAAATTTAATTTCAGCTCCCAATGCTTCTAACAAATCCCTTCCCAGCAATGACTTTGGGGCATTTGGCATATATAAAAACTTATGTAAGCCCCAAGTTTTACCATATTTATATTTAAGAGGTTTACAAAAATACGCCTTCTCAGTTTGACCCATAGCCCCTACCACAGAAACATAGCTCTCATCCAAAGGCACCAGTGCTTGATTTAAGACTGAAAAGGTTGCTCCCGTGTCCACGAGAAATTCCAGTTTATTTTCTTGTTCCCCTAGCTTCATTATAACCAGAGGATCTGCTAGGGTATTCATAGTCTCCTCCGGTCCTCCCTAACCATCCTCTTCTAATTGTGCCTGTACCCTATTTTTCTTTTTCCTCTCTGGGCATTCCCTTTTCCAGTGTCCCTTCTTTTTGCAGATCGCACACTGATCTTTTTCCAACCGTACTCTGTTAGTCCTTTTAGTCTCCTTACTTTCCTGTAATGCTGCTACCAACATTCTCTTCTCTTTCCTCCTATTTTCTTCTTCCCTGTTAGAGAATACTCTCCACGCTACATCCAAAAGTGCCTCTAAATCCCTTCCCTATCAGGAATGTGCTGCCCAGGGGTGGTGGTTGAGTCACCATCTTTGGAGATGCTCAAAAGGGTATTGGATGTGGCACTTGGTACCATAGTTTAGTAGTCATGAGGTCTTGGGTGACAGGTTGGACCTTATGATCCTTGAGGTCTTTTCCTACCTTACTGATTCTATGACTCTATGATTCTGATGGTCAGGGTCATGGTAGGGCTAAACAGCCCCAGCACAAACCTAGACAGAAACTAATGTGTCTAGACATGGTCCCTCTCTCCCCACCTCCTTCCTGCAGAAAGCCAGGGTAACACAGGGAAAGGAACAAAGGGGACAGGACCATGCATGTCTGGTAAACAACCCTGTATCTATGGTAAGGGCATGTGTTCTGGCCACAGCCTGGCAGAACCCCTTCCTATTGGGTAACTATGTGCTGGTTTCAGTGCCCTATTGGCCCAGTCAATCTTGGGCAAGATTTATATACAGGCTGATTTCTAGTTGCCCATGCCTTGCTCACGCCTTGCGTAGCCTTGCTCAGCCTTGCTGAAGCCTTGTGCACTTGAACCTGCTTGGACCTTGCCTGGCTTGAAACTGCCTCAAGTTGTGTAGCCTCGAGTTGCCTGGCCCAGTGCCTGGGATAAAGCCATGAGCATACACACCACAAGCTGCAAGAGAAGCCATGAGTTTAGGAGTTGGAGCCAAGCCTGCTTCCCCTTGCGACCAGGATTTTGCCATGCCTCAATTCACCCAGGACAAAGCAAGCACCTCTTGTAATGGCGTCATTAACAGCCCGCTGCCTGCTGAAGCCAGGGCAGCCATCGAAGACCGCGTGGCATTCCTGCTGGCAACCTGCCATGGCTCGTGCATGCGCACCCCACAGCCTCTAATACACAGCAGCAACACACCCTACCCGGATACAACCAGCTGTGAGTAATTAATTCACTGCCTCTTTGGCATAACTGTTCTTGATGATTCCCCCCCCAACACTGTGGTCGAGTGCCATTTTGCTCCTGGAGTATCCTCCTTCTGTTATATTCCTCCTGGTTTGCATAAAATAGTTAAATCGTTATAGTTGGCCACACACTGTACACTCCCATTGTAAATATATTCTAACCATACATCGAACCTTTGGATAAGTTTGGGCAAAATTCATATTAATAAAAGGTTATTAATATTTTTATTAATATTGTCAGCATTTATAATAAAGGAAATGATAGATCCTTTTAACAGTCAGTTGCTAGCACAGACTGATATGAATATTCTCCTGCCAAAGCAGCAATCATACAAGCAGAAGCTGAGTGGTGGGATGCTGAAGGGACAGCCACCTGTGGAGGAACCACCATGCACTGGCCCCAGCCTCCTGCACCATCTCTCCCCTCACTGAAGAGACCAAGCACAGAGTGCATCAAGAGGCCTGGAGAACAAATGGTGGAGAAGAGGTTTTACAGAGACAACAGGAGCCGTTCTATAGCCTCCCCACCCACCTTGTTATAAACAGAATCAGTAAATTAAGTTCATTGAAATTACATTAAAATCAGTAAAACTATTTTGCCTGCAACAAACCTGGCAAAAAAGCAAAGCATAAGCACATGAGGAGCAATAGAAGAAAAAGAGACAAAATAAACAGGTTGAAATACTGGGACTACAGCAAAAGAGGGAAATTTGACCTGTGGAGAAAAGACCTACCTCTGGTGTATCAGGATAGTCCTCAAAAGAGAAAACCTAACCAAGTAATGCTACAAATAAGGTAACCTCACTGGTATATTAGCATTAGCTAATAATGTGTCTCCAGCTCACTCTTAATGCCCATTTTAAAGGAGATGTGTCTCCTCTCCTTTTAGCCATGGAGTGCAGATAATTTCCAACATGACACGAATAGTAAACAGTGTCCTCTCTTCAGCCTTAGGTCTGGAAGGTTTGCTAACCCCCACATGCCTGCCCAAAGAGCTTTCCCATGGAAAACTCTCATAAATTGTGTCTGAACAGCCCTTCTTCCCTCTTCTTCGCAGTCTCATACCTTGGTACGAGAGAACACTGGCTCTTTTGCACCCCATGCAGAGTAAAGAGTGAACACTGCAGAGAGACAGAGGGAGGGCAGCTTGTGAAGCTGAGGGATTAAGATGCTGCTAGCTGGAGTAGTGACAGCACCTTTCAGCTGCATTCAGTGGTTTAAACAGCAACTGAAACTCTGTAAACGTGGTCTAAAGTTAAATTGTGTAAAAGCTTCATGCATTGCTGTTTCATTATTGTTGGTTTTATGATAAAAAAAAAATTTAAAAATTACAAGTTCTCATTAAGGGTAACCTTGGGAAAACATAAACTTCTAACATTAACTTTCCATGTTACAGCTTATGAAGTTTTTCAGTTTTGATTTGAAGCTAGGTTAAGTTACATCCACAGCATTCTCCCAGAAACACAGACCTGATGTGTCTTAACTGTAAGAGCACTACAAATGCTGCACTACACTCTAGCGTCCTTTCTCTGAATAGCAGACATTGCTGTCAGACCTCAACTCCGGGTTGGATCTGACATGAATTTCATTATAAAGCAGACAACTGGACTCTTCAAATAATGCTTCGATAACGGAATTTTGAAAAGTACACCTGTTATTAAACTGTAAAGAGATTATGCTTCACTGAAATATGTTGGCTTTTACTGAATACAGACTATTTTATTCATCCCACCAGACACCAAGTTCAGTAAGTTGTTCTGAAACTTTTGGGGGATACTGTAAGATGTTGCTTTTAAGGTTGTTGCAGTTTGGGCTGGGTGCCCTCTGCTACATGAGGTGCTTCCTGTGTCCAGAGGTCCAGCCCAGTGGGTGGACACAGGAAACTAGGTATTTCTACCATAATTCTCTGCACCACCACTATAAGATCCAGTGTGAGGTCTGGCACCTCCTCTTTCTTCCTCACCGCCGCCCGGTAGCTGGGGGAGATGTTGTCTCCCGGCCATGGGCCTGGCTAGGCCCAAGGCCACGGGGGGATGGGCAGTCTCAGATCTGGCCAGCTGAGACTAGCCTGGCAGTGGGGAGGGGGGAAAAAGGAGCCCTGGGGGTCCTGGATGTACCCCCAGGTGGGGATGGGATCTTTCTGGGTGTGTTTTGGGATTTTTCTTTTGTCACTGCTTCTGGCTCTCTGCAAACATTCACTGCTTTTTCATTGAAACTTTCCATCACTTTTGCAATCCGTTTGTCTGAGTTGTTATTTTTGCCCGTGGTGGGGAGGGGGGCTGCCTCAACCCACTACAAAGGTATATAACAAAGAAGGACAAGAGCTTTTAAACGTTGAATGTCACAGTCACCATGTCAAAAGCCAGAACCATACTGACTTGTATCTAATGACCACAGGAACAGGAGGAGGGAGGCGATTCTCCGCCTGTACACTGCACTGGTTAGGCCACACCTTGAGTCCTGTGTCCAGTTCTGGGGCCCTCAGTTTAGGAAGGATGTTGACTTGCTGGAATGTGTCCAGAGAAGGGCAACAAAGTTGGGGAGGGGTTTGGAACACAAGCCCTATGAGGAGAGGCTGAGGGAGCTGAGGTTGCTTAGCCTGGAGGAGAATCAGGGGTGACCTTATGGTTTTCTACAACTACCTTAAAGGAGGTTGTAGACAGGTGGAGGTTGGTCTCTTCTCCCAGGCAACCAGCACTAGAACAAGAGGACACAGTCTCAGGCTGTGCCAGGGGAGGTTTAGGCTGGATGTTAGGAAGAAATTTACACAGAGAGAGTGATTGCCCATTGGAATGGGCTGCCCAGGGAGGTGGTGGAGTCACCATCATTGGAGGTGTTCAGGAGGAGACTTGATAGGGTGCTTGTTGCATGGTTTATTTGATGAGGTGGTGTTGGATGATGGGTTGCACACGATGATCTTGAAGGTCTCTTCCAACCTCGTCTATCCTATCCTATCCTATCCTATCCTATCCTATCCTATCCACTCAAGGTATTTTTCCTGAGAAATGCTTCCTGCAAAGCACCTTACAACAGTAATTGCTTTTGAATGAAAGTCAGTTGCATAGATAAGGCTTTCCAGCTTTATAATTAATTTGGCAAGCACACTGACATCAGTTAACTAATACAATGTCAGACTGCACATGAGCGTCTCAATAGGAGGATAAGATGGACCACGACAGCAAGACTTGGCACTGAGAAAATTAGCAGTCTGATCTGATGCTTCTGGCATTAACTCAGACAGAGCACAACAGTACAAAGCTATGGACACTTACAATGTAATTGAGATTGAAAGGGACCTCCAGGATACATGCAGGTCAGCCTCCTACTCAAAGCAGGAACAACTTCATAGGCCTTGAACAATCTGATCTGAGCATTTCAGAAAGCTCATTTATTTAATACTACATGGTGATGAGGAGCTGAGGAAATACCTTCTCTCAGGGTTTACTATGAAAGACGATTCTGCAAACACTTTTGGGAGAATTCAATTTTGGGGCAGTTCTGCACAAAACTCACAGTTCATGAACAACTGAACTGTCAACTCACTCTTGACAGCACAGATAGCTACAAAAAACCTGAGGAGAGAGACTTGGGGGTGCTGGTGGACAAGAAGCTCAACAGGAGCTCTCAATGTGCACTTGCAGCCCGGAAAGCCAATCAGATCCTGGGCTGCATCAGGAGAAGTGTGGCCAGCAGGTCAAGGGAGGCGATTCTCCCCCTCTACTCAGCTCTGGTGAGACCCCACCTGGAGTACTGCCTCCAGTTCTGGAGCCCCTATTACAAAAGGGATCTGGAGGTGCTGGAAGGTGTCCAGAGAAGGGCCACGAGGATGATCAGAGGGCTGGAGCACCTCTCCTATGAGGATAGACTGAGGGAGTTGGGGCTGTTCAGTCTGGAGAAGAGAAGGCTCCGAGGTGACCTCATTGTGGCCTTCCAGTATCTGAAGGTGGCCTACAAGAAGGCTGGGGAGGGACTTTTCAGGCTATCAGGGAGTGATAGGACTAGGGGGGAATGGGATGAAGCTGGACGTGGGGAGATTCAGGCTGGACATGAGGAGGAGGTTCTTCACCATGAAGGTGGTGAAGGCCTGGAATGGGTTGTCCAGGGAGGTGGTTGAGGCCCCGTCCCTTGAGGTGTTTAAGACCAGGCTGGATGAGGCTCTGGCCAGCCTGATCTAGGGTAGAGTGTCCCTGCCCATGGCAGGGGGGTTGGAACTAGATGATCCTTGTGGTCCCTTCCAACCCTAACTGAAACTATGAAAACTACAAAAAAAAACAGGCTACAAGACATTACTCTTGGATCAAAAGTCCTAACCTGCTTTAAAGACAGCCAAGTGTGAACTCAATCAAGTGTGAATCAAATTGTATTAACCTCTCCATTCCCTAGGGCTTGAATGGATTTCAAAATTGGAGAAGGGTTGCTTCTTGTTTTCTTTTAACACAGTGTCAGGTTCTTCACTGCACAGCACTTGGGGGATACTGCACCCTCCTCTTCCCACAGGTTCCAGGAAATGCTCTGGTGAGTGGTGGTGCCTGTCCGCAGAGGGGAGGGAAGTGAGAAGAGAGGTGTGGCCTTCACCTGATGGGAGTCAGAGACCAGACCTGGCATAGGCTTAGAGTGGAAGCACCTTTAGATATTGAGAAAATTTCAGACCATCCTATATTGCCAGTGCTCCTATATTCCTGCTCAAAAAACAGGATGGTAAATATGTAAAACATTAAAGGAGATCTCTCTGCTGAATTTTCTTTGACTTCTAGCGCAGATACAAGTCAGGGGAGCAGTTTGGAGTCTAAGAGACACATACAAGTTTGTTTGCATGTTAGGCCACTTAATTGGTCACAAGTGATGTGGAAAAGGCTGAGGTACTCAATAACTTCTTTACCTCAGACTTCACTGCAAGGGCCTCCAGCCACACTCCTGGAGTCATGGCAGATGATGCCAGGGATGGGGAGGAAGAACTGCCCATCATAAGTGAAGCTCAGGTTCGTGATCACCTGAAGAACCTGAAAGTGTTCAAGTCCATGGGACCCGACGGGATACACCCACGGGTGCTGAGAGAACTGGCAGATGAGGTTGCTAAGCCCCTCTCTATTATATTCCAAAAGCCATGGCAGACTGGGGAAGTCCCCACAGACTGGAAAAGGGCAAACATTGCTCCCATTTTCAAAAAGGGTGAGAAGGAGGAACCAGGGAACTACAGGCCAGTCAGTCTCACCTCTGTGCCCGGAAAGATCATGGAGCAGATCCTCCTGGAGGCACTACTGACTCAGAAGAATAGTGAAGAGGTGATTGGGAGCAGTCAGCATGGCTTTGCCAAGGGCAAATCCTGCCTGACAAACCTGGTGGCCTTCTATGAACAAGTGACAACATTTACAGATGAGGGGTGAGCAACTGATGTCGTTTACCTGGACCTGAGCAAAGCCTTTGACACTGTCCCACACCACATCCTGGTCTCCAAGCTGGTGACACACGGGTTTGATGGATGGACCACCAGATGGATAAAGAACTGGCTTGATGGCCGCACCCAAAGAGTGGCTGTCAATGGGTCCATGTCCCAGTGGAGGCCAGTGACAAGCGGAGTCCCTCAGGGAGCAGTCCTGGGACCAGGCTTGTTCAACATCTTTGTGGGTGACATGGACAGTGGCATTGAGTGCACCCTCAGCAAGTTTGCTGATGACACCAAGCTGTGTGGTGCAGCAGGCACGCTGGAGGGAAGGGATGCCATCCAGAGGGACCTTGAGAGGCTGGAGAGGTGGGCACAAGCCAACCTCATGAGCTTCAACAAGACCAAGTGCAGGGTTCTGCATCTGGGTCGAGGCAATCCCAGGCACAAATACAGCCTGGGCAGGGACTGGCTGGGGAGCAGCCCAGAGGAGAGAGACTTGGGAGTGCTGGTGGACAAGAAGCTCAACATGAGCTCTCAATGTGCACTTGCAGCCCGGAAAGCCAATCAGATCCTGGGCTGCATCAGGAGAAGTGTGGCCAGCAGGTCAAGGGAGGCGATTCTCCCCCTCTACTCAGCTCTGGTGAGACCCCACCTGGAGTACTGCCTCCAGTTCTGGAGCCCCTATTACAAAAGGGATCTGGAGGTGCTGGAAGGTGTCCAGAGAAGGGCCACGAGGATGATCAGAGGGCTGGAGCACCTCTCCTATGAGGATAGACTGAGGGAGTTGGGGCTGTTCAGTCTGGAGAAGAGAAGGCTCCGAGGTGACCTCATTGTGGCCTCCCAGTATCTGAAGGTGGCCTACAAGAAGGCTGGGGAGGGACTTCTCAGGCTATCAGGTAGCGATAGTGTCGTAATAGGGTCCGGGCAGCACCCACAGCGACGAGGGTGGAATTCAAGCAGGGAGGTAGGGAGCGCCCAGGTCAAGAGCTCCTCCCTGCAGCAGCAAGCCCATCAGACTGACGACTGCCTCCATGGCAGCTCACATTCGTTGCTCTCCCCTTGGAGTGGCTGCAGGGGAGTGGTTAATCCACCTCCTTCTCTTACTGGCTGGTGATACTTATTAGGGTAGCACAGCTGACCCTTATCTCCTCTATTGAAGTTACTTGTTAAGCCATCAACAGGTGGCTCCCATTTCATCTCTCCTTGCAGTTTCTCATCTCCAATCATTCAGTCCAGGAGACACAGTCCCCCACAGTGATAGGACTAGGGAGAATGGGAGGAAGCTGGAGGTAGGGAGATTCAGGCTAGATGTGAGGAGGAAGTTCTTCACCATGAGAGTGATGAAGCCCTGGAATGGGTTATCCAGGGAGGTGGTTGAGGCCCCATCCCTGGAAATGTTTAAGCCCAGGCTGGATGAGGCTCTGGCCAGCCTGATCTAGTGTAGGTTGTCCCTGCCCATGGCAGGGGGGTTGGAACTAGATGATCCTTGTGGTGCCTTCCAACCCTGAGTGAAACTATGAAACCATGAAACTATAATTGCAGGACTGTATTCCACTTGAAGATTCAACAAGCATCACACTGAAGGCCCCCAAAACTCTGAGCTGACTAAAGTGATAAAAAAAAAAATGCTGGGCAAATAGTGATAGGATGAGAGGAAATGGACTTAAGTTGTGCCAGGGGAGGTTTTAGTTGGATATTAAGAAAAAAATCTTTACTGAAAGAGTGGTGAGGCATTGGAACAGACCGCCCAGGGAGACAGTGGAGTCACAGCAGCCAACCCTGGAGGTGTTCAAGAGTGTACATCTGGCACTTCAGGATACAGTTTAGCGTTCATGGCAGTTGGGTTATGGTTGGACTCAGTGATCTTAAAGGTCTTTTCCAACTTTAATGATTCCATGATTCTGTGGATTCTGTGTGGTACAGAAGTTCCCTTTTCCACAAGTATTTGGACCTGAAACAGCTCAGGTTCGTGATCACCTGAAGAACCTGGGAGTGTTCAAGTCCATGGGACCCGACGGGATACACCCACGGGTGCTGAGAGAACTGGCAGATGAGGTTGCTAAGCCCCTCTCTATTATATTCCAAAAGTCATGGCAGACTGGGGAAGTCCCAACAGACTGGAAAAGGGCAAATATTGCTCCCATTTTCAAAAAGGGTAAGAAGGAGGGACCAGGGAACTACAGGCCAGTCATTCTCACCTCTGTGCCCAGAAAGATCATGGAGCAGATCCTCCTGGAGGCACTACTGACTCAGAAGAATAGTGAAGAGGTGATTGGGAGCAGTCAGCATGGCTTTGCCAAGGGCAAATCCTGCCTGACAAACCTGGTGGCCTTCTATGAACAAGTGACAACATTAATAGATGAGGGGCGAGCAACTGATGTCGTTTACCTGGACCTGAGCAAAGCCTTCGACACTGACCCACACCACATCCTGGTCTCCAAGCTGGTGACACACGGGTTTGATGGATGGACCACTAGATGGATAAAGAACTGGCTTGATGGCCGCACCCAAAGAGTGGCTGTCAACGGGTCCATGTCCCAGTGGAGGCCAGTGACAAGCGGAGTCCCACAGTCCTGGGACCAGGCTTGTTCAACATCTTTGTGGGTGACATGGACAGTGGCATTGAGTGCACCCTCAGCAAGTTTGCTGATGACACCAAGCTGTGTGGTGCAGCAGGCACGCTGGAGGGAAGGGATGCCATCCAGAGGGACCTTGAGAGGCTGGAGAGGTGGGCACAAGCCAACCTCATGAGCTTCAACAAGACCAAGTGCAGGGTCCTGCATCTGGGTCGAGGCAATCCCAGGCACAAATCCAGGCTGGGCAGGGACTGGCTGGGGAGCAGCCCAGAGGAGAGAGACTTGGGGGTGCTGGTGGACAAGAAGCTCAACAGGAGCTCTCAATGTGCACTTGCAGCCCGGAAAGCCAATCAGATCCTGGGCTGCATCAGGAGAAGTGTGGCCAGCAGGTCAAGGGAGGTGATTCTCCCCCTCTACTCAGCTCTGGTGAGACCCCACCTGGAGTACTGCCTCCAGTTCTGGAGCCCCTATTACAAGAGGGATCTGGAGGTGCTGGAAGGTGTCCAGAGAAGGGCCACGAGGATGATCAGAGGGCTGGAGCACCTCTCCTATGAGGACAGACTGAAGGAGTTGGGGCTGTTCAGTCTGGAGAAGAGAAGGCTCCGAGGTGACCTCATTGAGGCCTTCCAGTATCTGAAGGTGGCCTACAAGAAGGCTGGGGAGGGACTTTTCAGGCTATCAGGGAGTGATAGGACTAGGGGGAATGGGATGAAGCTGGACGTGGGGAGATTCAGGCTGGACATGAGGAGGAGGTTCTTCACCATGAAGGTGGTGAAGGCCTGGAATGGGTTGTCCAGGGAGGTGGTTGAGGCCCCGTCCCTTGAGGTGTTTAAGACCAGGCTGGATGAGGCTCTGGCCAGCCTGATCTAGGGTAGAGTGTCCCTGCCCATGGCAGGGGGGTTGGAACTAGATGATCCTTGTGGTCCCTTCCAACCCTAACTGAAACTATGAAACTACAAAAAAAAAACAGGCTACAAGACATTACTCTTGGATCAAAAGTCCTAACCTGCTTTAAAGACAGCCAAGTGTGAACTCAATCAAGTGTGAATCAAATTGTATTAACCTCTCCATTCCCTAGGGCTTGAATGGATTTCAAAATTGGAGAAGGGTTGCTTCTTGTTTTCTTTTAACACAGTGTCAGGTTCTTCACTGCACAGCACTTGGGGGATACTGCACCCTCCTCTTCCCACAGGTTCCAGGAAATGCTCTGGTGAGTGGTGGTGCCTGTCCGCAGAGGGGAGGGAAGTGAGAAGAGAGGTGTGGCCTTCACCTGATGGGAGTCAGAGACCAGACCTGGCATAGGCTTAGAGTGGAAGCACCTTTAGATATTGAGAAAATTTCAGACCATCCTATATTGCCAGTGCTCCTATATTCCTGCTCAAAAAACAGGATGGTAAATATGTAAAACATTAAAGGAGATCTCTCTGCTGAATTTTCTTTGACTTCTAGCGCAGATACAAGTCAGGGGAGCAGTTTGGAGTCTAAGAGACACATACAAGTTTGTTTGCATGTTAGGCCACTTAATTGGTCACAAGTGATGTGGAAAAAGGCTGAGGTACTCAATAACTTCTTTACCTCAGACTTCACTGCAAGGGCCTCCAGCCACACTCCTGGAGTCATGGCAGACGATGCCAGGGACGGGGAGGAAGAACTGCCCATCATAAGTGAAGCTCAGGTTCGTGATCACCTGAAGAACCTGAAAGTGTTCAAGTCCATGGGACCCGACGGGATACACCCACGGGTGCTGAGAGAACTGGCAGATGAGGTTGCTAAGCCCCTCTCTATTATATTCCAAAAGCCATGGCAGACTGGGGAAGTCCCCACAGACTGGAAAAGGGCAAACATTGCTCCCATTTTCAAAAAGGGTGAGAAGGAGGAACCAGGGAACTACAGGCCAGTCAGTCTCACCTCTGTGCCCGGAAAGATCATGGAGCAGATCCTCCTGGAGGCACTACTGACTCAGAAGAATAGTGAAGAGGTGATTGGGAGCAGTCAGCATGGCTTTGCCAAGGGCAAATCCTGCCTGACAAACCCTGGTGGCCTTCTATGAACAGGGCCACGAGGATGATCAGAGGGCTGGAGCACCTCTCCTATGAGGATAGACTGAGGGAGTTGGGGCTGTTCAGTCTGGAGAAGAGAAGGCTCCGAGGTGACCTCATTGTGGCCTCCCAGTATCTGAAGGTGGCCTACAAGAAGGCTGGGGAGGGACTTCTCAGGCTATCAGGTAGTGATAGTGTCGTAATAGGGTCCGGGCAGCACCCACAGCGACGAGGGTGGAATTCAAGCAGGGAGGTAGGGAGCGCCCAGGTCAAGAGCTCCTCCCTGCAGCAGCAAGCCCATCAGACTGACGACTGCCTCCATGGCAGCTCACATTCGTTGCTCTCCCCTTGGAGTGGCTGCAGGGGGAGTGGTTAATCCACCTCCTTCTCTTACTGGCTGGTGATACTTATTAGGGTAGCACAGCTGACCCTTATCTCCTCTATTGAAGTTACTTGTTAAGCCATCAACAGGTGGCTCCCATTTCATCTCTCCTTGCAGTTTCTCATCTCCAATCATTCAGTCCAGGGGACACAGTCCCCCACAATTCCCCCTTTTTGTTTTTCTTCCTTTAATATTTGCCAGCTCCTGTTAAAGCTTATTTCTTCATCCTTTTCTCCTCTTTCTTCTCACGTTATTGATCACTTTTCAGACATATTCTTTATCTTTTTTCTCATTCCTGATCACTTTTCAAACATTCCACCTGGGCTTCAAGCTCCCTTATCTTCATTAATTTCATTATCAGTTGTGCCTTCAAGAGGTAATTCTTCCTTTACTATGATTGCTGAGCTGTCTTCTTTCCTCCACCCTTTGCAAGTTTTCTGCACTGGTGGCACTCTAGTTTCTTAATTTCTTCCCTTTTTTTTCCTTGTTGTGTCTCTCTTAGCTACACTGGAATCTAGTCCCAGTGGCTCACCTGCCTCGCCTGGACAGGTGTCCAAACTCCAGTTCTAGACCGAAATGCAGTATCCCAAGTGCCTTTAGCTACACTGGAATCTAGTCCCAGTGGGTTACCTGCCTCACCCGGACAGCTGTCCCAGAAGTTGCTCCTTAGAAAGCTCACTGCATTTGCCTGTTCTTTCTTTTAGGTGATTTGTCAACTGTTCAACCTCTCTGTTCTGATACTTGCTGACAGGCTAAGTCTTTGTCTTTTACTAATTCTCGGACCATCATATTCCCAGTGACTCACTTGCCTCACCTGGACAAATATCAAAGCTCTGGTTCTAGACCTCTTAGCTACACTGGAATCTAGTCCCAGTGGCTCACCTGCCTCTCCCAGACAGGTGTCCCATAGCTACACTGGAATCTGTCCCAGTGGCTCATTGCTCAGAGCCTCTAGAGCCATCAGCATAGATAAAGGCCATCTTTGCACAGAGTGCTCGTGCCATCCACTTCACATCATTTGGCTCTTGAGCTTCAAAGTTTCACTGGGCTGTTAACATCTCCTGGTCCTTTTCATGAGAAGCTTGTGCCTTCCCCTTCTTCTAAATCAATATCTACTTTGTGTGATGATGCCTACTCCTCAGCTTCAAATTTGCCTGTCAGTTGTGCAATCCACTATTCAAACAGTACCTCTGACTGCCACTTCAGTAGCTCAATCTCTTCCTGGGATAGAATCTGCTGCTTTGATTCTTGCTCCAGAAGGGCTGTTGGCACACTTTCTACTTCAGAGGTTCATGCAGAAACATACACGTTTAAACCATCTTTATGAGCTGCTTCTATTTCAACAACCAAGGCTTTAAGCTTTCACATACAAACAACAGCTATCTCAATCTTCAAATTATTGTGGACAAACATTCAATAAGCATTTAGCCTCCAGCTCACCAATTTGTGCTTGATGCTTTGCCTGTAATTCAGCAACATAAGCTTCAAGATGAATCCGCAGTTTACTTTCTAGTGTAGATTTAAGTTTCTAACCTTTCAGTCTGGTGCTTTGTCCGAAGCTCAGCTGTAAGAGACAGAGCTTGCTGCTTATGCTTCTCCTGTAACTACTGACTTTGGAGTCCCAGCTCAGCAACGTTTGTTTTTCTAGCTGTCAACACATATTCTTCTTGCAGACGAAGGGTGGCTTTCTCCATATGCCTTTTGTATATTCTGCTTCTTTTTTCCTTCCTTCTTCTTTTCATTTCACTTACAATTTCCTTTTTTTCTCCATGTTCTGCTCTGTTTGGCAGCTCTACACACAACAGTGATAACTTCTGCTTGAATTCTCTGGTCCTCACATCACGTCGGGGTCACCATTTGTCGCAGTAGGGTCCGGGCAGCACCCACAGTGACGAGGGTGGAATTCAAGCAGGGAGGTAGGGAGCGCCCAGGTCAAGAGCTCCTCCCTGCAGCAGCAAGCCCATCAGACTGACGACTGCCTCCATGGCAGCTCACATTCGTTGCTCTCCCCTTGGAGTGGCTGCAGGGGAGTGGTTAATCCACCTCCTTCTCTTACTGGCTGGCGATACTTATTAGGGTAGCACAGCTGACCCTTATCTCCTCTATTGGAGTTACTTGTTAAGCCATCAACAGGTGGCTCCCATTTCATCTCTCCTTGCAGTTTCTCATCTCCAATCATTCAGTCCAGGAGACACAGTCCCCCACAGTGATAGGATTAGGGGGAATGGGAGGAAGCTGGAGGTAGGGAGAGTCAGGCTAGATGTGAGGAGGAAGTTCTTCACCATGAGAGTGATGAAGCCCTGGAATGGGTTATCCAGGGAGGTGGTTGAGGCCCCATCCCTGGAAATGTTTAAGCCCAGGCTGGATGAGGCTCTGGCCAGCCTGATCTAGTATAGGGTGTCCCTGCCCATGGCAGGGGGGTTGGAACTAGATGATCCTTGTGGTGCCTTCCAACCCTGAGTGAAACTATGAAACCATGAAACTATAATTGCAGGACTGTATTCCACTTGAAGATTCAACAAGCATCACACTGAAGGCCCCCAAAACTCTGAGCTGACTAAAGTGATAAAAAAAAAAAATGCTGGGCAAATAGTGATAGGATGAGAGGAAATGGACTTAAGTTGTGCCAGGGGAGGTTTTAGTTGGATATTAAGAAAAAAATCTTTACTGAAAGAGTGGTGAGGCATTGGAACAGACCGCCCAGGGAGACAGTGGAGTCACAGCAGCCAACCCTGGAGGTGTTCAAGAGTGTACATCTGGCACTTCAGGATACAGTTTAGCGTTCATGGCAGTTGGGTTATGGTTGGACTCAGTGATCTTAAAGGTCTTTTCCAACTTTAATGATTCCATGATTCTGTGGATTCTGTGTGGTACAGAAGTTCCCTTTTCCACAAGTATTTGGACCTGAAACAACTCAGGAAGAATTCTTTGAAGGTACCATGAAGCAACTGGTCCAAGATTTCTTAGATGGACACAATCATCTTATTTTTGCATGTGGTGTGACAAATGTTGGGAAAACATGCACTTTCAAAAGAACAGAAGATAATGTTGTTATTAATCCTGGTTTTGAGTCAGCTGGTAGCTGAGCCCTGGCAGTCTGCTCCCTCCCCTCCAGGTGGACGGGGAGGAAATAACCCTTGAGAAGCTGAGATAAGTAAGATTTACTGTTGCAAATAACAAAAGAAAACAAAAATACAGAACTACTGGTATATGTAGCAGCAGGGGAACAGACAAAACACAAGCTGCACACACCTGAAAACCAAGGAATAAGAAGGGCTGCACTCCCACCTGGAAGCAGAGAAGGAAACGAAGGAAAAAAACCCAACCAAACAAAAAAACCCCAACACAAACAAACAAAACCCACCACCACCACAAAAACCCACCACACAAAACCACATGGAACAGGAAACTTTACAAGCTGTAAAATACACTCCAAATCCTGTAACTCCTTTTGGCCCCAGCCAGCTTTTTCCTTTGCAGTGACCACTATGCCAGCATGATGTTGAGTAACTTTTGCTCTCCTCACTTTCACTGTGCCACTGCTGGTGGAGTAGTCCCTCCCATCCCATCTCCTACAGTGGGGCCAGCCAACTAAAACAAATACATTATCTGCCCCTTATTCTATGCTATCTAAATTATACAATTAACATCATACATCAAATACATACAACAAATACATTATCTGCCCCTTATTCTATGCTATCTAAATTATACAATTAACATCATACATCATTCACTGTCCTCATCCAAAATGAGACCATTTTGCTGTACGCAATGGACTTCTTCATCCTTCCACATCACAAACCAGGTACATCCCAGTCCCTGAGCAAACGCAGTCCCATGGAGGGGTTTGCCTTTGCCTGAAGCAGGACTAAGCCAAGAGCATTTTCCCCCCCAAGATATTCTTCATGTGCACCACAGGAACTCTGTCTCCTTCTACAGCATGTGACAGTTTGGCCTGGACATGGCCAGCTAGATTAGTAGATCCTCTGGTGTTAGCCAGTCAAGCGGCTTATGCTACATGTGCATCCCAGTTCTTAAAAGATCCTTCCTCCCATTGCTCTCAGGGTGGTTTTTAGCAGGCCGTTATAATGTTTGGGATAAGGGATGTGATACACCCACTCAAAAACACGCTCCTCAGACCAGATGTCTGTATGGCTGTTTCAGAAATGAGTCCTTTTATCTGACTCAGTTCTTTATGGAGTGCCATGTCACCATAGGACTTGTTTTTCAAAGCCCAGGATGGTGTTCTGAGTGGCGACATGTGGCACTGAACATACCTCCAGCCAACACATGCCATTTACCATGGCAGGTTTGTGGCAGTGTTATGTAATCTGTCTGCCAAACTTCACCATAGTTATACTTCAGCCATCACCCCCCATACCACAGAGGCTTTATCCACTTGGCTTATTTGATTGCAGCACAGATTTCACATTCACGGATAACCTGTGCAATAGTGTCCATGGTTAAGTCCACTCCTTGATCTCCAACCCATCTGCATGTCACAACCCTTCCTTGATGGTTTCAGGTATCTTAGGCCCACCAAGCTATAACTAATTCACCCTATGTTGCCAATCCAGATCCACCTAAGCCACTTCAATCTTAGCAGCCTGATCTGCCTGCTGGTTGATGTTCTTCAGTGGCTTGGCTCTTGGGTACATGGGCCTCCATGTAATGTATTTTGACCACCAAGTTTTCTACCCAATATTCTGTTCTGATTTGCTCAGAGGGTTGGTTGTGTTTCACCCACAGCAAGATTAAGACACAAACAAGTCAAATGTTGTCCAACAGTTTATTACTATCAAAAGGTGTAAGATAAGAAAGGAGGAATGATAGGGAAAGTATAGATATATAAGCTTTCTAAAGACTAAAAAAATTCACCACCAAGGAGGGTCCAATAGTGACTTGTGGGTCAGGCATTTCCAACAGGTCAGTGGGGAGAGGTCTTTCTGTGTTGTTCCTTGAGGAGAAGGGTTCTCCTCCATTGTTTCTGATGACTTGGTGGTGGGAGAGAGCACCAGAGAGAGGATTCTTCCTTTCTAGCCCCTGATGGTACCATTTTTAAACAGTCCAAGTCCCAAAATCTCCTCCCACTTCCAGGAAACTTAATGTACATGCATGGTGGATGTGGTGTCAGGTGATGGTAGGCACTGTCCAGTTCAGCGCAGGCTCAGAGTGCCAAGAGGACTATTGCAAGGGTCGCATCACAAAATACCCTCCTCCAAGTCAATGACCTAGCACCTTATGCCTGCTCAGCAGGCACTGAAAACTGCAAGACCTGTCTTAGCTGGTTGCTCCACCACAACACATGCATCAGCAGCACTCTGGTGCAAAACATGAAACCACCCACTGTATGAGACAAAAAGACCCTTTCTAGCTGGTTGCCCAGCTACCTTTGGTGTACCCAACTGCCTTCTACACACAAGCAGCAGTATCTTGCCACAATTCAGCTAGCTACATGGGTTTACTTCTACACTGCCAATTTCTTTTCATTGCTGAAGACAGCCCCACAAAGCACTTGCCACCATCCATGAGTCTGTACAGAGCACTTGCCATCTTTCTCACTCAGCAATATCTACAGCTAGTTGGATGGCTTTCACCTCTGCAAATTTACTCAATTCACCTTCTCCCTCAGCAACTTCTGCAACCCATCATGGAAGACTCCACACAGTGGCCTTTCATCTTGTTTTCCCACAATACAGCAGGACCCATCAGTGAACATGGCATATGCTTTTCATTATCTGATACTTTGTTTTATGGTAGGGCCTCTTCTGGATGTGTCACCTCCATTTCCTCTGGTGACATCCCGAAATCTCTGCCTTCTGGCCAGTTTGTGATGACTTCTAAGATTTCCAGGTGGTTAGGACTCTCTATTTGAGCACATCATGTTATAAAAGTGATCCATTTACTCCATGTGCCATCAGGTGCATGGTGGGTAAAGGAGGCTTTTCCTTTGAACATCCAGCCAGCACCAGCAGTCAGTGTGCCGGGAGGAACTGTTTCAGTATCTTCCCAGCTGTCATCTGAATCTGAATTTTATTGTCAGGAGAGCAAATTAATTGCAATAAACCCACAGTTTTCAGTGGCTGTGCCTGTTTTGTGGGTGCCTCCACATCAACATATAGCTAAAATCAATACAGTATTCCACCAAGGATTATGGATAAGTTGTTTAAAACTATTAAAGGAAAAACATATACAGCAATGAATCTCAAACCTCATCAGTGTAGAGATTATATAAAGTTGACTAAAGCAGCCCTGTGGAAAAGTACTCAGGGGTGCTGATGGACGAGAAGCTGGAAATGAAGTGTGCACTTGCAGCCCAGAAGGCAGATCACATCCTGGGCTGCATCAAAAGATGCATGGTCAGCACATCAAGTGAGGTTATTCTCTCACTTTGCTCTGGTGAGACCACAACTGGAATATTGCCTGCAGGCCCGGAACCTTCAATACAGGAAGAACATGGACCTGATGGAACAGGTCCAGAGGAGTGCCTTGAAAATGATCAGGGTGTTGGAACACTTTTGCTACAAAGACAGGATGAGGGAGCTGGAGTTGTTCAGCCTGCAAAAGAGAAGGCTCTGGGCAGATTGTAACAGACTAAATCTCTTCTCTCTTGATGTGAATCAACAAAGATAAACTCTTTGCTCCTTGCCCAGACAATAGCTGCCAAGGGATGGAATGGTGAGCAGATACCACTGGATGACAACTCTCTGGAATGTGCATAGACAAGATCATCTCTACCCATCAGCTACCCCAGAAAGGGAGGATGGTGAAAAAGACAATGGATTCACCACCTGGACACATACCTAAAAAAACTTGTGACTAAAAAAAATGTATAAAAGACCTGAGCAATACCTGCTCAGGAGAAGGAAAACAGAGAAGAAAATACAAGGAAACAAAAGGGCAGACAGAGGAGAAAAGACATCACCATGTAGCCTGGAAACAGCAGACCAGGAGGAGCCATCTGTCCATGTCCTAAGTTCTGCCTGATGCAACTCATGTAGCTGAAGAGGCTGCTTAGAGAACGCCTTGGACTTGGACTTTGGGATCTCTCCCTCCCCTCCTCCAGCAAAGGACAGCACAGCCAACAAGGATGACATCTCCTCCATGCCAAAGCAGTATGGATGGCCAAGAAAAGATGAACACACAACCAGAGTTAAAGGACCCATGGATCCACCTACCAAATGGACTGTGGTACCCCTGAGGACCTAAAGATGGTCATGAGACAAGTTATGGTATCAAAATAGGAGCAGTAATGCTCCTTGCCTGAAAACATAACAAACTGCAAAGCTGGAAAAGGAAATTGGTAAAACATTCCTGGACAAGGGAAGGGGAACATAATCCAAGCAGAGTATTGGTGGGGATTGAAGGAGACAAGACTGGGTAGACTTCTGTAATTGTCACAAAGATCTAGAACCATGGCTGTGGGCAGCAACCCCATAGGCCAGGTGAGTGACATTGCAAGTCAAACCAGACTCCGAATTCCCAGGATTACAAACCACTCAGAGGGAGGAAGTCACCCAGACACTCACTGCATATGATACATATTAAAAGGAGCAGGCAAGGAACATCAGTTGTTTTCCTACTCCTTTTACTGGGAAGTCATGCTTGTTACAGAATTGTTACCCAGGTTATGCAACAGTTCTCCCTCCACCTTTGAAACAGGTGAAATGGTGGAACTTGGCGGGGGGGGGAGGAGTGGCGACTAAAAGGGATCCTGTTGGGAGGACTTCTTCAGTTATGACTCAGGCCAAATGCAGTAGAAAGAAGGGGAGGGATTGTGAGAAATAGCTGTATTTTGCAAGGGGAAGGTAGGTGCTGGGTGTTGCTGGGGATAGCAGGGTTCGATCCTTACGCTGATTGGCTGGTTGTAATCTGCGTTGTGTAGTATGTGTATTGGAAAATAAAAGGAGGCAGGGAGAGGCGCCCAGGCATAGGAGACTGGCCGGGAGCGACGAGATCCAGAGCGCAGCCACTACCCCAGCCCTGACGACCGCAGCCAACAGGCGGGACTGGGAGTGGGGGTGAGGCGGGCGTGCTTGGAAAATGGAAAGGGTTTGGGGAGACATTTATGAATATGTATATTTGACGTCTATATAAGCTCATGTTGTTATGGCGCGCCTTTAGTGAATCTGCTATGCGCCCAGCGCTGTTTGCCTTTATTTTATAATAAACTGTATTTAAAATTTAGCAGTGAGCTCGTTTCTCCCAACCGATCCTGTGAACATTTCAGACCTTGTCCAGGTGCCAGAGGCAAGCTGGCCTTGTAAAGAGAGGCTTGAGCTCAAACCCAGTGAGGCTACATTCACACGCCTGCTGACATATAGACGCTTAACAAAAAGCCCAAGCCCCACAGCTTTCCGCCACCTCATTGCCGGCCTCCGCAAGCTACCTCCAAGCACTCCCCCACCTGCCCGCTGCCAACCATCATCCCCGCCAAGCGCTGCCGAAATGCTTGCACCGCCCCGCCGAACGCACGGGGGTCGCTTCGGGCCAAACTGCCACCGAGTGCCCGGACCTCTCGTCTGCCGCCAGCTCCGCTGCCGAGGGACGGACACGCGTCTCGCCGAGTCCTGCGTGTCCTCTGCCACACACACAGCCCCTCTCACACAGAAAAGCGCCAGCGCTCAGCCAAGCCCCAGCTGCTGCCTCTGCCCGCGGCTTACTTCTCCCTTGCTCTGACCCTGCCCTGCCCAGCCCACTTGTACCCAACCAGACCCCGCTTACGCCGAGCTTTGCACGGCCCCCCACCACCGGGTCTCAGCGTAGCCTCCACCAGCTCGTGGGTGGGGCGAAGGGAGAAGGGAGAAGGCGGAAGGGGAGGAGGGGGCAGGGGGAGGAGGCGAGGGGTGGGATCTGGGGGCGAAGGGTTGGAGGGCCCCGGGGCCTGGCGGTTGGGGGGCAGCTCGATCGGGGGGGTGGCCTGCAGCGCGCGTCCACTCCGTTCCTCGGGTTTGCTGCGCTCCACGGACAGCTCTCACAGGCCCGCGAAACCCTCGCGCGCCGGGGCCGCCCCGCTGCACAGCTTCGCTCCATGCCAGCGCGGCACTAAATGCCGGCAGCCGCCAGGGGGCTCCGGCTGGCAGGCGACACTGCCGTCCCCGCTCACGTGAGGCACCCCTGCCCCTTCGCGGGAGTTCATCCAATCGGGGCGCGGGGAGCCCTGAAGGTTTATCCAAGCAGGGCGCGGAGAGGCAGGCGGTGCTGTTGCCACGTGTGGCTGCCGGGACCTGGCTCTCCCTTGCCTGGTCCGCGCTGTGCCTGCACAAGAGGAGACGCGCAGCAGCGTGGTGGGAGGCTGAGGCCCGTGGAGGCTGAGCTGCACCTGTCCTTGCGTGGTTGTGGGCGCCAGCAGGTGGCGAAAGCAGTGTGCTAGAGGCCCGCCTCTCACAGTGGTTGGTCTGGCAGGCCGCGGCCTTGCCCGCCGCGGCGCCCGGATCCGGCTGCAGGGTGTCGGCGCTCCATTGCTGCTCAACCCGTGCTCTGCTGCCGTTTCGGTCAGTGCCGGGGCGGGAAGCCCGCTGCGGTACGGCGAGTCTGTCTCGGCGCCCGTGGGGATGTCGCCTGCCCCGCAAGCGACTAGGTGGGCAAAATCCCAGCCAAGAACTTGGGGCAGGGGCTTCCTGCTGAGTGTGTGCGCGTGATCGTGTTCTTGCAGGACACAGGGTTTTGGTGCTGGTGACAGTGGTGCTAGGGCTTGACCTCGCTACTCTTTTATGAAGAACAATTCATTGCTGCTCAAGAAGGACGTATCTGGCCATTTCAATGGGTGCTTTACTTGACGTGCTTTAGAGGGGATGTTTGGGTCTTTCTCTCTAGGGGTCCTTTACACTTTTCCTTGAGTGCACACAACTCCAGGAGGGAGAGAGAGCTTGCAGCACAGGGTAGGCACTGTTGAAATAAGAAACAGGTAAGCTCTGACTCTCTTTTCCATCCTCCGTAGTACCTGCTCCTGAGAAATAAATTATAACAGACTGGGATTTGTTGGCAAATGAAACACTGCTCATAATTACGTAACAAAGTTTACTGGAGTCTGCTGTCCAGTCAAATGAAATTCAGCTGCAAGATTGTTGCAGTTTGCCTTTGTTAAAAACACTCTCCACGCCAATCGAGAGTTTAAGTATAAGAAATTTTATTGCGGGTAAAATAAGCAAAAGCAGCGCGCTGGGTGGCTGGGAGTCTCCTGCTCCACAACAGCACACATCGAATAAGGATCCACTCTCTTTTAAGGTGGAGGTATGTCGCAACCGTGACAGCCAATTCCTCATGCATAGAATGCACCCTTCTGGCTGTGCCAGTGTGAGTTCCTGATAGGGAACAACATCCTGGTCTGGATTCTCTTGTGAGGATGTTGATAGTCTTCCTTATCTTTAACCTGGTTTCTGGCAGGCTCAGTGGGTGTCGATCCAGCTGCCCAACTTCTGTAGATTTCTGCCTAACAAGCTTAAAACTAAGTACATACTGCTCAAAACAGGATGTTACATGGTCTTATCATTGAATGGCATTGTCTGACTTGATCATGACTCCAGCATTGATCATTTATATGGTTAACAAATAATTCATCCCTTTATTTATTACACCTTTGAAATCTACTGAAATTGTGGAACCAGTTCACCTCCAGACAAGAGGTCCTCTTCTGAAATGAGCATCTGCACATCAGCTGACCGGTTGTCTTATGTCCTGAGTTCTGCACCCAAATACATTGCAGTGTATTGACATGTTTACAGTCTTCAGAGCCATTTGATGTAATCAGGTTCCACTGCTGCTGGATAAATGCACAATGTTAAGATGGTTTTAGGTTTTGTCTTTTTGTACTGCAGTCATGAGTCTGTAGCTCGAGCTACAGATGGGCTCATTTTCTTACATAGCTCCTGGAATGTGTTTTATTCAAGATGAAGAAAATGCAGGGACTGATGATTCTGAAGCAGGCTGTAAATGTAAAAAGAGAGATAAGGAAAATAGTACCATGCAAACTTTGAAGTTTTTGATTGCTAGTATTATATATCACCTAATCTAGGGCATGGGAACCAGAGGGGAGAGGTGGGGAATTTTGTTACCAACCTGAAAGCCTCATCACAGGGTGAGTTGGTTTAAACTAAAAAGACCTTATTGAGGCTGATTATTAGAACTAATGTCATTGTAGTGGACAGGGGGAGTACTGGTTGCTTAGTCTGGGGTCAGCTTTCTGCTTCCACCCTACTGCAGAATCTGCACAGAATGCTACTGACAGGAAACAGGATGTGCCTTCATAGCTTTCCATGAGGCATCAAAAAGTGAGGTTTTATCTGGTCTAATAACAGTAATTGGCTTCAGTCACAAGCTTTAAAGTAAACCATTGTAAACTGTTCAGGTCTGACTACATCGAAGAAGAAAAATTGATCTTCAGGTAGATGTCTAAAGTACAGGAATGGTGACACAAAGTAAGTTTATTGTCAAAGGAAGACGCAAATGTAACAGAATAGCAGAGAGCTAAACAGAGCATTATAGTCTTTCCCTGTAGATATACATCTGAAGAGCAAAGAGCAGTTTTAAGCTAAGGGAAAACAGCACAAGAGCAGGTTAGGGTAAACTGCCTGTGACTGAAATCTCAGCTTGAAGGGAGAGCATTCCTGTTATTCAGAACATTGCTGTTCAGGACAACCAATTTGCAGATGACACCAAGTTGGGAGCAGATGTTGATCTGTTAGAGGGCAGAAGGGCTCTGCAGAGGGACCTCAACCAACTGGACAGATGGGCAGAGTCCAACATGATGGCATTCAACAAGTCCAAGTGCTGGGTGCTGCACTTTGGCCACAGCAACCCCATGCAGAGCTACAGGCTGGGGGCAGAGTAGCTGGAGAGCTGCCAAACAGAAAGGGACCTGGGGGTGCTGTTTGACAGCTGCCTAACCATGAGCCAGTAGTGTGCTCAGGTAGCCAAGAAGGCCAGTGGCATCCTGGCCTGCATCAAGAAATAGTGTGGCCAGCAGGAGCAGGGAAGTCATTGTGCCCCTGTACTCTGCACTGGTTAGGCCATACCTTGAGTACTGTGTCCAGTTCTGGGCCCCTCAGTTTAAGAAGGACATTGAGACACTTGAACGTGTCCAGAGAAGGGCAACAAGGCTGGTGAGAGGCCTTGAGCACAAGCCCTACGAGGAGAGGCTGAGGGAGCTGGGGTTGTTTAGCCTGGAGAATAGCAGTCTCAGAGGAGACCTCATTGCTCTCTACAACTACCTGAAGGGTGGTTCTGGCCAGGAGGGGGTTGGTCTCTTCTCCCAGGCAATCAGCACCAGAACAGGAGGACACAATCTCAAGCTGCACCAGGGGAAGTTTAGGCTGGAGGTGAGGAGGAAGTTCTTCACTGAGAGAGTCGCTCACCATTGGAATGGGCTGCCCATGGAGGTGGTGGAGTCACCATCCCTGGGTGTGTTCAAGAGGGTATTGGATGTGGCACTTGGTGCCATGGTCTAGTCATGAGGTCCGTGGTGACGGGTTGTACTTGGTAATCTTTGAGGTCTCTTCCAACCTTGGTGATACTCTGACACTGTGAACCAGCAAATGCAGAAATGATTAGGAGCCAGCTCAACTTGAGCATTTTTTTCTGGAACAGAGCTAGTATTTTCTATATAAAATGTTGTTCTAGAGTTTAACACACCAGCAATTTGGTTTGCTATAGACCAGCAAAATACAACACTAAATACTCATTTAACAAAATTGAAAGCATGATTTCTTGGCCAAATAGTCCTGAAGAAAGTTGAGAAATGCCAGGATATTGAAGACTGAAGCAAAAAGTGAAGTAGTTTTTATGGCAGATCTTGATATTTGCAGGCTAATAGAGATGCCCACACCATTTAATGTATAAGTACCCTGAGTATTTGATGTGCATGGTTAAATCCAGATTAAAACCTCCACCATCATATTGGCAATCTGAGGAACTCCCAGCATCTCTTAGGACCAATGTTTGCTATTTTAAAATTTATAGATCTACGATGGCATAAGTGGGAGATTCTTAACTGCATTTAATACTATTCAGTACACTGCTCTGTTCCCTTTTGGGGATGATGAATGATCACATATTTAGTGACTAGACATAGACTCATTGTAGTATGAAAAGTCCATTAGATTTTATGGAAGGTCCTATTCCTCTTCCTCTTCATGTCCAGTCTCCTCTGCATCCTTACGTAAACCATTTCTCCATTATCCTTGGATTAGCCATTAGGAAGTAAGAGCAAGTTGCATTTCTTGCTGTTACAACTGGTGTAGCCAGAAGAGTCCCATTTCTCCCACCCAGAGAAGGTAAAATTTCATATGTATTTGGTTTAAGAGATATGAAGAAGATGTCAGGATGGCAGTTCTCAAACAAGCATTTTTCACCATCACTGGAGGTGTTTAGGAAGAGACTGGATGGGGTGCTTGGTGCCATGGTTTTGTTGATTAGATGGTGTTGGATGATAGGTTGGACATGATGATCTCGATGGTCTTTTCCAACCTGGTTAATTCTGTTCTATTCTATTTTCAGATGGCAGGTGTAGTTCTGCATCAGCTTTAGCCAGCTTAATTCGAAGAGCCCTATTTCTTTTTGCTTGTCTCTTGAGTCATGGTTTCAAATACCCACAGACATAATGTTAAATTCTGTTGGATGTATGTGTTTTTGGTATTGTGGGTAGGTGGGTTGGTTTGGTTTGGTTTTGTTTCTTTTGCATAAGCTATATCCTGACACAGAATCCATTTTTCTGGTAGGCTCACAAATGTTTGGTTTGGACCAGCAAACTCCTGGCCAAGCTGGCAGCCCATGGCTTGGATGGGAGCACACTGCGTTGGGTTAGGAACTGGCTGGAGGGCCGAGCCCAGAGAGTGGTGGTGAATGGTGCCACATCCGGCTGGTGGCCTGTCACTAGTGGTGTGCCCCAGGGATCAGTGCTGGGCCCCATGCTGTTCAACATCTTTATTGATGATCTGGATGAGGGCATCGAGTCCATCATCAGTAAATTTGTGGATGACCCCAAGCTGGGGGCAGTAGTTGATCTGCTGGAGGGCAGAGAGGCTTTGCAGAGGGACCTCGACAGGCTGGACAGATGGGCAGAATCCAACGGCAGGAGATTGAACACATCCAAGTGCTGAGTTCTGCACATTGGCCACAGCAACCCCATGCAGTGCTACAGGCTGGGGTCAGAGTGGCTGGAGAGCGGCCAGGCAGAGAGGGACCTGGGGGTGCTGGTTGATTGTAGGTTGAACATGAGCCTGCAGTGTGCCCAGGCAGCCAAGAAGGCCAATGGCATCCTGGCCTGCATCAGAAACAGTGTGGCCAGCAGGAGCAGGGAGGTCATTCTGCCCCTGTATACTGCACTGGTAAGGCTGCACCTTGAGTACTGTGTCCAGTTCTGGGCCCCTCAGTTTAGGAAGGATGTTGTCTTACTGGAGCGTGTCCAGAGAAGGGCAACAAAGTTGGTGAGGGGTTTGGAACACAAGCCCTATGAGGAGAGGCTGAGGGAGCTGGGGTTGCTTAGCCTGGAGAGGAGGAGACTCAGGGGTGACCTTGTTGCTCTCTACAACTACCTGAAGGGAGGTTGTAGCCAGGCAGAGGTTGGTCTCTTCTCCCAGGCAGGCAGCACCAGAACAAGAGGACACAGTCTCAGGCTGCACCAGGGCAGGTTTAGACTGGATCTTAGGAAGAACTTCTATACCGAGACAGTGATTGCCCACTGGAATCGGCTGCCCGTGGAGGTGGTGGAGTCACCTTCATTGGAGGTGTTCAAGAAGAGGCTTGATGGGGTGCTTGGTGCCACGGTTTAGTTTTTCAGTTGTTTAGGTGGGTTGTATTTTATTGTATTGTATTGTATTGTATTTAGGTGGGTTGGATTGGTTGATGGGTTGGACGCGATGATCTTGAAGGTCTCTTCCAACCTGGTGTATTGTATTGTATTGTATTGTATATTGTATTGTATTGTATTGCTTTCCTGTCCACTCCCATGCATTCACAAAATTGCTCCAAAACCCAGTAGTTAAGCTGGATGAACTGCCTAAACAGGCTCAATGTATTGTCAGTGATGTCAGCATGAAGCATAAACTGTACTAAGTGGAGTCAGAGCTGAGAGCTTGGAAGCTGTGATGGGCAAATCTGCTGCCTCAGCACATCACAATTGAGCCTGGAGAGCTGACTCGCTCCAAGGACTGTGAACCAAGGAGAAACACAGTAGGAGAACAGTAGGCTGGAAGATGCTCATACAAAGTCTGTAATAAAAATAAAATAAAATAAAATAAAATAAAATAAAATAATTTTTTTTTAAAAGAGATGGTGTTCTGGTTGCTGGACAGGTGAATTCCACTTGTGGTTGTCACCCTCTTGGAAAGAGATCTATTGTGACAGTTTGTGCAGTAGTTCACACAGGCAGGGAATGTGGAGAGGGTGCAGAAGCTCTGATGGCAGCTAGTTTGACTCTACCAAAATAGTGTATACTCACCTCAGGACTAAAATCTCTGCTTCTTCAGAGAAAGCCCCAGTGATGGCTGAGGTATTCACCCAGACAGAGCTGGTAGCATCAGAGGAAACATCAGAGAATAGGCTGCAGTGACATATGGTCTGCATGGGTGGGGAACTGACTGACAGTCCAGAGGCTGCTAGTAAATAGTTCTTTCTCAACCTGGCAGCCAGTCACAAGTGGGGTCTCTCATGGATAGATACTGGGCCCAGTGCTGTTTAGTATAAGTGCTCTGATTTTTGGGATCAGGAGCACCCTGCTGAAGTTCACAGATTATGCCAAAATGAGTGGGGAGATTTGACATTCTGCAAGGAAGAGCCACCCTCCTGAAAGATCTGGACAGGCTGAAGGAGTGGGCTAGCAAGAAACCTGTGAAATTCATCAAGGGCAAGTGTGGGGTCTTGCACCTGGGAATACATAACCCAGTAGTGCAGCTCAGACTGAGATACACCTGGCTGGAGAGCAGCCCTGTGGAAAGGGACCTGGTGGTTTTGCTAGGAAACAAGCTTAACATAAGTGGACAATGTGCCATAATGGCAAAGAATGGAAATGGGATGCTGTGTTGCATCAACAAAGGCATTGCCAGTGGAGATAAAGAAGTCATTATCCCATTCTACTCAGTACTTGCCAAACCACAGTTGGAGCACTGTGTGCAGTTTTGCTCCCTGATACAGAAAGAAGATGTGGACAGTCTGGAAAGTGTCCAGAGAAGGTCCACAAGAATGGTCAGAGGATCAGAAGACCTGTCATCTGAGGAAAGGCTGAGAGACCTGTTTTTTTTCAGCCTTCAGAGGTCCTAGGGGAGACCTTATTACCATGTACCAGTACATAAAAGGTGGCTAGCAAGAAGATTGACTCCTTTTTTACGAGGAGGCACATGGAAGAGATGAGGTAATAAGTGCAAGTTGCTCCTGGGGAGATTCTGACTGGACTCCAAAAGAAATTTTTTCACCATGAGAATAGTTAGAGATTGGAATCATCTCCTAGGGGAAGTAGTTGATTCCCCTACATTGGACAGTTTTATGACTTGGCTTGTTGGGGTTCTGGGTTATCTCAGTCCTGTCTGACTGATCTTCTACAATAAGATGACCTGCATAGTAGATGAGGGAAAGGCTGTGAACATTGTTTACCTGGACTTCAGTAAAGCCTCTGACTGTCTCTCACAGTATTCTCCTTCAGAAACTCATGGCACAAGCCTTGGATAGGTACACTCTGCACTGGACAAAAAAAATAGCTGGGTGGCTGGACCAAAAGAGTGGTGATAAATGGAGATAAATCTGGCTGCTGCTCAGTCACTAGTGGTGTCCTCCAGGGCTCAGTAATGGACCGTGTCCTCTTAATATTTTTATTAATGATCTGGATGAGAAGATTGAGTGCACACTCAGTTAGTTTGCAGATGACAACAAGCTGGGTAGCTGTGTCAATCTCCTAGAGGGTAGGGAAACTTTACAGCAGGACCTGGACAGGTTAGACCCATGAGCCAAGGCTAATTGTATGGAGTTAACAAGGCCAAGTGCCAGGTCCTGCACCTGGGTTGCAACAACAGAATGGCAAGCTATAGACTTGGGGATGTGTGGTTGGAAAGCTGTGACTTGGAGAGGGACCTGGGCCTTTAAGTATGAGTCAGCAGTATGCCCAGGTGGCCAAGAAAGCCAGTGGCATCCTGGCTTGTATTAGAAACAATGTGGCCAGCAGGAACAGGAATGTGATCACACCCCCTGTACTCAGCACTGGCGAGGCCACACCTGGAATATTGTGTTCAGTTCTCACTATAGGAAGGACATGGAGGTTCTGGAGCATGTTCAGAGAAGGGCAACAAGGCTTATGAAGGGCCTGGAGCATGTAACCTGTGAGGAGCACCTGAGGCTGGGGTTGTTCAGTCTGGAGAAATGGAGGCTGAGGGGAGACCTCATTGCTCTCAACTACCTGAAAGGAGGTTGCAGTGAGGAGGGAAGCAGCCTCTTCTTAATGACAAGTGGCAGGACTAGAGGAAACAATTACAAGCTGCTCCATGGAAGATTTACACTGGTAATTAGGAAATATTTCTTCAGTGAAAGGGTTATCAAACATTGGAATGGGCTGCCCACAGCAATGGTGGAGTCACCATCACTGCAGGTGTTCAAGCATTATGTGCACTTGGTGCTCAAGGATGTAGTTTAGTGTTGACCCTTGAGTGCTATGTCAAGGGTTGGACTGGATGATCTTCAAGGTCTTTTCCAACCAGATATATTCTGTGATTTAAACTGTACTATGACCTAGAAAGGTTGGACCAGATGATCCATGAGGTCTCTTCCAACCTGGCATTCTATGGTTCTAGATTTTTTATTCTCCTATATTTCTGCTTGGATTCATTTTAATAGAAGATAGACAGACATCTTGCTATTTGTATGCATGGATGATGTTAACAAAGCACCCTTTAAGCTGGCAATGTGTGTGAATGGAAGCCTTCATGTACATATAGAAGCCAGTGCATTAGATAAGGGGATTCATGAGCACTGCTGATAATACCTCTAAGGGTAGCAATAGAACTCTGTAGTACAAGTTTGGGGGTGTCAAACTTGAAACAAGGAACTGGTGAGTTTTGGGGAAGAGTTTGCTTTCCATTTGCAAGAAGCTGCACAGAGCTGGTTTGCCAGTCCAGTTGTTTCCTGAGTCAGGCCTTTTTCAAACAATAAGAATGGTTTAGAGAGACACGGTAGCTGGTCAGAATAATAAACTCCAACCTTCTACCAAGGATTTGATGACTGCCTCTGGAGGTGCTGTATTTTTCCATATGCACAGTGATGCTGTGAGGCTCAAGGGCAAAACCTGCCTGTGATAGTCTCTATTCTAGAAGAGAACTACAATTGATTTACAACACAACCTGTGAATGAAGCATCCAATTTTACTTGTTTGCCTGAGCAGCTAAGGATTCTCCCTCTACAACAAGGTGACCCACCTTAGTGGATGAAGGAAAGGCTGTGGATGTTGTTTAT
>JAAWVA010001339.1:0-10852 GCA_015227895.2 Colaptes auratus | reverse complement strand
CCAGGTGAGAACCCAGCCCTGAGCACCCAGAGCTGAGCACCCAGAGCTGAGCACCCAGAGCTGTGCACCAGGCTGAGAACTCAGAGCTGTGCACCCAGCTACGCAGCCAGGTCAGCACCCAGAACTGGCAAACCAGAGCTGAGAACCCAGCGCTGAGCACCCAGAGCTGTGCACCCAGCCGAGAACCCAGCGCTGAGCATCCAGCGCTGAGCATCCAGAGCTGAGTACCCAGTGAGGAGCCAGGGCTGAGCACCCAGAGTGAGCACCCAGGGCGGAGCACCGGCGGTGAGCACCCAGCTAAGCAGCAGGGGCGAGTACCCACGGCTGAGCATCCAGGACTGAGCACCCAGAGCTGAGCACCCAGGACGGAGCACCCAGGTGAGAAACCAGCTGAGCACCCGGGGCTGAGCATCCAGAGCTGATCACCCGGGGCTGAGCACCCAGGGTTGAGAACCCACAGCTGTCCACCCAGCTGACCAACCAGTGCTGAGCACCCGCGGCTGAGCAGCCAGCTGAGCACCCAGAGCTGAAGCGCCCAGCGCTGAGCACCCAGGGTGAGAACCCAGAGCTGAGCAGCCAGAGCTGAGCACCCAGAGCTGAGCACCAAGATGAGCACCAAGAGCTGTGCACGCAGGGGAGCAGCCAGTGCTGAGCACCCAGCGCTGAGCATCCAGCACTGAGCAGGCAGTGCTGAGCACCCAGGACAGCACCCGGGGCTGAGCAGCCAGAGCTGAGCACCCAGCTGAGCACCCCGGATCTGAGCACCCAGGGCTTAGCACCCAGGATGGAGGACCCAGAGCTGAGCACCTAGAGCTGTGCACCCAGCTGAGAACCCAGCGCTGAGCACCCAGGACAGCACCCGGGGCTGAGCAGCCAGAGCTGAGCACCCAGGGCTGAGCACCCAGCTGAGCACCCAACTGAGCACCCAGACCTGAGCACCCAGGTCAGCAGCCGGGACTGAGCACCCAGAGCTGAGCACTCAGGTGAGCGCCCGGGACTGAGCAGCCAGAGCTGAGCACCCAGAGCTGTGCACCCTGCGCTAAGCACCCAGAGGTGAGCACCCACGGCTGAGCAGCCAGGGCGGAGCACCCAGCTGAGTGCCCAGCGCTGAGCACCCACGGCTGAGCACCGAGGTCAGCACCCAGCGCTGAGCTGCCAGAGCTGTGCACCCAGCTGAGCACCCAGCACTGAGCACCCAGGTCAGCAGCCAGCGCTCAGCACCCAGAGCTGTGCACCCAGCTGAGCACCCAGAGCTGAGCACCGAGCTGAGAACCCAGCGCTGAGCACCCAGGTCAGCAACCAGCGCTGAGCACCCCGAGCTGTGCACCCATGTCAGCACCCAGCGCTGAGCAGCCAGAGCTGAGCACCCAGCTGAGCACCCCGGAGCTGAGCACCCAGGGCTGAGCACCCAGGACGGAGGACCCAGAGCTGAGCACCCAGAGCTGTGCACCCAGCTGAGAACCCAGCGCTCAGCACCCAGCGCTGAGCACCCAGAGCTGTGCACCCAGCTGAGCACCCAGCGCTGAGCACCCAGGTCAGCACCCAGCTGAGCACCCAGCGCTGAGCACCCAGGTCAGCACCCAGCGCGGAGAACCCACGGCTGAGCATCCAGGGCTGAGCACCGAGGGTGGAGCACTCAGGCCTGAGCACCCAGGACTGAGCACCCAGAGCTGAGTACCCACGGCTCAGCACCCAGGACTGAGCACCCAGGACTGAGCACCCAGGGTGGAGCACTCAGGGTGGAGCACCCAGGAGAGCACCCAGAGCTGAGCACCCGGGGCTGAGCATCGAGCGCTGAGCAGCCAGGACAGCACCCGGGGCTGAGCACCCAGAGCTGTGCACCCAGCTGAGCACCCAGACCTGAGTACCCAGGTGAGCACCCAGAGGTGAGCAGCAAGCGCTGAGGCCCCAGAGCTGAGCACCCAGAGGTGAGCACCCAGAGCGGAGCACCCAGGGCCGAGCAACCAGTGCTGAGCACCCAGAGCTGTGCACCCATGTCAGCACCCAGCGCTGAGCACCCCGAGCTGCGCAACCAGCGCTGAGCACCCCGAGCTGTGCACCCAGCTGACCACCCAGCTGAGCACCCAGCGCTGAGCACCCAGCGCTGAGCACCCAGAGCTGATCATCCAAAGCTGAGCACCCAGAGCTGAGCACCCAGAGCTGATCATCCAAAGCTGAGCACCCAGAGCTGAGCACCCAGCGCTGAGCATCCAGCGCTGAGCACGACAACAGCACCCAGAGCAGAGCACCCAGGTCAGCACCCGGGGCTGAGCAGCCAGAGCTGTGCACCCAGCTGAGTGCCCGGGGCTGAGCACCCACAGCTGAGCACCCAGGTCAGCAACCCAGGAGGAGCAGCCAGAGCTGAGCACCCATCTCAGCGCCCGGCACGGAGCACCCAGAGCTGAGCACCCACAGCTGTGCACCCAGCTGAGCACCCAGCGCTGAGCACCCAGCTGAGCACCCAGAGCTAAGCATCCCCAGCTGAGCACCCAGCGCTGAGCACCCAGAGCGGAGCAACCAGAGCGGAGCACCCAGGGATGAGCACCCAGCTGAGCGACAGACCTGAGCACCCACAGCTGAGCACCCACAGCTGAGCACCCAGAGCTGAGCACCCAGAGCTGAGCACCCAGCGCTGAGCACCCAGAGCGGATCACCTAGAGCTGTGCACCCAGCTGAGCACCCAGGTCAGCACCCAGAGCTGAGCACCAAGATGAGCACCCAACGCTGAGCACCCAGCGCTGAGCACCCGGGGCTGAGCATCCAGCGCTGACCACACAGGACAGCACCCAGCGCTGAGCATCCAGCACTGAGCACCCAGGTCAGTAACTGGGGATGAGCACCCAGCGCTGAGAACCAAGGGCTGAGCATCCAGGGCTGAGCACCCACGGCTCAGCACCCAGAACTGAGCACCTAGAGCTGAGCACCCAGAGCTGAGCACCAGAGCTGAGCACCAGGGCGGAGCACCCAGAGCTGAGGACCCAGAGCGGAGCACCCAGCGGTGAGCACCCAGCTGAGTGCCCAGTGCTGAGCACCCACAGCTGTGCACCCAGCTCAGCACCCAGCGCTGAGCACCCAGGGCTGAGCAGCCAGGGCAGAGCAACCAGCTGAGCGCCTAGTGCTGAGCACCCCGGGCTAGGCACACAGAGCTGAGCACAGAGGTCAGCAACCCAGGATGAGCAGCCAGAGCTGAGCACCCATCTGAGCGCCCGGGGCTGAGCACCCAGGTCAGCACCCAGCGCTGAGCACCAAGATGAGCACCCAGGTCAGCACCCAGCGCTGAGCACCCAGAGCTGTGCACCCAGGTCAGCATGAAGCGCTGAGCAGCCATGTCACCACCAAGCGCTGAGCACCGAGAGCTGTTCACCCAGGTGAGCACCCAGCGCTGAGCACCCAGAGCTGAGCACCCAGCTGAGCACACAGGTCAGCACCCAGCGCTGAGCACCCAGAGCTGTGCACCCAGCTGAGCACCCAGAGCTGAGTACCCAGGTGAGCACCCAGAGGTGAGCACCCAGGTGAGAACCCAGCCCTGAGCACCCAGAGCTGAGCACCCAGAGCTGAGCACCCAGAGCTGTGCACCAGGCTGAGAACTCAGAGCTGTGCACCCAGCTACGCAGCCAGGTCAGCACCAGAACTGAGCAACCAGAGCTTAGAACCCAGCGCTGAGCACCCAGAGCTGTGCACCCAGCCGAGAACCCAGCGTGAGCATCAGCGCTGAGCATCCAGAGCTGAGTACCCAGTGAGGAGCCAGGGCTGAGCACCCAGAGTGAGCACCCAGGGCGGAGCACCCGGCGGTGAGCACCCAGCTAAGCAGCCAGGGCTGAGTACCCACGGCTGAGCATCCAGGACTGAGCACCCAGACCTGAGCACCCAGGGCGGAGCACCCAGGTGAGCAACCAGCTGAGCACCCAGGGTGGAGCACCCAGAGCTGAGCACCCAGGACGGAGCACCCAGGTGAGCAACCAGCTGAGCACCCGGGGCTGAGCATCCAGAGTGATCACCCGGGCTGAGCAACAGGGTTGAGAACCCACAGCTGTCCACCCAGCTGACCACCCAGTGCTGAGCACCCGCGGCTGAGCAGCCAGCTGAGCACCCAGCGCTGAGCACCCAGATGAGCACCCAGCGCTGAGCACCCAGTTGAGCACCCAGCGCTGAGCACCCAGCTGAGCACCCAGAGCTGTGCACCCAGCGCTGAGCACCCAGAGCTGTGCACCCAGCTGACCACCCAGCGCTGAGCACCCAGGTGAGCACCCAGCGCTGAGCACCCAGAGCTGTGCACCCAGCTGAGCACCAGGTGAGCACCCAGCGCTGAGCACCCAGAGCTGTGCACCCAGCTGAGCACCCAGACCTGAGTACCCAGGTGAGCACCCAGAGGTGAGCACCCAGGTGAGAACCCATCCCTGAGCACCCAGAGCTGAGCACCCAGGACAGCACCCAGAGCTGAGCACCCAGGTCAGACCAGCGCTGAGCACCAAGATGAGCACCCAGAGCTGAGAACCCAGCTGAGCACCCAGGTCAGCAACCCAGGATGAGCAGCCAGAGCTGAGCACCCAGAGCTGTGCACCCAGCTGACCACCCAGCGCTGAGCACCCAGGTGAGCACCCAGCGCTGAGCACCCAGAGCTGTGCACCCAGCTGAGCACCCAGGTGAGCACCCAGCGCTGAGCACCCAGAGCTGTGCACCAGCTGAGCACCCAGATCTGAGTACCCAGGTGAGCACCCAGAGGTGAGCACCCAGGTGAGAACCCAGCCCTGAGCACCCAGAGCTGAGCACCCAGGACAGCACCCAGAGCTGAGCACCCAGGTCAGCACCCAGCGCTGAGCACCAAGATGAGCACCCAGAGCTGAGAACCCAGCTGAGCACCCAGGTCAGCAACCCAGGATGAGCAGCCAGAGCTGAGCACCCATCTCAGCGCCCGGCACGGAGCACCCAGAGCTGAGCACCCACAGCTGTGCACCCAGCTGAGCACCCAGCGATGAGCACCCAGCTGAGCACCAGAGCTAAGCATCCCCAGCTGAGCACCCTGCGCTGAGCACCCAGAGTGGAGCAACCAGAGCGGAGCACCCAGCGCTGACCACCCAGGGCTGAGCACCCAGGGCTGAGCATCCAGGGCTGAGCACCCAGGGTGGAGCACTCAGGCCTGAGCACCCAGGACTGAGCACCCAGAGCTGAGTACCCACGGCTCAGCACCCAGGACTGAGCACCCAGGACTGAGCACCCAGGGTGGAGCACTCAGGGTGGAGCACCCAGGTGAGCACCCAGAGCTGAGCACCCGGGGCTGAGCATCCAGTGCTGAGCACCCGGGGCTGAGCATCGAGCGCTGAGCAGCCAGGACAGCACCCGGGGCTGAGCACCCAGAGCTGTGCACCCATGTCAGCACCCAGCGCTGAGCACCCAGAGCTGTGCACCCATGTCAGCACCCAGCGCTGAGCACCCCGAGCTGCGCAACCAGCGCTGAGCACCCCGAGCTGTGCACCCAGCTGACCACCCAGCTGAGCACCCAGCGCTGAGCACCCAGCGCTGAGCACCCAGAGCTGATCATCCAAAGCTGAGCACCCAGAGCTGAGCACCCAGAGCTGATCATCCAAAGCTGAGCACCAGAGCTGAGCACCCAGCGCTGAGCATCCAGCGCTGAGCACGCAGGACAGCACCCAGAGCAGAGCACCCAGGTCAGCACCCGGGGCTGAGCAGCCAGAGCTGTGCACCCAGCTGAGTGCCCGGGGCTGAGCACCCACAGCTGAGCACCCAGGTCAGCAACCCAGGAGGAGCAGCCAGAGCTGAGCACCCATCTCAGCGCCCGGCACGGAGCACCCAGAGCTGAGCACCCACAGCTGTGCACCCAGCTGAGCACCCAGCGCTGAGCACCCAGCTGAGCACCCAGAGCTAAGCATCCCCAGCTGAGCACCCAGCGCTGAGCACCCAGAGCGGAGCAACCAGAGCGGAGCACCCAGGGATGAGCACCCAGCTGAGCGACAGACCTGAGCACCCACAGCAGAGCACCACAGCTGAGCACCCAGAGCTGAGCACCAGAGATGAGCACCCAGCGCTGAGCACCCAGAGCGGATCACCTAGAGCTGTGCACCCAGCTGAGCACCCAGGTCAGCACCCAGAGCTGAGCACCAAGATGAGCACCCAACGCTGAGCACCCAGCGCTGAGCACCCGGGCTGAGCATCCAGCGTGACCACACAGGACAGCACCCAGCGCTGAGCATCCAGCACTGAGCACCCAGGTCAGTAACTGGGGATGAGCACCAGCGCTGAGAACCAAGGGCTGAGCATCCAGGGCTGAGCACACACGGCTCAGCACCAGAACTGAGCACTAGAGCTGAGCACCCAGAGCTGAGCACCCAGAGCTGAGCATCAGGGCGGAGCACCCAGAGATGAGGACCCAGAGCGGAGCACCAGCGGTGAGCACCCACCTGAGTGCCCAGTGCTGAGCACCCACAGCTGTGCACCCAGCTCGCAACCAGCGCTGAGCACCCAGGGCAGAGAGCCAGGGCAGAGCAACCAGCTGAGCGCCTAGTGCTGAGCACCCCGGGCTAGGCACACAGAGCTGAGCACAGAGGTCAGCAACCCAGGATGAGCAGCCAGAGCTGAGCACCCATCTGAGCGCCCGGGGCTGAGCACCCAGGTCAGCACCCAGCGCTGAGCACAAGATGAGCACCCAGGTCAGCACCCAGCGCTGAGCACCCAGAGCAGTGCACCCAGGTCAGCATGAAGCGCTGAGCAGCCATGTCACCACCAAGCGCTGAGCACCGAGAGCTGTTCACCCAGGTGAGCACCCAGCGCTGAGCACCCAGAGCTGAGCATCCAGGTCTGAGCACCCAGAGCTGAGCACCCAGCGCTGAGCACACAGGTCAGCACCCAGCGCTGAGCACCCAGAGCTGTGCACCCAGCGCTGAGCGCCCAGAGCTGTGCACCCATGTCAGCACCCAGCGCTGAGCACCCAGAGCTGTGCACCCAGCGCTGAGCACCCCGAGTTGTGCACCCAGCTGATCACCCAGCTGAGCACCCAGCGCTGATCACCCAGAGCTGAGCACCCAGCTGAGCACCCAGAGCTGAGAACCCAGGTGAGCACCCAGAGTTGAGCAACCCATCTGAGCGCCCGGGGCCGAGCACCCAGGTCAGCACCCAGCGCTGAGCACCCAGAGCAGTGCACCCAGGTCAGCATGAAGCGCTGAGCAGCCATGTCACCACCAAGCGCTGAGCACCGAGAGCTGTTCACCCAGCTGAGCACCCAGCGCTGAGAACCAGAGCTGAGCATCCAGGTCTGAGCACCAGAGCTGAGCACCGCGCTGAGCACACAGGTCAGCAACCAGCGCTGAGCACCCAGAGCTGTGCCCAGCGCTGAGCGCCCAGAGCTGTGCACCATGTCAGCACCCAGCGCTGAGCACCCAGAGCTGTGCACCCAGCGCTGAGCACCCCGAGTTGTGCACCCAGCTGATCACCCAGCTGAGCACCCAGCGCTGATCACCCAGAGCTGAGCACCCAGCTGAGCACCCAGAGCTGAGTACCCAGGTGAGCACCCAGAGTTGAGCACCCAGGTGAGAACCCAGCTGAGCACCCAGAGCTGAGCACCCAGAGCTGAGCACCCAGAGCTGTGCACCAGGCTGAGAACTCAGAGCTGTGCACCCAGCTACGCAGCCAGGTCAGCACCCAGAGCTGAGCACCCAGAGCTGAGAACCCAGCGCTGAGCACCCAGAGCTGTGCACCCAGCCGAGAACCCAGCGCTGAGCATCCAGCGCTGAGCATCCAGAGCTGAGTACCCAGTGAGGAGCCAGGGCTGAGCACCCAGAGTGAGCACCCAGGGCGGAGCACCCGGCGGTGAGCACCCAGCTAAGCAGCCAGGGCTGAGTACCCACGGCTGAGCATCCAGGACTGAGCACCCAGAGCTGAGCACCCAGGACGGAGCACCCAGGTGAGCAACCAGCTGAGCACACGGGGCTGAGCATCCAGAGCTGATCACCCGGGGCTGAGCACCCAGGGTTGAGAACCCACAGCTGTCCACCCAGCTGACCACCCAGTGCTGAGCACCCGCGGCTGAGCAGCCAGCTGAGCACCCAGAGCTGAGCGCCCAGCGCTGAGCACCCAGGTGAGAACCCAGAGCTGAGCAGCCAGAGCTGAGCACCCAGAGCTGAGCACCAAGATGAGCACAAGAGCTGTGCACGCAGGGGAGCAGCCAGTGCTGAGCACCCAGCGCTGAGCATCCAGCACTGAGCAGGCAGTGCTGAGCACCCAGGACAGCACCCGGGTCTGAGCAGCCAGAGTTGAGCACCCAGCTGAGCACCGGATCTGAGCACCCAGGGTTAGCACCCAGGATGGAGGACCCAGAGCTGAGCACCTAGAGCTGTGCACCCAGCTGAGAAACCAGCGCTGAGCACCCAGGACAGCACCCGGGGCTGAGCAGCCAGAGCTGAGCAACAGGGCTGAGCACCCAGCTGAGCACCAAATGAGCACCCAGCCCCAGACTGAGCCCCAGGTCAGCAGCCGGGACTGAGCACCCAGAGCTGAGCACTCAGGTGAGCGCCCGGGACTGAGCACCCAGAGCTGAGCACCCAGAGCTGTGCACCCTGCGCTAAGCACCCAGAGGTGAGCACCCACGGCTGAGCAGCCAGGGCGGAGCACCCAGCTGAGTGCCCAGCGCTGAGCACCCACGCTGAGCACCGAGGTCAGCGCCCAGCGCTGAGCTGCAGAGCTGTGCACCCAGCTGAGCACCCAGCACTGAGCACCCAGGTCAGCAGCCAGCGCTCAGCACCCAGAGCTGTGCACCCAGCTGAGCACCCAGCACTGAGCACCGAGCTGAGAACCCAGCACTGAGCACCCAGGTCAGCAACCAGCGCTGAGCACCCCGAGCTGTGCACCCATGTCAGCACCCAGCGCTGAGCAGCCAGAGCTGAGCACCCAGCTGAGTACCCCGGAGCTGAGCACCCAGGGCTGAGCACCCAGGACGGAGGACCCAGAGCTGAGCACCCAGAGCTGTGCACACAGCTGAGAACCCAGCGCTCAGCACCCAGCGATGAGCACCCAGAGCTGTGCACCCAGCTGAGCACCCAGCGCTGAGCACCCAGGTCAGCACCCAGATGAGCACCCCAGCGCTGAGCACCAGGTCAGCACCAGGGCGGAGAACCCACGGCTAGCATCCAGGGCTGAGACCGAGGGTCGAGTACTCAGGCCTGAGCACCCAGGACTGAGCACCAGAGCTGAATACCCACGGCTCAGCACCCAGGACTGAGCACCAGGACTGAGCACCCAGGGTGGAGCATCAGGGGGAGCACAGGAGGCACCGACAGAGAGCACCGGGGCTGAGCAGCGAGCGCTGAGCAGCCGGACAGCACCCGGGGCTGAGCACCCAGAGCTGTGCACCAGCTGAGCACCCAGAACTCAGTACCCAGGTGAGCACCAGAGGTGAGCAGCAAGTGCTGAGGCCCCAGAACTGAGCACCCAGAGGTGAGCACCAGGCGGAGAGAACCCAGGGCGGAAACCAGTGCTGAGCACCCAGAGCTGTGCACCCATGTCAGCACCAGCGCTGAGCCACCGAGCTGCGCAACCAGCGCTGAGCACCCCGAGCTGTGCACCCAGTGACCACCCCAGCTGAGCACCCAGCGCTGAGCACCCAGCGCTGAGCACCCAGAGCTGATCATCCAAAGCTGAGCACCAGAGCTGAGCACCAGAGCTGATCATCCAAAGCTGAGCACCAGAGCTGAGCACCCAGCGCTGAGCATCCAGCGTGAGCAGACAACAGCACCCAGAGCAGAGCACCCAGGTCAGCCCGGGGCTGAGCAGCCAGAGCTGTGCACCCAGCTGAGTGCGCCGGGGTGAGCACCCACAGCTGAGCACCCAGGTCAGCAAACCAGGAGGAGCAGCCAGAGCTGAGCACCCATCTCAGCGCCCGGCACGGAGCACCAGAGCTGAGCACCCACAGCTGTGCACCCAGCTGAGCACCCAGCGCTGAGCACCAGCTGAGCACCCAGAGCTAAGCATCCCAAGCTGAGCACCCAGCGCTCAGCACCCAGAGCGGAGCAACCAGAGCGGAGCACCCAGGGATGAGCACCCAGTGAGCGACAGACCTGAGCACCCACAGAGAGCACCACAGCTGAGCACCCAGAGCTGAGCACCCAGAGATGAGCACCAGCGCTGAGCACACAGAGCGGATCACCTAGAGCTGTGCACCCAGTGAGCACCCAGGTCAGCACCCAGAGTGAGCACCAAGATGAGCACCCAACGTGAGCACCCAGCGCTGAGCACCCGGGGCTGAGCATCCAGCGTGACCACACAGGACAGCACCCAGCGCTGAGCATCCAGCACTGAGCACCCAGGTCAGTAACGGGGGATGAGCACCCAGCGCTGAGAACAAGGGCTGAGCATCAGGGCTGAGCACCCACGGCTCAGCACCCAGAACTGAGCACCTAGAGCTGAGCACCCAGAGCTGGCACCCAGAGCTGAGCATCAGGGCGGAGCACCCAGAGCTGAGGACCCAGAGCGGAGCACCCAGCGGTGAGCACCCACTGAGTGCCCAGTGCTGAGCACCCACAGCTGTGCACCCAGCTCAGCACCCAGCGCTGAGCACCCAGGGCAGAGCAGCCAGGGCAGAGCAACCAGCTGAGCGCCTAGTGTGAGCACCCGGGCTAGGCACACAGAGCTGAGCACAGAGGTCAGCAACCCAGGATGAGCAGCCAGAGCTGAGCACCCATCTGAGGCCCGGGGCTGAGCACCAGGTCAGCACCCAGCGCTGAGCACCAAGATGAGCACCCAGGTCAGCACCAGCGCTGAGCACCCAGAGCTGTGCACCCAGGTCAGCATGAAGCGCTGAGCAGCCATGTCACCACCAAGCGCTGAGCACCGAGAGCTGTTCACC
>JAAWVA010001338.1:0-10878 GCA_015227895.2 Colaptes auratus | reverse complement strand
AATGGCTACAGCTCGAGTTTACTCACCCAATGCAGCAGGAGGGCAAAGCTGTAGTGAAGTGATTACCCTTGACTTTAACTCACCCAAGACGAAGGTAAAGTTGTCTTTAAATCATTGAACTTCGCTTTCACTCACCCAGGGTGAGGTACAGCTGTATTGCAACCATTCCATTTTCCTGCCTCAGTGTAAGAGGAGGGTAGAGAAGTTGTATTGGAATCGTCACACCTCAGTTTTACTCTCCCAGTGCAACCCAAGGGAGAGGCTGCAAGAGGCTCACCAAGGAGCTGTGCTGAGCTGCAGGCAGGGAGGTGGTTTGTGGGCAGCAGAGCTGACCATGGAGCCAGGGGAGCAGGGCTGCTGCTGCTGCTCTGCTGCTCCACTCACAGTATCACTTCACCGTCCCTGGAGGGGCTCAGGAGGGGACTGGTGCCATGGTTTAGACATGGGGTCTGTGGTGCCAGGTTGGGCTCGATGGTCTTTGAGGTCTCTTCCAACCTTGGTGATCCTGTACGCTCCAGGCCACAGCTGCTGCTCTCTGCCCCATGCACAACCCAAACCCCAGCTCCCAGCCCAGCCTGCCAGGGCTGGGCCCTTCAGAGGCTCTTTGCCGTCTGCAGCTCACCTCTGACACTGCCCCAGCCCCAGCTGGCTCGGTTTGGGTTTTCCTCAAACCCTTCTGCAGCCAAGCTGAGTTCCACCAGCCCCAGGACACCGAGGAGCTGGCAGGTGCTGAGCTCCCACAGAATGGTCCAGGCTGGAAGGGGTCTCCATGGCTCCTGCAGTGCACCCCCCCTGCACCCAGCAGGGACATCCTCCCTAGAGCAGGTTGCTCACAGCCTGCTCCAGCCTCCCCTTGAACATCTCCAGGCTGGGGGGGCCTCAAGCCCCTCCCTGGGCAGCCTGCTGCAGGGTTCCAGCAGCCTCCTGCTGCAGAGCTTGCTCCTCACATCCAAGCTCACTCGCTCTGGCTCTCATTCCCACCTCTGCCCCTGGCCTGCAGCCCTTTGGGAGCAGTCCCTCTGCAGCCTGCTCGGAGCTGCTGCAGGCCCTGGCAGGCTGCTCTGAGCTCTGCCTGGAGCCTTCTCCTCTCCAGGCTGCACCCCCCCAGCCCCCTCAGCCTGTCCCCATGGCAGAGCTGCTCCAACCCCCTGAGCATTTTCCTGGCCTCCTCTGGCCCCTCTCCACCAGCTCCAGGCCCTCCCTGTGCTGAGGGCTCCAGCCCTGCACACAGCCCTGCAGGGGAGGTCTCAGCAAAGTGGCACCCCCGTGCCCAGGTGTTTGTCCCTTTGCCCCGAGGGAGGAGACCACAAGGCCAGGAGAGCAGAGCAGCTGCCACCAGGTGGGCTCCTCGGAGCCAGCAGTGCACTTGGGCAGGAGCTGCAGCTCTGCCAGCACAAGCTGGGCTCAGGATCTGAGGGCAGCTGTCTGGGCTGCCAGTGGAGCTCAGGAGCTGCAGGGCAGTTGTGGACAGAGCTCAGCAGTTTCCAAACAGCTTCCTTTCGGTGCAGCCTGGCTGGAAAGGTGCAGGGCAAGGTCACAGCAGGGCCTGGGGCCAGGGATGGAGAGGTCAAGGGCGGGAGAGCAGCACCTCCAGGAGCACTATGCTGTGCAGAGCTGTGCCTGAGGCAGACAGTGCATGGAGCTCACTGCCTGAGCAGGAGGAGGGGGGACAAGCTGCCAGCTGGGGGGGGTGGCATCTACAGCTGCTGGGGCTTGGCAGGAGGGAACCTTTCCAGGTACCCACAGGGAAGGACTTGACTCAAGAGGTTAATTAAAGAAGGCTGCCCAGGGAATAAATGATGGAACCTGGGACTGGGGGATTTGTAGAAGCAAAGCCTAGAGTCACAGAGCGGCTCAGGCTAGGGGCAGCTCAGAGCTCCTCTCCTCCAAGCTCCCCTCCAGCCCAGGGACACCTCTCAGCCAGGCTCAGCTGCTCAGGGCCTCATCCAGCCTGGCCTGCAGCCCCCCAGGCAGGAGGCAGCCACAGCCTCCCTGGGCAGCCTGTGCCAGAGCCTCAGCAGCCTGGCACTGAACAACTTCCTCCTCAGCTGCAGCCTGAGCCTGCTCTGCCTCAGCTCCAAACCACTGCCCCTGGGCCTGGCTCAGACCCCCTCAGCAGAAGTCCCTCTGCAGCCTTCCTGCAGGATGCCTTCAGGTGCTGGCAGCAGCTCTGAGCTGCCCCTGGAGCCTTCTGCTCTGCAGGCTGCACAGCCCCAGCTCCCTCAGCCTGTGCTCCCAGCAGAGCTGCTGCAGCCCTGGCAGCAGCCTTGTGGCCCCCTCTGGGCTCTCTCAGCAGCTCTGTGCCCTGCTGCTGGGGACCCTTCAGGAGCGTTGCCAAACCAAAGGTCTTTGAACTTTATTTCAGAACCATCCCAACTGAAAGTAAAAAACCAAAGGTCCAACTCAACTAAGGACAGGAAAGTGAAGCTGAAGAGAGTGGATTTGATCTGCTGAAGCCCTGGGAGCGTCCTCCTGCCTGCTGGCCCCTGGCAGCTGCTTCCTCCTCTCCGTTTCTCTTGTGCTCTGTTCAGCTCCTGGAGTCCCAGCTCCACCGCACAGCCGCTGCAGCACCGGCAGAGTGCAGCCTGCAGCCCCCGCTGCCCGAGCCCCAGGCCCCCACCCCCAGCAGGAGCAGAGACCCCTAGGAGGTAAGCTTGGAGTAGCTGGGAGGAGAGAACTTGCGCTTCAAGTACTTGAGGATGTAGAGCGGCAGGCAGCTGACCAGGGTGATTGCTGACACTTTCCACAGGAAGGTCACAGTCGTGATGAAGGCAACATCTGCAGGGCAGCAGCGGGAGGGCATCAGCAGGGGGCTGGGGAGACGCAGCCAGCCCCAGCCTGCCCTCCGCTCTCCCCTTCAGGGCAGGCAGGGAGGAGAAGCCAGGGAAGGCAACGAGGCAGCAGCAGGAGCTCGGCCTCAGCGCTCTGGGCTTGCCTGACAAAGGCTGGAGAGGGCCTCAAAGGCCATCAGCTCCAAGCTCCTGCCCAGCACCTCCATGGCCAATGGACCACAGAGTCCCTAAGGCTGGGAGAGAGCTCTAAGGCCATCAGCTCCAAGCTCCTGCCCAGCACCTCCATGGCCAATGGACCACAGAGTCCCTAAGGCTGGGAGAGAGCTCTAAGGCCATCAGCTCCAAGCTCCTGCCCAGCACCTCCATGGCCAATGGACCACAGAGTCCCTAAGGCTGGGAGAGAGCTCTCAGCTCACTGAGTCCAACCCCAACCCAACTTCCATGACCACTAAACCCTATCCTGAAGCACCACTGCTGCAAGCTCCTTGAACACCTCCAGGGATGTCCTTCACAGCTCCTTTGCCACGTTTGCAAAGGTCAAATTATTTCAGTGTTATGCTAAAAACAATTAATTAATTATGGATTGGTTTAATGATCATGGGAAGCATTAATTAATTAATCAGTGATGATGGCAAGGTCCTGGAACCCAGGGGAGCCTCAAGCACTGGGGTGAGAAAGGGGAACCAGAGTGGGGGCACCCTGCAGCTGCTGCTCCCATTTCTTGACCATCTCTGCAATGGTCAAATGATTAAACTGTCATGAAAAAAGTAATTGATTAATTAATTATGGAATGATTTAATTGTGATGGGAAAATCCCAGAGCCCAGGGGAGCTGAAGAGTTGGGGTGAGGAGCTTGAGCAAAACTGGGCACCTGCTGCTGCCGTTCCTTAGCCACCTCTGCAACGGTCAGACGACCGAGGTGGCACGGGAGGGCTGCCTGATTGGTTGGTAATTCACTATTAACGAGGGGATTACTTAATGGTGATAGCCAAAGCATTTAATCACAGTGGAAATAACAACTTAGTTGTCATGGAAAGAATTCATTCTCAGGGCAAGAGTCCTTCCGCTGCGCTGCGGTGGTCCTGGGCCCCCGGCCAGGCACAGCACTGGCAGCTTTGGGGCTTTTCCCCCATTCTGTAGCTTTTTCCCCCAGTTATCTCCAGCCCTGCACAGGAAAGGAGTGAGGACTGCAGTGAAGCTCGTTAGCAGGAATGGAGGCAAGAGTGGAAGTGCACCTACCTAAGAAAGCTCCAAAGGACACTCTGCCTATACCTGTTAGAGAGGGAGAAGGGCAATGAGAGGAGAGGTCGACAGACACTGGCAGTTAGGAGAAGCCAAAGTGGCCCAAAAGCAGCTTTGCTCCTCAAAAAGGGGCTGGGGGCAGCCCAGGCTGGGCCAGAGGAACCTGCAGGCCCCAGGGAGAGGAACCTGAACTGCAATCCCAGCAAGCACAGACCAGGGGAGCAGAGAGCTTAGGGCTTGGGGTGGGAAGCAGAGTTTGGGTGAGAGCAGGGGGGAATAGAGACTTGGTGTGGGAGAAGAGGAGAGGCTTGGGGTTAAAACAGGGAAAGATTTGATTTGGGGTTAAAACACTGCAGTTAGAGAGATTTTGGGTTAAAAATGTGAAAAAACAGATTTTGTGTGGAAACAGGGAAAAAACAGAGTTGGTGTGAAAAGGGGAAACAGGTTTGGTGTGAAAAGAGGGGGAAATGGGGAGACTTGGTGTTAAAGCATTTGAGAATTGAGGTTTCTGTGTGGAAACAGGGGAAAGTAGGGATTGGGTGTTAAAATGGGGAGCAAGCAGAGCTCTGACCTTAAAACAGGGGGAAAATAGAGATTTTTGTCTTAAGACAGGGAAAAATGGATTTTGTGTTAAACCAAACAAAACCAGAGGTCTGGGGTTTCAGCAGGGGGAAAATGAGACATTTTGTGTTAAAACAGGGGCAAGTAGAGATTTGGTGTTAAAGAAAGTTAAAACCATTTCCAAAGAGAGAGGAAAAGTCATCAGCACCCAGCAAGGATTTGGGCAGCAAAGCTCTCTCCTGCTGCCCCCAGCTCTGTGAGGCTGCCTGGGGGAGCCTCGCCAAAGAATTCAGCAGCTTGGTGACAGCTTTGGAGCTCTGGGGACAGAAAAACCTGCTCAAAGCTCCAGGCCAGAGGAGCCTGGGTGCTGGGCAAGGCCACAGCAAGGCTGGGGAAAGGCAGGAGAAGGGTTCAGCACTTAGGTACAACACAGCCAAGAAGGCTGCTGAGAGGGAGAAGGGAAAAGCTTGCGGCCAGCAGGGGCCGAGCCGCAGCCCAGGGCTGCCAGGAGCCCTTCACAGTCACCTCCAGGGCCAGAAGCAGACTCATGGGGAGCAGAGCAGAGCTCTGCACTGAAAAGGTCTTTGCTCACCCCTGGGTTGCTCTTTGCTCACCCCTGGGTTGCTCTTTGCTCCCCCCTGGGTTGCTCTTTGCTCCCCCCTGGGTTGCTCTTTGCTCCCCCCTGGGTTGCTCTTTGCTCACCCCTGGGTTGCTCTTTGCTCCCCCTGGGTTGCTCTTTGCTCCCCCCCTGGGTTGCTCTTTGCTCCCCCCTGGGTTGCTCTTTGCTCACCCCTGGGCTGCTCCCCCCTGGGTTGCTCTTTGCTCCCCCCTGGGTTGCTCCCCCCTGGGCTGCTCTTTGCTCCCCCCTGGGCTGCTCTTTGCTCCCCCCTGGGTTGCTCCCCCTGCTCTCTACTCACCAAAGTATTCATTGAGGAAAGCAAGGGAGGCCACATAGCAGCCAAGACTGAGGAATTCAGCCACCACCATCAACCAGTGCCACGTTCTTATGGTCAGGGCAACCATCAAGAGCTCAGTCAGTATGAGGGCAGTGAAGGAAATGGCCACCACATGGACAAACTCTGACTCAAAGAGCAGCAGGGCTCCGTACATCAGGATCCCACCTGGGGAAGGGCACCAAGGACAGGGAGCAAAGGGAGGAAAAAGACCAATTGCAGGCTTTTCACAGCTGGACATTGACCACCAGACAGAAGGGAGGCAGCAGGCTGCCCTGGGAGGGGGCTGAGCCCCCCCCAAGCCTGGAGATGTGTGAGCTCGGGCAGCCTGATCTCTAGCAGAGGGTGCACTAGGAGCAGGGTCCTGCAGCTAGGTCAGGGCCACCCTCAGCACCCATCCAGGCTGGGGGTGAGGAGAGTGAGAGCAGTGCTGCAGAGAAGGACTTGGGGGTGGAGAGGAGCCAGCAAGGGGCTGGCAGTGCCCACTGCCAGGGGTGGAGAGAGAGGATGCTGCCCTCTGCTCTGCTCTGCTCTGGGGAGACCTCTCCTGCAGGGCTGTGCCCACAGGGAGGACCTGGAGCTGATGGAGAGGGGCCAGAGGAGGCCACCAAGGTGCTCAGGGCCCTGGAGAGCCTCTGCCATGGGGACAGGCTGAGGGGGCTGGGGGGGTGCAGCCTGGAGATGGCTCCAGGGACAGGCCCAGGGAGCTCTGGGAGCTCTCCCCCTGCTCAGAGCAGGCAAACCAATTCTCAGCTCAGGAAGGTCAGAGGAGCCTCTTACCTTGGTAAATGCTGATTAGAACCCAGATGAGGAAGGTCTTAAAGGACAAAGATCTTCCCTAAGGTGGAGAAGAGAGAGGACAGTTAAAGACTGCTCCAAGACATCAGAAGCACTTCTGGTGGTTGCAGAAGGAAACCCAGGCTGAGAGGTGCTGGCAGCTAAAAACCTCTGCTTGGCTGTATGCCAAAGGGAGCAGAAAGAGCTCCAGAGCCCCTGGGGCCAGGCTGACACCACCTGGGCAGTGCATTGCTTCAGTGCAGCCCCTGGCTGACTTCAACAGCTAGCAACAGGACCCCCAGAAATGTATGACTGCAATAAAAACGTAACAGTGCACCTGGAAACCAGGCAGGGGTGGCACAGGCCAGGCAGGGGTGGCACAGGCCAGGCAGGGGTGGCACAGACCAGGCAGGGGTGGCACAGACCAGGCAGGGGTGGCACAGGCCAGGCAGGGGTGGCACAGACCAGGCAGGGGTGGCACAGGCCAGGCAGGAGTGGCACAGACCAGGCAGGGTGGCACAGGCCAGGCAGGAGTGGCACAGGCCAGGCAGGGGTGGCACAGGCCAGGCAGGGGTGGCACAGACCAGGCAATAACACAGCAAACACAAAAGCATTAGTACAACCCAGAAGGGTCTCAATAACCCAATGGGTCCTATGGATTCTTGTCCTGCAGCTGCCTGGCCTGGAAGCCTTTCAGAAGGTGCCTGCAGGAGGCCCCAGGTTGCCCAGCAGAGCTGCCAGCAGAGCTGCCCACAACTGCCCAGCAGAGCTGCCAGCAGAGCTCCCAGCAGAGCTGCCCACAACTGCCCAGCAGAGCTGCCAGCAGAGCTGCCCACAACTGCCCAGCAGAGCTGCCCACAACTGCCCAGCAGAGCTGCCCACAAGTGCCCAGCAGAGCTGCCAGCAGAGCTGCCCACAAGTGCCCAGCAGAGCTGCCAGCAGAGCTGCCAGCAGAGCTGCCCACAACTGCCCAGCAGAGCTGCCAGCAGAGCTGCCCACAAGTGCCCAGCAGAGCTGCCAGCAGAGCTGCCCACAACTGCCCAGCAGAGCTGCCAGCAGAGCTGCCACCAGAGCTGCCCACAACTGCCCAGCAGAGCTGCCAGCAGAGCTGCCAGCAGAGCTGCCCACAACTGCCCAGCAGAGCTGCCAGCAGAGCTGCCCACAACTGCCCAGCAGAGCTGCCAGCAGAGCCCTGAGCAGCTCCTACCTTGGTGAGGTCCTTGTAAAGCTCTGGGTACAGCAGGGCCATCTCTGGCTTCACATCCTGGTCCAGCACGAGGGAGAAGACAGGGAACATGGTGTAGATGGTTGCATACCTAGGGGGAAGGACAGCACAGGGAGGGACTCCTGAGGCTGCTCTGAACCTGCCCTGCTGAGCTCAAGTCTTCTCCTGCAGGGAGTGGAACCCAGCCCTGCCCTGCCCACCGCTGAAGGCACTGCTGAGGGACGTGGCTGCTGCTGGGGAGCTCCTGGGGCAGGGGAGGGCAGGAACACACAAATGGCTGCATGCTCCTCCTCCCTGCAGCACGCTGAGGGTGGCTCCCAAAGCTGCACACCCTGACCTGGGCAGAAACCTCCCTGGTGGACCCAGGGAACCTTCCTAGGCAGTGGCTGCAGCTGCAGTTTTGATCAGGAGAAATCTATGGTTCCCCCTGAGAGCTGGCTAGCAGCCTCAGACAGGGCTGGGGGATGTCCTCCCCTGCCTTCAGGACCTGGGTCACAACTCAGACTGGGCTGGGGGATGTCCTCCCCTGCCTTCAGGACCTGGGTCACAACTCAGACGGGGCTGGGGGATGTCCTCCCCTGCCTTCAGGACCTGGGTCACAACTCAGACTGGGCTGGGGGATTCATAGGTGCTCAAGGCCAGGTTGGATGAGGCCTGGAGCAACCTGGGCTGCTGGGAGGTGTCCCTGCCCATGGCAGGGGGCTGGAAGTAGATGACCCTTAAGGTCTCTTTCCATGCCCCTGTCCCTCTCTGTGAAGAAGCTGAGAAGGTCTCTTTGCAGATCCTCCTCCCCAGAGAGCTGCTGCTGGAACCCTCCCCTCTCATGCAGTGGACATCCAGCCTGCTCTGGACCTTGCTCTGGAGGCTGAGGCCAGGCTGTGCTAACCCAGCAGTGAGACCTGTGGCTGACACCAGCTGCAGGCTGCCAGCAGCTCAGATGTGAGCAGCTCCCCAGGCTGCTTGGAGCAGCAGCTACTGGAACTGGGAACAATAAACTGGGCACTGGGATGGACTTCAGCCTGGGGACTGGGATTGACTGGGGACTGGGATTGATTTGGGACTGGGAATGACTTCAACCTGGGGACTGGGATTGACTGGGGACTGGGATTGATTTGGGACTGGGAATGACTTCAACCTGGGGACTGGGATTGACTGGGGACTGGGATTGACTGGGGACTGGGATTGACTAGGGACTGGGACTGATTTGGGACTGGGTTTGACTGGGGACTGGGACTGATTTGGGACTGGAATGACTTCAACCTGGGGACTGGGAATGACTGGGGACTGGGACTGATTTGGGACTGGGACTGATTTGGGACTGGGTTTGACTTCAGCCTGGGGACTGGGATTGACTTCAACCTGGGCACTGGGATTGACTGGGGCTGGGACTGATTTGGGAGTGGGACTGATTTGAGACTGGGTTTGACTTCAGCCTGGGCACTGGGATTGACTGGGGCTGGGACTGACTTACCCTACCATTAGGAATCCTTGGTACAAGGGAACAGATGCAAAGTAGAAGACTGATGAGAACACAGCCTGCAGAGAGCAGAGGATTTGCCACATGAAACAGAGTCCCACACGAGGCTCTGCCACAAAGGGGAACACAAAGGCCAGCAGCGGCTGGAGATGGTTTTGGGACACTTCAGAGCCTGAGAGACTGCTGAGAAGTGCTCAGGAGGTGAGAGTTTCTGAGGTGGGTCAGGAAGCAAAGGGTCCAATACCTGCATAGTTGAAATAATAAGGCCTCTGTGCATGACAAACTGACCAAGTGCTGCTGATCTCTTGTAGCTGTTCCGACCGTGCACCATCAGCAGCCTGCCGATGTGCTTGAACTGGGTGATGGAGAAGTAAGCTGCTAGGGAAGCCTGCTTGCCCTCCTGCAACAGCCAGAGAGCACCCATGGAAGAGACCCCCCAAGGGCAGCCTGCTGACTCCCCTGCGCTCCCACAGGCAGCTGGGCTCCCCTGCATCGGCCCTGCGGCGATCGGCCCTGCGGCAGGGCTCCAAGGGACAAGGGGACCCTGCCCCCGGCTCTGCCCTGCCCTGGGGAGACCTCTCCTGCAGGGCTGTGTCCACAGGGAGCACCTGGAGCTGAAGGAGAGGGGCCAGAGGAGGCCACCAAGAGGCTCAGGGGGCTGGAGAGCCTCTGGCATGGGCTCCAAGATATGGAGGGGGGAGCTTCAATGCCTGTCCCACGACTCTGGGTCATGGTTTATGGCCATGGTGGTGCTGGTGACCTTAGAGGGCTTCACAAGCCAAGCAGCTCTGGTTCTGCCAGGCAAGTGCCAGGGCAGAAGGATCTGCAGGGGTTTGCTCCTGCTCTTGACTGCTTTGGGGGGGGGCTGTGGTTTCTTTGTGTGTGTGGGGGGGAACTTTCTCACCCCACCACAGGGGCAGAGGACACAGAAGCAAGGAAAGCACCAGACCAAAGACTGCCCTTCCACCCTCCTGCAGCTGCATGGGGAGTGGTCAGTTGAGAGCTGCCTAGCAGCCTCCCAGGCTCCCTTGCTCCCACCTGGGGCAGAGCTGGCCGAGGGCCCCCCTCACCTTGCCTTCAATTCCAATCCCACAGTCTGCTGCCTGGATCATGCTGACATCGTTGCCTCCATCACCTGCAAAGTGCCAGTGCAGTGCTCAGCCCTCCAGGGACTTCCTCCTCCTGCCCCCAGAACATTCCACAACTCCCTTAGCTACCTTCAGGCCTCCCACAGCCCATCTGAGGGCTATGACTGGGGACTGCAGCAGCCAAGGCTTGCTTTGCCTGGGGAGCAGGAAGCTGACCACACTTGGCTCAGGGAGGGCAAAGCCTTCTGCTCACTCTCTCTCTAGCATCAGGTGGCACAGGCTGCCCAGGGAGGTGGTGGCAGCCTCCTGCCTGGAGGTGTTTGCAGCCAGGCTGGAGGTGGCTGTGAGCAACCTGCTGTGGTGTGAGGTGCCCATGGCAGGGGGCTGGGGCTGGCTGAGCCTTGGGGTCCCTTCCTGCCCTGGCAGTGCTGTGTGGTAGGAGGGGAGGAAATGGCCTCCAGTTGCCCCGGGGGAGGGTTGGGATGGAGGTTAGGAGAAATTTTTTTGCTGCAGGAGTGGTCAGGGACTGGCAGAGGCTGCCCAGGGAGGTGGTGGAGTGCCCATGCCTGGAGGTGTCCAGGAAACCTGTGGCCATGGCACCTGGGGCCAGGGTTTGAGCACCACGGTGCTGCTGGGCTGAGGGCTGGTGAGCCCAGAGGCCTCTCCCGCCCCAAACACTTCCATGGCTCCCTGGAGCTGCCTGCTGAGCAGGAAGCCTCTGCCTGTGCTGCAGCAGCTCCCCGGGCAGGCAGGCAGCAGGCGG
>JAAWVA010001337.1:0-10879 GCA_015227895.2 Colaptes auratus | reverse complement strand
TTGAGGTGGAATCTCCTGTGCTGCAGCTTACATCCATTGCTCCTTGTCCTATCCCAGGGAGCAAGTGAGCAGAGCCTGTCCCCCTCCCTCCTGACCCCCAGCCCTCAGATACTTAGAAACATTTATTAAATCCCCTCTAAGACTTCTCTTCTCCAGACTAAAATCCCCCAGGTCCCTCAGCCTCTCCTCACAGGGCAGTGCTCCAGTCCCCTAATCATCTTCATAGCTCTCTGCTGGACCCTCTCCAGCAGATCCCTGTCCCTCTGGAACTGGGGAGCCCAAAACTGAGTGCAGTACTCAAGATGATGTCTCACCAGGGCAGCATAGAGGGGCAGAAGAACCTCTCTGGATCTGCTGGACACACTCCTCTGAATACACCCCAGGATCCCACGGGCCTTCCTGGCCAGCAGGGCACATTGCTGTCCCGTGGATCACTTGTGATCCACCAGGACTCCCAGGTCCCTCTCCACAGGGCTGCTCTCCAGTTACGTCAGACTAAACCATAATTCCTGGTCTTAAACCTGATGAATCCTACTTTTATTGGCTCTGTTTTAAGAGTTCTGGTGTCTAAAACTGTCCCAAATTCAACAAAGTATTTAAATTCCTAAGTCCTGCCCAGTTTTGTCCCATGGACAGCGAAGACTCCGCCTCGTGATGGCTGTTTCACTGCTATCTTCCCTTTTTATTCCCTTCTCTCAGTGGTAATGGAATAACTTTGTGCAGCAGATCCACTAGGGCATCTGTCTCATTAGTTTTCCCTTCCACTGGACTCAGCTGACTGCCTCTGAGTCTAGGAAATAATTTTGCAAGTGGAGAATTACATTAGTGGGGCAGAGCTGCAATACTAAGCTTTCTGGCTGAACAAGATGCCAGTGACCTCTCTCAGAAAATGTGGAACTGTAGAAAACTCCTGGAGGAGAGGCTCCCTGGAAGGGGGAAAAAATAATAGCACAGGGACAGGCAAGGGGTGGAAGAATTAGGATTCAGTACCAGCAGTGGAAGAAATCAAGAGCTTAAAGTTAGAGGCAAGGGGACTTTCATGCTCTCTCCCCAGAGGTTATGGCTGGAACATCAGCTCCTGAATGTGAACTGCATGAATATGAACAAGATCTGTGCTGAACTGCTCAAAGGCATGCCAGCACCTCCCAGGGGACTGTCTGCATTGCAGCCTTCACATACACAAGTGCTGCTGCTCCATCCTCCTTTTTAAAAGCCCAAATGAAAGCATGCATTCAGCACCTTTCAAGAGCAAGAAACTGCAGGGCAATGATGCTCCTCTTTGGGGGCAGGGAGGGGGAAAGAGGGAGAATAAAGAAGAGAGAAAGAAAATGAAAGGAAAAAGAAGGGAAAGGGAAGGAAAAGGGAAGGGAAGGTTTGGGAAGGGAAGGGAGGTTTGGGAAGGGAAGGGAAGGGAAGGGAAGGGAAGGGAAGGAAGGGAAGGGAAGGGAAGGGAAGGGGGAGGGAAAAGGGAAAAGATAAACCCATAGTCCCAAAACAACAAAGTAAAAACAAATAGAGCAAGCAAACACCACCACCACCACCCCCCAACACAGAACACTCAACACACAAAGTGAGTGTTTCATATTATTGGCAACTTGTGACAGAAGACCAGGACACAGTCTCAAGCAGCAACAGGGGAGGTTTAGGCTGCATGTTAGGAAGAAGTTCTTCATAGAGAGAGATATTGGCCATTGGAATGTGCTGCCCAGGGAGGTGGTGGAGTCACCATCACTGGAGGTGTTTAGGAGGAGACTGAGTGGGGTGCTTGGTGCCATGGTTTAGTTATTAGATGGTGTTGGGCGAGAGGTTGGACTCAATAATCTCGAAGGTCTTTTCCAAGCTGGTTAATTAATAATAATACAATACAAATATTCTATTCTATTCTATTCTATTCTATTCTATTCTATTCTATTCTATTCTATTCTATTCTATTCTATTCTATTTCTATTCCATTCCATTCCATTCCATTCCATTCCATTCCATTCCATTCCATTCCATTCCATTCCATTCCATTCCATTCCTTCTCTGGTTGCAGACCTGCCATGGTGGTGGTTTGGTGACTGCTGCCTCTCTCTTGTTTAAAAGGCTCCCTGCCGTCACAAAGCATTGCTGTTCATTGTTATTTCTCACAGCCAAACGAATTTTGCTCCTCCCCCAAAATTCCATCAGTGCCATTCCTACAGGAAATTGCTTATGGGTTTAGAAAAATGGAAGTTGGAGAGCTTGTCTTACACCCTTCACAATCTGACATTCCTGGTAATTTACATATTAAAGCCATGAAATATAAAGCAAATGTCTGCCATTCTTATCTCCAGGGAGAGCATGGTGCAACTCATTTTTACCCTTCTTTTTTTTGCCTTGACAACCTAAGCCTTGATTGCTCAGTATAACTTCTAGTTATTAGGGGAAGATGACAGATTGAGGATGGGGAATAGAAAGAAGAGGCCAAAAGCAAAAGGCTATTCCCAGGATAAAGAATACAATACAATACAATACAATACAATACACCACCAGGTTGGAAGAGACCTTCTAGATCATCGCGTCCAACCTATCAACCAATCCAACCCACCTAAACACAATACAATACAATACAATACAATACAATACAATACAACCCACCTAAACAACTAAACCATGGCACCAAGCACCCCATCAAGCCTCTTCCTGAACACCTCCAATGAAGGTGACTCCACCACCTCCCTGGGCAGCACATTCCAATGGGCAATCACTCTCTCTGTATAGAACTTCCTCCTAACATCCAGTCTAAACCTGCCCTGGTGCAGCCTGAGACTGTGTCCTCTTCTTCTGATGCTGGCTGCCTGGAGATAGTCAAGGTGAGGTTTCACAGGGCTCTGGGCAGCCTGATCTAGTTGAGGATGCTTCTGCTTACTGCAGAGGGGGTTGGACTGGATGACCTTTGGAGGTCCCTTCCATCTTAGACCTTTCTATCATTCTGTATTTTGGGAAGGGAAAGCACAATCCAAGCAAGTTCTTGGTGCATCATCCTTAAAAATTGTAAGGAAAAGAGTAAAAAGGAATGGACAGGGTAAAAGAGGGGGAAAAGCCACCAACTAAAAACCAAAGCAAAAGGAAAATCAGGAAAGAATTACTCTCCAGTGAATAGAGGAGCAAGTTGAAAGAGCAGCTCTGACTCTTGCCTCAAGGAAAGTTCCTTTAACTTTGGCTGCAAGAGCATAAAAAAGGGAGCAAGATATTCTTAGTGTTTGTCAGAGTGGCAAGCTCACAGCATCACTGTATGCTTGCTAGGTCTCTTTCTCCTATTTCTCCTCTTTTTAAAGAACAGTTCTGCCCTTGTAAGCTTATTTTAGTCAGTTCTACTACTGCTAACAACAGTGGTGTCACATCTAGCTGGAGGCCAGTCACTAGTGGTGTCCCCCAGCGATCAGTGCTGGCCCCCATCCTGTTCGATATCCTTACTGGTGGTCTGGACGAGGGGATTGAGTCCATCAGCAGTAAAATAGCAGATGACACCAAGTTGGGAGCAGATGTTGATCAGTTAGAGGGTAGAAGGCATCTCCAGAGGGACCTAGGCAGGCTGGACTGATGGGCAGAGTCCAACATGATGGCATTCAATAACTCCAAGTGCTGAGTGCTGCACTTTGGCCACAGCAACCCCATGCAGTGCTACAGGCTGGGGTCAGAGTGGCTGGAGAGCAGCCAGGCAGAAAGGGACCTGGGGGTACTGGTTGACAGTAGGCTGAACACGAGCCAGCAGTGTGCCCAGGTGGCCAAGAAGGCCAATGGCATCCTGGCCTGCATCAGGAACAGTGTGGCCAATTAAATCATAATAATATAACAACAATCATGAATATAATAATGAAATAAACCCCATAAATAATAATGATAATAAACATAAGAATTAGTTTCTGTTGCATATACTTCTGTCTTCCCACATATGAAACATGTCATTTTCTCTCTTTTTCCTCCAAAGTTTTAATCTCATACAGTGCACTTGACTACACTTTTAAAATGGATCTGGTTACATTCTAATCAGACATCAAATAAATCAAGGACTTACAACTTGTGACAGGGCTTCATCAAACACACACTACACTTTCAGTGCTAGCCTCCATCTCTGTGTTTCACTGGGGAAAGAGCACTGATATTTATCAAGGTGATGTGTGATATGCTTGATATAATGTACTTCACTGAGCAAAAGTTCTACCTGGAGTTTCTGAGTAGACAGAGAAAAATATTATGGTTGCATTTGGTGTGATGTGGAAGGAGTGTTCATGTCCTGTGCTCCCAGTTTACTCCCTTGGCCACAGGGCACCATTTGACTGTGGGACTGGGAGATGGGAATGGCTACATGTGGTGACAAATCATCTTAGGTATAGTTTGTTTTCAGAGCTAGAGGCCGAGTGGCTGGAGAGCAGCCAGGCAGAAAGGGACCTGGGGGTACTGGTTGATAGTAGGGTGAACATGAGCCAGCAGTGTGCCCAGGTGGCCAAGAAGGCCAATGGCATCCTGGCCTGCATCAGGAACAGTGTGGCCAATTAAATCATAATAATATAACAACAATCATGAATATAATAATGAAATAAACCCCATAAATAATAATGATAATAAACATAAGAATTAGTTTCTGTTGCATATACTTCTGTCTTCCCACATATGAAACATGTCATTTTCTCTCTTTTTCCTCCAAAGTTTTAATCTCATACAGTGCACTTGACTACACTTTTTAAATGTATTTGGTTACATTCTAATCAGACATCAAATAAATCAAGGACTTACAACTTGTGACAGGGCTTCATCAAACACACACTACACTTTCAGTGCTAGCCTCCATCTCTGTGTTTCACTGGGGAAAGAGCACTGATATTTATCAAGGTGATGTGTGATATGCTTGATATAATGTACTTCACTGAGCAAAAGTTCTACCTGGAGTTTCTGAGTAGACAGAGAAAAATTATATGGCTGCATTTGGTGTGATGTGGAAGGAGTGTTCATGTCCTGTGCTCCCAGTTTACTCCCTTGGCCACAGGGCACCATTTGACTGTGGGACTGGGAGATGGGAATGGCTGCATGTGGTAACAAATCATCTTAGGTATAGTTTGTTTTCAGAGCTAGAGGCTGGGGTCAGAGTGGCTGGAGAGCAGCCAGGCAGAAAGGGACCCAGGGGTACTGGTTGATAGTAGGCTGAACATGATCCAGCAGTGTGCCCAGGTGGCCAAGAAGGCCAATGGCCTGCTGGCCTGCATCAGGAACAGTGTGGCCAGCAGTGTGACCTCAGAGATCATCAAGTCCAACCTATTACCTAACGCCTAACACCTCATGACTAATTAGAGCATGGCTTCAAGGGCCACAGCCAATCCTTTTCTTTGAACACCTATTTTAGAATAGAATAGAATTAACCAGGTTGGAAAAGACCTCAGAGATCCTCGAGTCCAACCTATCACCCAACACCATTTAATCAACTAAACCATGGCACCAAGTGCCTCAGCCAGTCTCTTCTTAAACACCTCCAGTGATGCTGACTCCACCACCTCCCTGGGCAGCACATCCCAAGGGCCAATCTCTCTTGCTGGGAAGAACTTCTTCCTAACATCCAGCCTAAACCTCCCCTGGCACAGCTTGAGACTGTGTGCTCTTGTTCTGGTGCTGGTTGCCTGGGAGAAGAGACCAACCCCCTCCTGGCTGCAACCTCCCTTCAGGGAGTTGTAGAGAGCAAGAAGGTCTCCCCTGAGCCTCCTCTTCTCCAGGCTAAGCAACCCCAGCTCCCTCAGCCTCTCTCAGCATTTCTTCTGAAGGAATTGCTTAACACCTGAATTAGTTCTTTTTCAGATGAAAACACCTGTGCTCTCTGCTCACTTTAGAAACTCCCAAGGCAAAGGGTGTTCCAGCTAAGCCCATCCACGGTGCTGGGAGAAGGCTGCGTCGCTGTCAGATCACGTTCTGATAAAGTGTCTGTCCTCTGGGATGAGATGGCTGCTTTCTGCTTTGTTTTACTCTGCCCAGTGCAGCCAAGCATCACTGGAAGCATGCAGCTGGTGCATAGTAGGGGATGGCCTGAACCCAGACCAGACACAGACTGAACTAACAGAACCCAAACTCCAAACTGCACCCCATAAGCACCAATGAAATTAGTTTAGACTATCTTGTTTTGTTTCAAATATCAAAACATTCAGCTAGAGTGTTCAGCAACTGTCTCTTTCTTAAAGGCATAGCATCAACCGGCCACAAAGCACTAACAATGGAGAAACTCCACAACACTCTTCTCAAGGGAAAACTCTTGCAGGCAGTCTGGTTGGATTTTTACATGGGACTAGGGGGAATGGAACGAAACTAGCAATGGGTAGATTGAGATTGGCTGTTAGGAAGAAGTTCTTCCCCATGAGGGTGGTGAGACACTGGCACAGGCTGCCCAGGGAGGTGGTGGAAGCCTCATGCCTGGAGGTTTTTAAGGCCAGGCTGGATGTGGCTGTGAGCAACCTGCTGTAGTGTGAGGTGTCCCTGCCCATGGCTTGGAACTAGAGGATCCTTGAGGTCCCTTCCAACCCTAACAATTCTGTGATTCTGGAAACAGAAACATTTGAGTTAAAAAAAATATTGCTGGAAGTTTATATCCCATTTTGCCTGTGGGATTGTAGTGGAGCCATCACTTTGGGTCCTACACCATGCTTTGGAGTTCATTGCCTCTCATAGTATTTTTATTAGTGCATGTCTATACTTTTGCCATGTGCCTGTTTTTTGCCATGTATTTAGAATCATAGACTCATAGAATTGTTAGGGTTGGAAGGGACCTCAAGGATCATCTAGTTCCAACCCCCCTGCCATGGGCAGGGACACCTCACACTACATCAGGCTGCCCAGAGCCACATCCAGCCTGGCCTTCAGGACCTCCAGGGATGAGTCTTCTATGACCTGCCTGGGCAGCCTGTGCCAGTGTCTCACCACCTTCATGGGGAAGAACTTCCTAACATCCATTTACATATTCAGGTCCTGTCTATCCTATTCTGAACCTATTTTTTGGGGGGTGAAATGTCCTTTGTATCATTCCTTCTGTGCACTGACTGCATTCAATGCAGTTAGAGTAGCATGAGCTGCAGCTACCCCATTTCCAGTCACTGCACATCCTTTAAGGGAGGCTGTAGATCTTTTGCAGTTAACTACCATCCCTCTGAATGTGCCCCTGTTACTAAGCCTGTTTAAAAAGTGGTTTTGCTGCACCAGCAAATAGGAATAGGAATAAAAAATAGCACAGTGAGGCTCTTAGTTGGATATTGAAGCAGTGCAGATCAATATGAGACAGTTGCCTGTTGTGAGCAGGCCCTTTTTCCCTGGGAGGCTCTGGAGAAACAGATTGCTCAGCGTCTGATGTTGCAGCAGAAGTGAATTATTTACCAGTGAATATATGAAAGTGGTATTTTTAGTCCCTTCCTATTAATTGTGGAGAGAAGGGGGAGTGCTTTTCTTTCCTTAAAAGATGAGCAGAAAAGGTCATCTCTGCAACAGCACTTGTCTGAGGACGCAGATTGTGTTGTGTGCTCAGGTATTTGTGCACCCAGGGAGGGTGCTGATAAGAAAAGTTTTTTTGAGGGCACTTCTACAGCCTTTGTAAAATACAGTTGTCCAGAGGAACAGCTGCAAGATTCAGCTTGCTTGGAAATGTTTCACAGTGTCTCTATTGAATGTAGCTGCAAGTCTTTGATCCAGAAGGGTTAGAAATAGTCTTCACACACACAATTATCCCCAGGAGGTTTGAGGAGTGTTAAAGGCAGACGTACCTTGAAATCACAGAAAGATTTAGGTTGGGAAAGACCCTCAGGATCACCAAGTCCAACTGAGAACCCTACTCTATGAGGCTCATCCCTAAACCATATCCCCAAGCACTACATCCAAACCACCTTGAAACTCATCCAGGGCTGGAGACTCAACCACCTCCCTGGGCTGAAGTGGAATTAGAAATTGCCACCTGAGTGTTCATAGAATCAATAAGGTTGGAAAAGACCTCACAGATCATCAAGTCCAACCTGGCACCCAAAACTTCATCACTACTAAACCATGGCACCAAGTGCCACGTCCAATCCCCTCTTGAACACCTCCATGGATGGGGACTCCACCACCTCCCTGGGCAGCACATTCCAATGGCTAACAACCCACTCTGCGAGGAACTTTCTCAGCTACCAACCCGTGGCTGCTCCCAAGCAATGGAGAGAACTTGCTTTGACACCATCATCTAAAGGCTGAGAATGTGGTTAAAAAAAGGGCATTAAAAAAAGAGGTGGCAGCTAGTTTTGCTGCAGGCTTGAGGCAATCTGCAAACTACTCAACATTGTGAAGGCTAAAGCAAAACTGGAATAATCCTGGAGAATGGAAAGATAAATGGACTGAAATATGTAAAGAAAAGAAACACCTTCAGGGTCAGACAGCATCTGAGCATGGAAGGTTACCCAAGTCCATGCAAGTCTAATTTTTAACCCCCTGCCTGCAGTTCCATTTTGGATCTGGCCTTTAGAGTCATTTTTTTCTTATCTTGCCTTTGTAAAGGACATAGAGGAATTCAGAAGCAGCCAGAAAAGCTGCTTGGCACTGCATGTGGTTGCCTATCATGTTCTGCAGAATTATTTGGCATTTTCACAGAATCACAGCATCACCAAGGCTGGGAGAGACCTCAAAGAGTCCAACCTGTCACCACAGACCTCATGACTAGACCATGGCACCAAGTGCCACATCCAATCCCCTCTTGAACACCTCCAGGGATGGTGACTCCACCACCTCCCTGGACAGCACATTCCAATGGCTAACAGCTCTATGAAGAACTTTCTCCTCACCTCCAGCCTAAATCTCCCCTGGCACAGCTTGAGACTGTGTCCTCTTGTTCTGGTGCTGGTTGCCTGGGAGAAGAGACCAACCCCCTCCTGGCTACAACCTCCCTTCAGGTAGTTGTAGAGAGCAATAAGGTCACTCACTGAGTGTTGTCTCTCCAGTGAATCCCAATTAAATTAGCTCCAATGGCTTTCAGGTATGGCTGGGGATATGAGGAGTACAGAACACTATAGAAGAATAGAATAGAATAGAATAGAATAGAATAGAATAGAATAGAATAGAATAGAATAGAATAGAATAGAGAAAGAGGATGTTCAGAAGAAGTTCTTCCCAGAAAGAGAGATTGGCCATGGGAATGTGCTGCCCAGGGAGGTGGTGGAGTCACCATCACTGGAGGTGTTTAGGAAGAGACTGGATGAGGCACTTGGTGCCATGATTTAGCTGATCAGATGGTGTTGGGTGATAGGTTGGACTTGAAGATCTTGAAGGACTTTTCCAACCTGGTTAATTCTATTCTATTATTCCATTCTATTCCACTCCACTCCATTCCACTCCATTCCATTCCATTCCATTCCATTCCATTCCATTCCATTCCATTCCATTCCATTCCATTCCACTCCACTCCACTCCACTCCACTCCACTCCACTCCACTCCACTCCACCCACTCCACTCCACTCCACTCCACTCCACTCCACTCCACTCCACTCCCTCCCCTCCATTCTATTCTATTCTATTCTATTCTATTCTATTCTATTCTATTCTATTCTATTCTATTCTATTCTATTCTTTCCCTTGGTGGTCTGTCCTCCTCCACCCTTCTGTGAAGAAGATGTGCAATAAGCGTTACTAAGTGTAAGTTTGCTGTCGGGATCTCTTGCCTGAAAACTGGCTGATTCACCTTAAAATTGCCTGGTTTGTCTACTTTGGTTAAAGGTCCCCACTTTGTAAGTTTTCTTTAGCTCTCTTCCAAGTCTATTTAAGAGTCTTTTGAATTAAACAGCCACCGGATGGCAGCAGAGGATAGGGATCAAGAGTAGGAATGGCTCAGTGAGGCTCTGAAGTCATTGAGAACTATTTCATTATTAAAGAGTTAGGTTTGTTGTGGGGTTTTTCTTTTTTAATCTTATCTTATTTTGGTTTATTTTGGTTTATTTAATTCTATCGTTGGTTTATTTTAAATTTTTTTAAAAATTGTATTTTCTAGTTTTATTTTGGTTGATTTATTTTATCTTATTTTATTTTACTGCATTTCATTTCTATTTTATTTTAATCAATTTTAGTTTCGTTTGGTTTGGGTTATTTTATTTACTTTATTTTGGATTAATTTAGTTTCCTTTTATTTTCATCAATTTTATTTGACTTTGGTTTGGTTTATTTTGTTGATTTTTATTTTGGTTTTATTTTGTTTTGTTTTTATTTTATTTTATTAATATTCGTTTATTTTGTTTTGTTTATTCTGTTGATTTTATTTTACTTTATTTGATTTTTTATTTCATTTTGCTGTATTTTATTTTAATTTTATTTGAGTTTGTTTTGCTTTATTTTGTTTATTTTATTTTATTTTACTTTATTTCATTTTTAATTTGACTTAATTTTAATTTGTTATTTTGATGAATTTTATTTTATTCTGGATTGGTTTATTTATTTTATTTTACTTTGTGTTCATTTCTTATTTTCCAAAGGAATTTTATTTCATTTTGCTTTGGTTTATTTTGTTTATTTTAATTCATTTTACTTTATTTTATTTTACTTTATTTTAATTTAATTTTTATTCTGTTTTGTTTGGTTTGTTTCATGCATTTTATGTTGTTGTTTTATTTTGCTTTATTTTGGGTTTATTGCCTTGATTTGGTTTGATTTGATTTGATTTTTAGCATGGTCTTACATGCTTGATTTAGGCTTATGATTTATTTGAAATAGATCAGATTCATTTCTAATGCTGGCAGAAATAGGCTTTCCCTGGCCACATATCCATCTTGAAACCTTGATGTAGATATATGTCCTGTTTTGTTTTGTTTTCCTCCTCTGTGTTTGCTGCTGACAGCGTGAGACACAAATCACAGGCCAAGGGATGTGCAATGAGAA
>JAAWVA010001336.1:0-10884 GCA_015227895.2 Colaptes auratus | reverse complement strand
AAAAGAAAAGAAAGAAAGAAAAGAAAAGAATTGACCAGGTTGGAAAAGTCCTTTGAGATCATCGAGTCCAACCTATCATCCAAACCATCTAATCACCTAACCATGGCATCAAGTGCCTCATTCAGTCTCTTCCTAACACCTCCAGAGATGGTGACTCCACCACCTCCCTGGGCAGCACATTCCAATGGCCAACAACTCTCTCTGTGAGGAACTTTCTCCTCACCTCAAGCCTAAACTTCCCCTGGTGCAGCTTGAGACTGTGTCCTCTTGTTCTGCTGCTGGTTGCCTGGCAGAAGAGACCAGCACCTGCCTGGCTGCAGCCTCCCTTCAGGGAGACAGCAATATGCACAGTGCATTCTGGAAGAGCAGACAGCCACCACACACTCCTTGCACACGGTCATACAGACATCTTTGAGAAGTATCTGAGTTGTTTCTAGATTAGTTCTGTTGGATTGTTTCAGATTGTTTTTTCCCTTTTTCTCCCTTTCTTCCCTCCAAACTGTAGCCTAACCTTCTCTAAGAAAGGCACTTGGGAAAAGAGACTTTTCTTTCCAGAAGACCTTCAGTCCATCTCCCTCCCACTGGAGCTAAGCGAAAGGCAGCATTATTTTCCTAAGCAACCTCCAAACTGTGAATGTAAAAGAGTGCAAATTCAACACCCACAAGAAGAAAAATAATTAAATAAACCAGAGCAGTAAGATATAACCCTGGACATGAGAAAATTGCACCAGTTCACTTTCCATGTCAGGATGCATTTCCCTTTAAGAATTTCCATTTCCCTTTGAGCCATTCTATTATTCACACATAGCATTTCTAATCATTCTTTCAAGTGTTTCTATGTAACTTATCAGGGTTTAATGAATGCCAGAATAAGCACTAGAGGGAAAATCCACATAACTGGACAGTAACCCAAAGGTTTTAACAAGACCTCTACATTTTTCTTTTTTTTTTCTTTTTTTAATATAATCTTTATTCAAGCATTTTCCCCTTTGATCAGAAGGATGGCTTTTTTATTGGTATTATTATTGACTTTTTCCCACCCACTCTCTGCCATAATCCACCATGCCGTAATTTGTGAGCCCTCCGGGGTTGCAGTGAAGGGTTATTAGTTACAAAGGGCTTCTTTGGAAACATAATCTACAAGGAAAATTGGTGAATGTAAACAAGTTAGCTTCAGTGCTGCCTTCTCCTGAATTAGGCCCCGCACTCCCTTTGCAGAGAGAACAGCAACCCACCCCACCCCCCCAACCGACCAAAACCCAAACAATCCCACCAAAAAAAACCCCCAAACCATCCAACATTGACACACAAATATGTGAGAGAGCAAGAGTGACTTTAGTCTGCTCTCCATGGAGGTGTTGCTTGTTATGAATCACAATTCCTAAGGATAAGCTTGTGCCCACAAGTTGTCACTTACACAAATTCTGGGACATATTGTCACTAGGGGTTAAGATGGGTGGAAGAATGGACGGGACAAGATACATCAACAAATGTAGGGCAAACTGTGCTTGAATGGCTACATTGGAAGACTTGGATATGAGAAAGAAAAAAAAAGGAGTCAGCCTACAGAATCACAGAATCACCAAGGTTGGAAGAGACCTCAGAGATCATCAAGTCCAACCTGACACCCAACATCTCATGACTAAACCATGGCACCAAGTGCCATGTCCAATCCCCTCTTGAAACACCTCCAGGGATAGTGACTACAAATGCTTAGAGGGGCAAGAACCTTCTGGTGAGAGTCCAGTGGAGAGCTGCAAAGATGATGAGCGGACTGGAACATCTCTCTGACAAGGAAGGCTAAGAGACCTGGGCCTGTTTACCTGGAAAAGAGAAGACTGAGGAATAACTTATCAATGTGTTTAAGTGTCTAAAGTGTGAGAGTCAAGATGATGGTCAGTGGTGCCCAGTGACAGGATAAAGGGCAGCAGGCACAGCCAAGAACATGAGAAGTTAATACAATACAATACAATACAATACAATACAATACAATACAATACAATACAATACACCAGGTTGAAAGAGACGTTCAAGATCATCGTGTCCAACCCATCAACCAATCCAACCCACCTAAACAACTAAACCATACAGCCAAGCACCCCATCAAGTCTCCTCCTGAACACCTCCAATGAAGGTGACTCCACCACCTCCCCGGCAGCCCCATTCCATGGGCAATCACTCTCTCTGTATAGAACTTCTTCCTAACCCCCATCCAGCCTAAACCTACCTGAACACAGGGAAAAACTTCTTTCCTTTGAGGGTGCTCGAACCCTGGAACAGCACTGCTCAGAGAGGTTGTGGAGTATCCTCTGAAGAGATTCAAAACCTACCTGGATGCCATTCTATGCAAACTGGTCTAGGTGAACCTACTTCAACAGCAGGGTTAGGCTTGATGATCTCCAGAGGGCTCTTCCAACTCCTACTGTTCTGTGATTCTGTGACTAATAGTTTTTCTAAAGCACCCATCACATTCAACAGGACACCAAAATGTAGTCATGAGGTGTTGGGTGACAGGTTGGACTTGATGATCTCTGAGGTCTTTTCCAACCTTATTGATTCTATGATTCTATGAAAAAGGGATGGTTTTATTTATGTGTGGTCACTGACATCCATTGGCCTTCTTTCTTGCTTTGGACACAAATCTGGGTGACTGAGGATGCTGATCATCTCGGGCCCTAGAGAGGCAAAGAATACAGCAGGTTTCCCTCACAGCATGATGATCCAAACCAGCCACCTGAAGAAGACTGCACAGAAAGCTGGACTAAATAGCTTCTCTAAAGCTGACCTAAGTGACTTACACTGTGGTTTCAAACAGTAAGGGAAACATCATATAATCTCCCTGTGATGAGAAATTTAGGGGTTTTGGTACTACTTACATCTCTAGTAATTTATAATAGTAACATAAAACATTTAGGGTCAGAGGGCTGGAAAAGACCTCAACAAGTGACATAGTCTATCCCTCTGTTGCACAGCAAGCTATACTCCACTGAGTTTCATTCCTGCTACTGCTTTATTTAATATCTCCCTCTTCAGAGATGGGAAGACAGCAGTTGTGCCCATCTTTTAAGGCACAAAACCCAAAGCCCAGCCCTGCTCCGGTGTTTTTACTGTGGTCACTCCTCAGAGTGAGACACGGGCAGAAAGTTTAATTTGTCACAAGGTGTACCTTGAGAGGTCCAAGATGAGCCAAGGACTCCACAGGGAAATTATTTTTACCAAGTCTATTCTTCAGCTGCATGCTTATCCAATAGAACTGCACCCTCTACTTCTGTCACGTAGTTTTGGTATAACCTGAGCCCTGATGAAGTCTTCGATCAGCTAAGGCTATACTTGGGTCCTGCAGCTGGGTCACAACACTACCATGCAAAATATTGCAGCTTGGGGAAAGTGGCTGGAAAGCTGTCTGGTGGAAAAGGACCTGAGGTGTTGGTTGACATCCAGCTGAATATTAGCCAGCAGTGTGCCCAGGTGGCCCAGAAGACCACAAAACCTCCTGACTTGCCCAGAAATACTGTGGCCAGCAGGACTGTGGAAAAGATTCTTATCCGTACTTGACATTGGTAAAGACCACACCTCAAATACTGGGTTGAGTTTTGGACCACTTACTACAAGGAGGACATTGAGTGTTGGAGTGTGTCCAAAGAAGGGCAGCACAGGTGAAGGGTGTCTAGCACAAGCCTTATGAGGGTTGGCTGAGGGAACTGGGGTTGTTCAGCTTGTACATAAGAAGGCTCAGGGGAGGCTCAGGGGAGGCCTTTCTTTCTACAACTCCCTGAAGCAAAGATCTAGAGAGGAGAGGGCTCTTCACTTCTCCCTAATAACAAGAGATAGGAGGAAAGGAAATGGTCTTAAATTGCATCAGAAGAGTTTTAGGCTGGACATTGGGGAAAAAGTTCTTCCTTGCAAAGGTTGCCAAGCCTTGGGACAGGCTGCCCAGTGCAGTGGTGGAGTCATCATCCCTGGAAAGATTTAACAGACGTGCAGATGAGGTGCTTAATAACATTAATAACACAGTTTAGTGGTGACTTGGCAGTGCTGGGATAAACAGTTGGACTTGATATCTTAAAGATCTTTTCCAACAACACCACCACCACCAAAAATCCCCTATTTGGGATTCTGTGATACTTTATCAATTCCACAGGGCGGGGATATTATTGTTCCTGCAATATGGACCTAATAGATCTGAAACTTCATTTTCAGTCCAGTAACTTGCATCCTAGTGAGCATGGGTGAAAACAATGAGGCAGACTTACTGTTAGTGTGCCATGTGTTTATTAATTTCAGAGAAACACCGCAGGAACAAAGTTTATTAGAGAGTGGGAGGACGTTTCGGAACAGAGCCCCGACTGAAAATAATCAGCTTCCTTTAATTAATTGCATACAGTTTTACTGCATAACTGATGGTTTTAAACCTGGCCAATTAGCTTGTCAAACACAGAAGTTAAATTCTCTACTGGTGTCTCAAGAAAGGTTTATGCCAAAGTTTTAATTCAACTCGCCTTATCCATGCAACCAGAAAATAAGGCCTCTTGAAACTGAATTAGTGGCAGTTACCCAAAACTGCCAAAACATAGAAAAGAAGTTTCTTCACAGAAGGAGGATTGGCCATTGGATTGTGCTCAGGGAGGTGGTGGAGTCCCATCACTGAGGTGTTTAGGAAGAGACTGGATGGACCTTGGTGCCACGTTTAGTTGATCAGATGGTGTTGGATGATAGGGTTGGACTTGATGATCTCAAAGGTCTCTTCCAACATTTGAGATCTTCTCTTCTCTTGCTCTTCTCTTCTCTTCTCTTCTCTTCTCTTCTCTTCTCTTCTCTTCTCTTCTCTTCTCTCTCTTCTCTTCTCTTCTCTTCTCTTCTCTTCTCTTCTCTTCTCTTCTCTTCTCTTCTCTTCTCTTCTCTTCCCAAACCTTCCCTTCCCAAACCTTCTCCTCTTCTAAAAGACAAGGGAGTGAAAGAAGGACTTGGAAGTCCTAAGCAGAGCCAGGTCCATGACTCCATTCTGGGCCCAGATTACTCTTTCAAGGTTACTATGTCCTTGACAACCTGTTTTGTAAGACAGGTTGAGGCTCTGTTTACCAATTTAATGTGCCTACCACACAGAAGAAAAAAGAAAACCCACATCTTCGCTTTGAAAAGTTGTTTCAGAACAGCTTTATGCTGCTTCACTGTGGTAGCTGCCTCACCCTCTGTATGTCCCTTTTCCCCAGAAACTGGAGAACAGAGGATGATTTTATCATCACACAGATTTATATATTTGTACTTCAGCATTAAAGTTGTATATGTTAAGTTCACAACTATGTTCTTGGCATGGTTTTAGAACATTCAGTGTAACTGCCTCAGACGTAGATATTTATTTCCAACTTGTTAAATGCACCCTCAGTGAACTGAAGTTTTTCTTTTTCCAAAGTATGAATCTGTTTCTCAAACAAAAAAATATGTATGAGGAGATGAATCTGCTCTTTTCAACTAATTCTTTACCCTAATAATTGTGTTAATCCTCATGTTACATATCCTGAGAATCACAAGTGTCAACCACATGTGCTTTGAACTTGGTAGAGTGATCACATCAATGTCACAGAACCACAGAGTGTTAGGGGTTGGAAGGAACCTTGAAGGATCATCCAGGTCAGAGCAACATCTCCTGTACCAGATCACAGAGGAACACATCCAGGCAGGCTTTGAATATCTCCAGGGAGGAAGACTCCACAACCCCCCTGGGCAGCCTGCTCCAGTGTTTTGTCACCCTCACAGTGACAAAATTTTTCCTCATGTTCACATGGAACTTCCTACCCCTCAACTTCCACCCATTGACCCTTATCCTGTCATTGGGCATCACCAAAATGTGCCTGACTCTAGCCTGACTCCAGCCTGACTCCATCCTCTTGGCACTCACCCTTTACTTATTTATAAACATTAATGAGGTCACCCCTCAGGCTCCTCTTCTCCAAGCTAAAGAGCCCTCAGCTCCCTCAGTTTCTCCTCATAAGGAAGATGTTCCACTCCCTTTATCATCTTTGTGGCTCTGTGCTGGGCTCTTTCAAGCAGTTCCCTGAGGTCCTTCTTGAACTGAGGGGCAGAGATCTGGGCACAATATTCCAGATGCAGCCTCACCAGGTCAGACTCGAGGGGGAGGAGAACCTCTCTCGACCTGCTAACCACATCCCTTCTAATACACCCCAGAATGGCATTTGCCTCTTGGCCACAAGGGCACATTGCTGGATCATGGTCATCCTTCCATCCACTAAGAGCCCCAGGTCCTTTTTCCCCTCACCTACCACAGCCACAGTTCCATACACAGATCCATTTTACAAAGTATGATCTTGAATGCTTTGACTCAGTAATTACCTTGTGAAAAGTTGCTTTTGGGTGGACTAACCTCTTGGTCCAAGTTTAGTCAACATTTGTGGTTTCATTAGCTGAAATGTTCTATTTAAGTCCCTGTCCTGAGTGCACTGTAGGTGAAACTGAGATGGATGGTTTCTGCACTTACTGGTTTGTTTTCTCTAGTGTGCATATCACCCAGAGCACATCTAGGATAGTAAATCAGATAATCTTAGCACAGGATCTTCTGCATTGGCTGAAGATGACCCACACGTTTTAACCATTAGTTTAACCACTTCCCAGAGAAGTTTTGGTCTTACAACTGACCTTCTACAGCACCATGCTGAGGTATGGCTGCATCCAGGCAAGAGGGGAAATACTACCTTGGCATGAACAAGGTTATAAGCTTTGGTTTATAAGATTTGTTTTGAGCTGCTCTGTTACTCAGAGGTGTTTTCAGCAACCACTTCTGCTGTGAGACCTTCCTTTCTTTCCCCTCTAGCCCTATTCATTTCACATGTTTCTTTTTCTCCAGAAGATAAGGCAGACCTCTATTATACAAACATGTGGTACCACAAAGCACTGAGCCATCTCCAGGATAACCACATTTGGGCCCAAGTGAGTCAAAACTGCTTTCTTGTTACTGTGATCATGCAACACAAGACTGTCAAACTCTAAAAGCACAAATAAGAGAGGGAGGCAAAATAAGGTCAGGCAGGCAGGCAGACATCTAAGTGCTTGTCTGCTTTAGTAATGCCACATGGACACATAATTACTGCTATGTAATTTTTCCCACTGTTTCCTAGGAGCCTCAAACAAGTTTGGGATCACATCATATCAGATGCTTTGTAGACACTTCTGTAGTCCCAGCATCAAAATGCCAAGAGCCAACACAATCAATAAATAGAAGAAAAAAACCCCACAGCTTTACCCTAATTTCTCAGGGTAATCAAGTGACTTCTTCAAACACATAGAAAATTTTAGCAGAGCTCTGCAATGAACTCAGACTTGCTGATTTGGCAACAGCAGACTGGGGTGGAGGGCTGGACACCTCTCCTATGAGGACAGGCTGAGAGAGTTGGGGTTGTTCATCTTGGGGAAGAGAAGGCTGTGAAGAGACCCTCTTGTGGCCTTCCAGTATCTGAAGGGGGCCTAGAAGAAAGCTGGGGAGGGACTTTTTAGGGTGTCAGGGAGTGATAGGACTGGGGGGAATGGATCCAAGCTAGAGGAGTGGAGATTTAGATTAGACATTAGAAAGAAGTTCTTCCCCATGAGGGTGGTGAGACACTGGAGCAGGTTGCCCGGGAAGGTGGTGGAAGCCTCTGCCCTGGATGTTTTTAAGGCCAGGCTGGATGTGGCTGTGAGGAACTTGGTCTAGTGGAAGGTGTCCCTGGCCATGGCAGGGAGGTTGGAACCTTGGGGTCCCTTCCAGCCCCGACGTTACTGTGATTGTGTGATTCTGTGATTTCCTTGTCTCTATTACAATAAATCACTCCTCACATGTCGATGGTTGGACCTTGTGGTTCTTATGATGTCAGCCTGCCAGTAGTGAAACCTCTAGCATAGCACAGTGTAAACTAGGAGAGCACTTAAATTGCCCTGTACAGACAGACCCGAGACTGCTCTGCCTGCAGTTCAAACCAGGAGGACCATGCCTCACCTGAATTTTAACCTCACTGACGTTTCACAGAGCTCTAAACAAGCCACAAGGTGGTATTTCCCCTGCCTTTCTCATGGTTCTTTCGCAGCACTGAACCAGTGTGAAGGAGCCAAAGATGCTTTATCTGAAACATCCATGGAGGAAATCCTGTGTCTCTGATGGACCTGACTTCCTCAATTTCCTGTTTGCTGCACAGCTGTGCACTGGATGGGACTAAGGGATATTTTTTGGGACATATTTGTCTACCTCAGTTGGACACCAGGCTCCTTGACTTAGAACATAAGGGTCTATAATCTTTTCTTTACAAAAAAAGAGAGAAAAAAGAAAGACAAAAATCACAGTGAAAACAAAAAGAATGAAAAGAAAACAAACCAATAAAGAATCTATCCTGTCATAACATTGGAGGTTCTGGTATTTGCTGGCCTTGGACTGGGTTCAAAATAAATGAAGGAAATGTGTATTTCATTAAATGCTAATATCTGGAAGATAAGAAGGGGGAAAAAAAAAGATGAAATGCTTCCAAGAGCAGTTGTGAGGACAGTGCCTCTGTGTGTGTGTGTGTGTGTGTGTGTATAAACACACATGCCTGCCTGCACACAGGCATGCAGTTGTGATTCTCTAATTCAGAATACTGCTACATAGGAATAAAGAATGGAATGGAATGGAATGGAATGGAATGGAATGGAATGGAATGGAATGGAATGGAGGAATGGAATGGAATGGATGGAATGGAATGGAATAGAACAGAATAGACCAGGTTGGAAGAGACCTTCAAATATCATCAAGTCACCTATCACCACACCACCTAATCAACTAAACCATGGCACCAAGCACCCTATCAGTCTCCTCCTAAACACCTCCAGTGATGGGACTCCACCACCTCCCTGGCAGCACATTCCAATGGCCAATCTCTCTTTCTATAAAGAACTTCTTCCTAACATCCAGCCTAAACCTCCCCTGGTGCAGTTTGAGACTGTGTCCTCTTGTTCTGGTGCTGGTTGCCTGGGAGAAGAGACCAACCCCCACCTGGCTACAATCCTCCCCTTCAGTAGCTGTAGAGAGCAAATGAGGTCTCCCCCTGATTCCTCCCTCTTCTCCAGGCTAAGCAACCCCCAGCTCCCTCAGCCTCTCCTCACAGGGTGTTGGCTCCAAACCCCTCCCCAGCTTTGCTGCCCTTCTCTGGCACCTTCCAGCAAGTCAGCATCTTTCCTAAACTGAGGGCCCAGAACTGGACACAGGACTCAAGTGTGCCTAACCAGTGCTGAGTACAGGACAGAATGCCTCCCTGCTCCTTCTGGCCACACTATTCCTGATGCAGGTTAGGATGCCATTGGTCTTCTTGGCTGCCTGGTCACACCTGCTGGCTCATGTTCATCTTACTATGGACCAGTACCCCCCCCAGGTCAGAATATTTATGTTGGAAAAGACCTTTAATATCATTGATTCCAACCATAAACCTAATACTGCCAAGACCCTCAGCACTACCTCTACACCATCTTTCACAGCAGAAGAGATTCAGAGCTAAAGAGCCCAGTTTCATCATGCAAAGTGGAACCATGTTTTGCAACACATCTGTGGCTGGACTCCCTCATTTATACCATTATGCAAGAGTTTTTCTTTTCCTTTGGTTGAGACACAAAAACTGGTGTTTGTCTCTAGGGACTATTTCTTGGATAGCAAGAAATTAATACCAAGGAATATCCCCCCATTGTGGGGACAGAGGGATTCCACTCACAGAGTTTTTTACTTCCCAGCCCCTGATGTCCCTGCTGTCTTGTAGAAGTCCTTTGAGAACTTACCCATCGACCACTTTTGGATTGAAACTGAAAATGTCTTAAAATTCCTGGTGGGAAGTGGCCACACACCTCCATGATCACACATACACTGTATGATGATAGAAATCTTTGTGCTTAAAGAAAAGCCCAGCCAAATAAGAGATGCATAAACACAAATTGACTGTGTTTGCCAGGTTACTGCTGTCTTTTCAGCAGGACTCAGGAATGGGATCTTCCCCTGGTTCCAATCCTGTAGATCTCTGTTGTGCTCAGTCAGAAACGTGGCCCCCAAGGGCTGCTCAACACCCTCTGAATGGGTAAGAAAGTTGCTGTTTCGCTATCCACAGCCTCCATCAGTCCCCAAAGAGAGAAAAAGAGGAAAAGAGAGAGATCCCTTGGTGTTTGTGACTGCTTCTCTTTCAAATGGATTATGGTGGTTTAATGGGGTATGAAAGGATGTTTTACTGGAAACAATGAGGAACAATTGTCTGGCTCACGTTTTCATTTCACAGGTCATATTGCATTAAAAGTAATCGACCATCCGGTAAATAACAGTCTGTTTTTGCCCAGAGCTTCAAACCAACAATCTTAGCAGTCACCAAATATATATCTTTGTCACTTTTAACCCTTGCAGGGATCTGCTGGGGGCTAAACAATTATAGTCTTCATCCACCCCTAGCAGGTAAGCATTATTCATTTTATTTCTCATCCCTTCTTCCTGCAAACCCCACGAGGGTTTGGGGTGGGTTGGTGGTTTGTGTTTTTTTGCATTATTGTTTTGTTTATTAGGCAACCTAGCCAACTGTGTGTCTGGTGGCCTTGAAAAACAACACATATTTTAGTGACTGCTGCAGGCATCTTTAAACAGGCTGCTTTCTCTCCTCTGCAAAATTAATTGTTGCAAAACGCAGTGCTTCCCCTGTAAGCTCTGCAAACTCACACTCAGCACTTGGGCTGGATTGTAGGTATGCCCTCTAAAGATCTAAAGAAAGGGCTGTAGTTATGCTTGCGGATGTGTTCACACTCCTGGAGGTTTTTTTAATGCATAAACACAGTCATCTTGGCTTCTGCCAGGTAGCAGCCATCAAACCTGAAGAGGCTGTATGATGCAGGCTGCTGTCCCCC
>JAAWVA010001335.1:0-10893 GCA_015227895.2 Colaptes auratus | reverse complement strand
ATAGGAACAGTTGAGGTTTTCCTTTCTATCACACAGCGGCAGAAGAGGAAATAATTTCAAAAGAAGAGAATCCTTGTTAAAGGCAATTTAAGTAAAGTTTAAAAAGGGATTAGGGTTAGTGAGGTGTTTTAAGAGAACAGTTTTATTCCTCAGTGGTCTCCACTGTCACACTCTCCTTTTGATGCAATATGTTGCAAAACAAGCTCTCTGCCTTTCCCATTTTCAACAGCTACATATTTACATATCAATACAATATTTACAATATTGACAGTGAGAAACACTGAGAACTAAAAAATCCTTTTTTTTTCACTTGTCATCATTTATTGCACTGTTATGTTCTCTTAAAAATCCCTCCTAATCCAGATGGTGACTTGGTGGGACGCTGGCAGCTGCTAACTATACACAGAGATATTACACTGTGTATTAGAGGATTGGACTAGAAAGATTATCCTGCTAGATTTGGTGCTTTGAACTCAATGTTAGTGAATGGAAAGCAGGTGGAAGGTACTCTGTGTCCTTTGTTTGTAGCAGGGTTAGGTTCTGGCAGACTGCTGACTCCTGACTCCTGGCTGGTCCAGACAGTGACAGTGGGTGGCAACCTTCTCCTTTCCGTGGCAGCAGAGAGGGAATGGACCTTAGGCTAGCTGCTAAGCAGGTTCCTTCGCAGGACTCGGGTGGCTCCCTCTGGATGGCAGGGAGCAGTACTGCAGGGTCAACCGGCAGGGGGTCAGCCCTCACAGAGTCAGCCTGCACGGCAGGGCAGGGACACGGTTCCCAGTGGCAGGCTAGGAGGTTTCCACCTGGCGCGATGGCAGATGGGGCTGGACCTGGAAGGGGTCAGCCCTGTAGCAAGGGGCTTTGGGGCTGGCATGGATGGCCTGGGAAGAGGCACAGGTGCATGAAGTAGCAGCTTCCCCTTTGCTTGGCTCAAGGAGCGGCAGGACCCTAATCAGAGCAGTCCTGGCTTTGGAGCACAGGGCACAGACAGTGGTCTGGATTGCCCTGGGGTTCACAGGGCACAGAGTGGCAGAAGTGGTGACTGCTCTCCAATGATGGTGGGGTTACACAGGCATGAGGCTGACACTGCTCCTGCTCTCTGAGCTGACACACACAGGGTGTGCCTCTTGTCAGTCTGCTGCTTCAGGGAGGCAGAGTTTGCACCCCTGGAATCGGCTAAGCCTTCCCCGGCAGCAGGGCAGATCTACCCTCGGGGGTCCAGTCCTCTTGAAGGCACATCAGGCTCTTTCGACCGGTGAGGTGGCAATGCAATGCTGAGCTTCTCAGGCTCAGCAAAGGTCTCCTCAGGAGATACTCTCAGGGCTGAGGCTCAACAGGCCTGCCTGGCTGCTGGCTTCTCCTCATTGCAGAGGCCACTAGTTTGCTTGCATATAGGAGAGAGACTTAATAGCAATGAGCTCAATGGCAGAGGCTATGGCATGAGCTCAGTCTCAAGCCAGCAGAGAGAACACAGTGAAAGAGGGCAACGTATTTACAAGCTGGGGCAATACTGATAGGTTCCTGGAGGCTGGATGTGGCCAATGGGCACTCTCGTAAACAACCGGCTGCAGCCTATGGGAGGCGTGAAGCTGGAATTATGCCATGCTTGGCATCAGCACCAGCATCCCATGCCATGGGGTGTGCAGGGGTCTGTGCCACCTTGGCCTTTGTTCCCCTCATGAAAGGAGGGGGAACTTGTCCATGTGCTGGGACAGGTTTCAACATCTGGGCATAATTCTGGGCATAATGTGCCTCACCACATAAGGGTATGGGGGAGGGGGAGATCATCCTGGTTTGCCTTGATGGAGTTAATTTTCTTCACAGCAGCTCCTCTGGTGCTGTGCTTTGGATTTGTGACCAAGCCAGTGCTGAGAGCAGACTCTGTCCTCACTGCATGGATCACTTGGGCAGACACCAGTGGCAACTCGTGTACGATGTACACCACTTGCCCACTCCTCTCTTCCTCCTCCTTGCAGTAAGGACACTCACCAGGGCCCAAGCACAAGCTCCTTGGGACCAGGTGCTGCTGAGACCACTGGAAGTGCTGAAACCCACAGAACAAGGCAGGCTAAGCTCTCTCTTGGTTTCCATGGAAATGAAAGGTACAGCAAAGCTGCCTGGGGCTGGGGCAGCTCTCCTCAGGTGGCTCAACTGCAATCCATGGCAGAAGAGCAAATGCAGCCTGGATGCAGGGAGTCAGTGGATCTACTCACCAGGAACCAAATGAAAGGAGAATCTTCTACAACCATTTACCAACCCAGAACACAAAGATTGAAACACAACAGCCAACCAAATTCAGGTGGTGGTGGTGTAACTTCCCATGACCAAACCCATAATGGGTTTTGTATTTGGGGTTCCAGGGACAGTCCAAAACAATCCCCATGCACCCCACAGGACACTGTGCACAGAGACCATGTACATGGATCTGATATAGGCTGGGCAGGGACTGGCTTGAGAGTAGCCATGAAGAAAAGGCCTTGGGGTGGTGCTGGTGGATGAGAAGCTCAACAGGAGGCAGCAGTGAGCACTTGCAGCCCAGAGAGACAGCCAGAGCTTGGGCTGCAGCCTGTAGATCCATGTTGATCAATGACTTAGTTTGCAATATAAGAACCCAAAAAGGGAGTGGTAATGAAATGTCGAGATGGCCTTCATGTCTGGGTGAGGCCCTGGAGGGGATGAGATGTGCAACCAAACCATGTGAGAAAGGCTGGGAGTGAAAAAGAACCAAGTGCTGCATCCTTGAAGCAGTGGGAAAGGCAAGTGGGGAGAAGAGCTCCTGTTCAAATCCAGATGCAACAGTGAGCTGAGTGGGGATAGGCTGTGGGAAAGGGGAGTTGTAACATTCACCTATGCCTGAAGAAGGAGCCACAGGCTCTGCAGGTCTGGGCCCTTGGCTCCCCTTGCAGCCCTGGTCCTGCTCTCAACTGCTCTGTTAGTTTGTATCTCAGCTCATGGTGCTGGAACCAGCTGGGCCTGCACCACAATATTTGTCACAGCTCTGGAACACCACACAGCAATCAGTTCAGTTTCTGTCTGTGTGATGTCTCTGTAATCATTGGCTGTGATTGGAAATTCTCTGTGCCAATAACTGCTCACCAGGATGTGTCTTTGCTCACATGTTGTATGGTTAGCTAACCTACACCCACTGGAAAGAATTTCACTGCAACCCAACAGCTCCTCCAGCACCCTGATTCCATCAGCCTGCTGCAACCACCAGGAGAAGCAGGACAAAAGACTGCTCAGAGCCCATCATGACACTGAAGAAATCCATTGAGTGCTAAAAGTAATGAAGAGGAGTGGAGAACACTGCTGGTGGGAAGTGCTGTTTGGATGGTGTCCAGCAGCAGCTGGGACATGCCCCTGGTGGCACAGCCACTGTGATTTTCCTGCCTGCTCTGCTCTCTGCTTGCTGTTCAGCATTGGTTTGCAGTAGAGTTAGGAGGATGGCCAAGCAAGTCACACTGCTGCAGACATTTCCCATCATCAGTGTTTCCTGTGTGCTTTGTGTCACTGAATGGCATTGAAGAAGACTTTGGAGGCTAAGGAACCACCAAATGTCCTTCCCATTATGATTGGATGATGACATTCTCTGTTGAGAGGCACAGAGACAGGAGGCAACCACACAGCCACTCTCTGGCTGAGAGAAATGCACTCAAGTCACAGGGCAGACTGTGGTGGCACAGCCCCTGTCACTGGGAGCCTACTCAAGACCTGATGGGATTCCTCCTCCTCCCTTCCTAGGCCATGAACTAGCCCAGGGTAAGCCAGGTATGGATCAGGACAGAGAGAAATAGAGCCCTGAGAGGTGTCCTTGGTGTTCTGCACCCTCCTGCAAGTGCAGATGTCCTGGTGAGACAGCCTGGGTCAGTGTCATTTGGGGAATTATCATCTCTGCTCTAAACTGAAATGGAGTAAAATATTTTATCTTTGGCATAAAAAATTGAGCTCTGTGAGGTTCACTTTGAAATCCTGAAGAAGATTGCAGAGACACAAACATCTCCTTAGGGCACTTGGGACTTGTTGCAGGAACCTCAGTGTCGGGGTTTGGGAGAGCAAGCCTCCCAGTACGGGCAGAAATAACGACTCAGACAAACGGGTTGCAAAAGTGATGGAAAGTTTAAATGGAAAAAACAAAAAGGAACAATGAAATTTTACAGAGAACACAAGTACCTTGACAAAGAGAGAGAGATCCCATCACCACCTGGGGGGACACCCAAACCCCCCCCAGGGCTCTTTCTCCCCCCCCAACCCAGCCTTGGGCCTGGGCAGGCCCAAGGGAAGCAGCTCAAGCCATTTTACCTAGGCAGCAGCAGCAGGAGACGAAAAGGAACTGAAGACCCCGCACTGATGTTTTATAGGGGAGCAGGGAATTGTGGGTGAAATACCTGGTTTCCTGTGACCACCCAGTGGGCTGGACCCTTTTGGGACCTTCCAGGTGTGGTCTGTGCAGTGGCATCTGGGCCATCACCCAGCCTAAACCACCACAGTCAGGGAATGCAGCTTGAACTGGAAGAGGGTCCAGGACATACTGGGAGGGGATAAGGGGATCTACTTTTTATTGAGATAAGCCCTAATGTGTACCAGGAGGGATGAAAGGGATCCTGTTTGGACTGGTCCAGGGACATGGTCCAGGTTGCACTGGGAGGGCATGAAGGTGTGCAGTTGTACTGGGTTGGATGAAGATGGTACCGGAAAGGGAGTCAGGGGATACATTCTGTGCTGGGATGGGACATGGGCTACAGGGCTAGAGGACAGTAGGATCCAGTTTGTACTGGGATGAGGACACATCTGTACTGAGAGGGGTTAAAGGAACCATGTTTGGACTGAGTCTATGCTGGAAAGGGGTCAGGGTATACAGTTTGGACTTTGAGTAGGTGCAGTCTGCAGTGGGAGGGGGTTGGGGTACAAAGGCATGAGGAGACCTGCTCTGATGGCAGTGCTGCTCTGGAGCACAGCTCTGTCCCTGCCTGCAGGCCCAGCACTACACCAAGCACAGTGCCCAAGCTGCCAGAGCACTCAGGCCTTGCCCCAGCACAGAGGCTCAGCAGGAGAGGGTGGAAGGCAGAAAGAGCAGCTGAGGACAGCCCAAGCTGTGGGCTGCCTGGCACTGCTGCTGTGCTGGGACTCTGCCCCTCCACCTCTGCACACAGGCACTGCCTGTAGCTCCACAGATGCCTGGATGAAGGAACTCAGAGAAACAACACCCTGCAGGGTGCTGTATTGTGTAGAACACCCAGGGAGCACAGCTCCTCATGACTGCAGCCTCTGGGTCACAGCAGACAGGACAACACTGAACCAGAAATGGTCTGAAGACAGACATTTGTGTGGGAACAACATTCTCACAAGGAGAACAGCACCAGCAGCAGCCAGAACTCCAGCAGCCAGACAGGGCCTGCACTGAGGGACATCAGAACTGCTGTGCAGGAGAAGAGTTTATTGCTTCTGAATGCATCCAGGGATCGTGGCTCAGGGCAGCCTTGAGCTCCTGGTTCCTCAGGCTATAGATGAGAGGGTTCACTGCTGGAGGCACCACTGAGTACAGAACTGCCACCCCCAGATCCAGGGATGGGGAGGACATGGAGGAGGGCTTCAGGTAGGCAAAGAAGCCAGAGGTGAGAAAAAGAGGAGACCACAGCCAGGTGAGGGAGGCAGGTGGCAAAGGCTTTGTGGCGTCCCTGCTGAGAGGGGATCCTCAGCACTGCCCTGAAGATCTGCACATAGGACACCACAATCAACACAAAACAGAAGAAAGAAACTACATAAACACTGAGCACAAGAAGCCAAAGTTCCCTGAGGTAGGATGTGGAGCAGGAGAGCTTGAGGATCTGGGGCTTCACAGAAGAACTGGTTCAGAGCATTGCCCTGGCAGAGGGGCAGGGAAAATGTATTGGCTGTGTACAGCAGAGCATAGAGAAAGCCACAACCCCAGACAGATGCTGCCAGGTGGAGACAAACTCTGCTGCCCAGGAGGGTCTCATAGTGCAGGGGTCTGCAGATGGCAACGTAGCGATCGTAGGACATGGTGGTGAGGAGAAAATACTCTGCTGAAATGAAAAAGGAAAACAGAAAGACCTGAGCAGCACATCCTGCATAGGAGATGTCCCTGGTGTCCCTCAGGGAATTGTCCATGGATTTGGGCACAGTGGTGGAGATGGCACCAGGTCAAGGAAGGCAAGGTTGAGGAGGAAGAAGTACATGGGGGTGTGGAGGTGGTGGTCCCAGGCTATGGTGGTGATGATGAGGCCATTGCCAGCAGGGCAGCCAGGTAGATGGCCAGGAAGAGGCAGAAGTGCAGGAGCTGCAGCTGCCTTGTGCCTGAGAATGGCAGGAGGAGGAAGTGGCTGATGGAGCTGCTGTTGGCCATCTGCTGCCTCTGGCCATGGAGACCTGTGCAAGGAGGGAGAGCAGTGACAAGTTAGGGCACACTTCTCTCAGCTCATTGTAAGCCCTGTCCCTGAGCTGCATGAGGAATGGATCAGCTCTGTCTCATCACTACCAACCCATGGCAGAGTTCATCACAGCTTCAAATGCAGCAGGGACCCAGAATTGCCATGAAGATTCCTCTGGAGTCAGAACAGAAAGTGACCAACAGCCCAATCCCAGAGAACAAGAGTCCCATTGTGGTGGGTTGAAATTTCCCCCAGCATTAGCTTTGCCAGAGCAGCTCAGTTAGAAGCAAATGAAGCTGTATGACAAGCAAGAGCTGCACTCTACAATGGAATGCAATGAACAGGTACAGAACATACAGGAGTGACAATATTAGACAGGTATTTACAATTACCAAATGACACAAATCCCTCCTGGTCAGAGACCAGGGCAGCTGCTCCTCTGCCCTATCCCCTACACCCCTGTTCCAAGAGAGAAAGGAGGAGTGGAGAGAGAAAAAAAGCAGTGGGTTAGACTTAGCAAGGGCAGCCAAAGCAGGTGATCTCTCCCAGTGAAGCAAACAGCTGAGATCAGAAGAGAAGAGAGAAATTGTTATGGTACAGCTCCTCTGATTCCAGAGATTTATCCAATGAATTTGGTAGAAGAATCTTTTCTTTTCCTTTTACACCCAAGAGTGATCTATTATTGTGTTCTCCTTTTCTGCTCAAAATCTGTAACTAAATTTTAAAGGCATTGCCTAAAACCACCACACCCATGGAGAGGTGGGGAAACAGGGAGCAGGCCTGCAGTGCTGCAGAGACAGTGAAGGGAAGAGAGAAAGGCAGAGGGCTGGGGGTGAAGCCTTCTCTTCCCCAGCTCTGCTCACTGCTGCTCACAGGATGGAACTGAAGGGCTTTGGTCCTCCTTCTGTGTGCACACTCCAGGAGCCTTCAGCTGAGCATCAGCTGCCGAGATGGAGATGCCTCCAGGAGCTCCAGCTGCAGTGTCCTGCCCCACAGCCTCACTGTGTCAGGGACTGCAGTGACTTCTCCTCCAGTTTGCTCTCAGTCACCCTCCCAGTCCTGGCCACCTTGAAGCTCTCTCTTCTTCCTCATCTCCCTGAGATCCTCTGGCAGTGTCCTCAGCCCTGCTGTGCTGTGCAGAGGAGCTGCTCCTGCCCAGAGCTGTCTCCTGCAGCGCTGCCTGCTTGCCAGCAGCTCCCTCCAGCCCAGGAGCCTGGCCCAATAGGGCAGCAGAGGACCAGCCCAAGGTGTTTAATAACTCCTCTGCTGGCTTTTGGTGCCCTGTAAACCTCAGGGATTGAGAAGAAGCTGATGAAACCTCTCCACAAGTCAAAGTCAGATTCCAACTCTGAAGTTTCTTCTACTCTTAATGGGTCCCAGTGAAGCATACTGGGAAAGGGTCCCCAGGGTCCGCTTAGAGCAGAAGGAGACAGTGGATGCAAGGGAAGCATCACTGGAGGCACTGAAGCATCTCCAGGCTGTGGGGAGAGCAGAGAGCTGAGGCAGTGCTGAGAGGTCAGGACAAGCAGCTCAAGGTGGCTCTGCTGCTGAGCAAACCTGGAGGGGTTTCATTGATCCCAAGGGCCAAGCCCTGACCCCCAGCCCCTGGCAAGGCAGATCCTGTCCCTCACCTGTGGCTCAGGGCTCTGCTGGGGCAGTGGGGAGTGAGGGTGAGCAGTGATCACGGTAGGACCTTGTCAGGTTTTGCTGTGGTTTGCTGTTGAAAAGTAAAGAACTGTAGCCTTAAAAATAATTCATCAGATACTTTGTGGAATTAGCTGCAGAAACTTTGCCAATAATTAGAGGATAAGTTGTGGCTCAGCAGTATTTTAATGAGCCCCATGGAGTATTTGGGGCTGATGACATCATCCTTAGGTACTGCCAGGAGACTCTGCCAAGGTACTGCCAAGAAGCCTCTGCAGAAGTCCAAGTCAGAAGAAAACTCCAAAGTCCCTTGAAGCACTGATTGGCCTCACTGAGGCTTGTTACTGCCAAAGGCTCCCCAGGGACTCCTTAGAGCAGCTTGTTAGAGGCCAGGATTGCAGGGAGACAAAGGCAAAGTGCAGGGCAGAAAAACTTGCCTTGGTCTATCAATACAATAGAATAGAATACAATAGAATAGAATCCAATAGAATAAACCAGGTTGGAAGAGACCTTCAAGATCATCGAGTCCAACCTATCAACCAATCCAACCCACCCAAACAACTAGATCATGGCACCAAGCACCCCATCAAGTCTCCTCCTGAACACCTCCAATGAAGGTGACTCCACCACCTCCATGAGCAGCCCATTCCAATGGGCAATCACTATCTCTGTATAGAACTTCTTCCTAACATCCAGCCCAAACCTCCCCTGGCACAGCCTGAGACTGTGTCCTCTTGTTCTGGTACTGGCTGCCTGGGAGAAGAGACCAACCTCCGCCTGTCTACAACCTCCCTTCAGGTAGTTGTAGAGAGCAAAGCAGAAAGGCCAAGTCCTGATCGCTGCCCTTCGAATAGTAGAGCCTGAAATCCTCAAAGCAAAGTTTCTCCTCACAGGCCTTGGTGGCAGAGGCAACTGCCAGAGCCAAAGGCACAAAGACCTTGCTCTTCAGTGGCCTCAACAACTTGTTGTGTTGTGACCGGTTCAGGCTGTGCCTTTAAGAAAAGGGACAATTGCTGGAACACTCTGGCTGAATGTTTTTGATATTTAAATGACAACAAGATAGTCTAAACTAATTTCATTGGTAGATTGGTAGAATGCAACTTTAAGTTCTGTCAGTTCAGTCTGGGTTCAGGCTGGGTGCAGTCTGTGCTTTTCTCCCTCTGTTTGTGTGGGCCTGTTTCTCTCTCTGAAGCAGCAGCTTTGCCGGACAGGAGCGACCTTGAATTACCAAAGCTAACCAGATAAGAAAACTAATTCTTGCATACGCATTGAGCTAACAGAATTTTTCTCCTTAATTGCCTTTCTCTCTCTCTCTAACCCTTTTTGGGAAAAAGGGGAGGTAGGGAGGGAGAGAGGGGGGTTCAGGGAACCCCCCTGGCCAGCTGGAGGGAAAAAGCTTTTCTGCATTTCGTTCATTGCTGTGTATTTCTGTATATATTGTAATATTGTTTATTTGTGTACATATTCATTGCATTCCATTGATGCCTGTAATATAGCTTTCATCTGCTTTTCCGACTGAGCTAGCTGTGGTTTCTTTGTGTGTGGGGGGAGAACTTTCTCACCCTACCACAACTCCCCACACTGTAACTTGTTTGAGGCACTGGCCCTCTAAACTTAAATGCTGTCCTGCTGGGATGCCAGTCCACAGGGACCTCCACGTGAGTGGATTTGGCCATCAAAGGCCTCCTGAAGTTTGACAAGGCCAAGGCAGGCAAGGTCTGCACTGGGGCAGAACAACCTCATGCCTCTGGACAGGCTGTGATGTGACCAGCTGGGCAGCATCCCTGGGAGGGGGGCATGGGAGTCATGATGGAAGCCACATCAGGTGGTGAGGTTCCAACTTCTAAAAGAGGGTGGAGAACCTGGAGAAGTGCAGAGAAATTCTCTCATGAAGGGCTCAGGGCCCACAGCACAGGAGCTGTGTGGCAAGCTGGAGGCAGCTGGGCCTCTCTGGCCTGGTGAGGGGCAGGCACAGGGCAGTCTCAAGGCAGACAGCACCTGCCTGGAGAGGTGGTGGAGCCAAGCTCTTCTGCAGTGGCAGATGGCCTGGCAGAGACAACAGCTACAAGGTGCTTGCTTCTAGGAGCTTTACCTGGGCCTTAAGCAAGTTGGTGTCTGCTCAGTTTTGTCTGTTTTATGTTGATTGTGGTGTCCTATGTGCAGATCTTCAGGGCAGTGCTGAGGATCCCTCTCAGCAGGGACGCCACAAAGCCTTTGCCACTTGCCTCCCTCACCTGGCTGTGGTCTCCCTAATTCTCAGCACTAGCTTCTTTGCAAACTGAAGTCCTTCTCCATCTTGCTTACACCTCTGGACCTGTTGGTGTCAGTTCAGTACTCAGTGGTGCCTCCAGCACTGAACCCTCTCATCTACAGCCTGAGGAACCAGGAGCTGAAGGCTGCCCTGAGCCAAGTGGTCCTGGATGCTCTCAGAAGCAATAAAGTCTTTGTTCTCCTGCAGAGCAGTTCTGATGTCACTCAGTGCAGGCACCAGCTGGCTGCTGTACTTTCTGGTGGGGAGTCTAGTTTTTACTATTGTTCTTCATCCTACACTTTCTATTCACTCTTGTTTTCTGACCAGAAGTTTGTGTAGTGACCTCTGCTCCTTGTTTGACCCAGGGCCTTTGCAGCCCCTCTGGAGATGAAGCCAAACTGTGACCCTAAAGCCAGAGCCTTGGAGCTCTCCTGGATCACAGCAGCGGTGTCCACATCTCCCCCACTCAACATCTCTCAGGCACAACCGGCAGCAAGGGCCAGCACAGTCAAGTCAGACATTCTCCAGGTCTCAGGTGTCATCCTCTGAGAATGTTGAAGCTTGTGTGAGTGTTTGCCTGAGCTCCAGCAGAAGAAAAATGAACTCCAGGGC
>JAAWVA010001334.1:0-10938 GCA_015227895.2 Colaptes auratus | reverse complement strand
AGCTGTGTGCGGAGCTGCTGCCTTCGGGGGTGGCGGCGGGGCCGTCCCTGCGGGGAGGGGGCGGGGGGAGGTGATCCCGGGAGGTGGCACCGGCCGGCGCCCGCCCCGTGCCCGCTGCCGGCGCTCACCTGCCGGCCGGTGCCTCCTGGATGCTCTCGATGCCGATGGCGCTGGAGCGGCGGGAGCTGAGCGGGCCGGGCCGCCGCCGCGAAGGGCTCTTGCCGGGCACCAGCAGCGCCTGCGGGGCAGCGTTAAGCGGGGTGCGAGGGACGCGGGCCCCGGGGCGGGGGACCCCCGGGAGGGAGGCGCTCGGCCCCGCGGCGCTCACCTCTTCCACCGAGCCCAGCCCGATGGCGCTGCCGCGGCGTCCGCGCCGGCTCCCGGGCACCAGCAGCGACTGCGGGCGGCACCGCGTCACGCGCCCCGGGGGGCACGGGGGGCACCGGCGGGGGCGGGGCCTCGGCAGGAGGGCGCGCGGGGGCGGGAGGGGCTTACCCAGGGGCGGGGCTTGAAAACGGGCGGGGCTTACGCGAGCCGCCCGTGCCGCCATGGGGGCGTGGCTTAGGGAAAGGGGGCGGGGTCACGGGCGGAGCGAGTCTTAAGAGTGGGAATAGGGAGTGGGCGTGGCTCGAGAATGATGCAGGGGTAACCAAGGGGCGGGGCTTAAGCAAGGAGCGGGAGAGTGGGGGCGGGGCTTGTGGCAGGGGGCGGGCCTTTGCGGCACTGCGGGGGTGAGCCGCGCAATGGGTGTGGCTGTGGGCGTGACCAGAGCGCTGGGGGCGGGGCACCCCGGGGGCACCGGCGGCGGGGGTTCGGGGGATGGGGCCCACGGGTTTCTGGCAGCGCTGCCCGGCGCCGCCGAGCCCCCGCCGCCCGCGGCCCGGTTGGACTTCCGCGGCGCTCCCACCTTAAAGGACTCGAAGAAGCCCGGGGCGGCGGAGCCGTTGTCGGGGCGGTCGTCGTCGGGGCCCAGCCCCAGCATGGCCTGGCTGCGGGCCTGCAGCTCCTCGTGCAGCGTCTCCAGCAGCGCCGCTCGGGTCCGCTCCTGCCCCCCCCCGCGTCACACACCGCACCCACCGGCACCCACGGCACCCACCGGCACCCACCGCACCCACCAGCACCCACCGCACCCACTGCACCCGCCGGTACCCACTGCACCCGCCGGCACCCGCCAGCACCCACCGCACCCACCGCACCCGCCGGTACCCACCAGCACCCACCGCACCCACTGGCACCCACCAGCACCCACTGCACCCGCCGGCACCCACCGGCACCCACCGCACCCACTGAACCCACTGCCATGCACCAAGACAGCAAAGGCCCACCAGCACCCACCGGCACCCACCAACACAGCACCCACCAACACAGTGCCCACCCACCAGCATCCACTGGCACCCCTGGTACCCACTGGCATGGCATCCCCTCCCCCAGCACTCATAGCACCCAGAGCACATGGCACTTGCTCACCCTACCTCCACACCACCTGTAGGCACGGCACCCCCACCCCCAGCACCCACAGCAGGCCCAGGGATGTGACACCCACCCACAGCATCCACTGGCATAGCACCCCCACAGCCAGCACCCACAGCAGGCATTGCACCCAGGTGCATGGCACCCACAGCGGGTACAGCACCCCCGGCATGAACAGCACCCATCCACATGGCACTCTTGCAGGCATGGCACCCACCTGCTCAGCAGCTGCTACACACAGCACCCACATCGGGCACAGCACCCACTGCACCTGGCACCCACCCACACAGCACCCACTGCACCTAGAACCCACCCACACAGCACCCACTGCACCTGGCACCCACCCACACAGCACCCACCGCAGCTATTCCCCTGCCACGCACAGCACCCACGGCGCGCAGCGTACCTGGCACCCCCCAGCACTCCTGCAGGCAGAGCACCCACGTGCATAGCACCCAGCTGGCATGCAGCACCCACACACAGGCCGCTGCTGCAGGCATGTGTGTCCTGCCCCCATGCACAGCACCCACATCCTGCCCAGCTGCCAGTGTGCACAGCACCCACACACAGCACCCGCAGCAGACATGGCACCGACACCCACATGCCTCTGCTGCAGGCAGCCCCCCTCTGCCAGCACAGCAGCCCCCACAGTACACAGCACCCACACACCAGCACCCACAGCAGGCACAGCACCCACTGCGATTGCAGCACCCACAGCACTGCCGCAGGCACAGCACCCACAGCACCCACTGCAATCACAGCACTGCTGCAGGCACAGCACCCACAGCACTGCTGCAGGCACAGCACCCACAGCATCCACTGCAGGCACAGCACCCACAGCACCCATTGCAATCACAGCACTGCTGCAGGCACAGCACCCACAGAACCCATTGCAATCACAGCACTGCTGGGGACACGGCACCCACAGCACCCACTGCAATCACAGCACTGCTGCAGGCACAGCACCCACAGCACCCATTGCAATCACAGCACTGCTGCAGGCACAGCACCCACAGCACCCATTGCAATCACAGCACTGCTGCAGGCACAGCACCCACAGCACCCATTGCAATCACACCACTGCTGCAGGCACAGCACCCACAGCACCCACTGCAATCACAGCACTGCTGCAGGCACAGCACCCACAGCACCCATTGCAATCACACCACTGCTGCAGGCACAGCATCCTGCACCCACAGCAGGCACAGCACCCACAGCATCCACAGCAGGCACAGCACCCACAGCATCCACTGCAGGCACAGCACCCACACCCACAGCACCCACATCTCCAGCACCCACTGTGGGCACAGCACCCACAGCAGCTATGTAGTGCCCAGCACCCGCATGCCCTACAGCACGTGCAGCCTCACTGCAGGTACAGCACCCACATTGCCCACAGCACCCATATTGCACCCAAGCTCCCCAGTGCCCAGCCCAGGACCCAGCAGCCCTGCGCCCAGCCCCCCGGAGCCCCGGACCCAGCCCCCCGGAGCCCTGCACCCAGCCCCCCGGAGCCCCGCGCCCAGCCCCCCGGAGCCCTGCACCCAGCCCCCCAGAGCCCCGCGCCCAGCCCCCCGGAGCCCCGCGCCCAGCCCCCACCTCCAGCTTGGCGAACTTCTCCGCCTTGTAGCAGGCGTACTCGGCGTTGATCAGCTTGGTCAGGAGGAACTCCTGGAACTCGGGGCCCTGCGGGGGGCGAGGGGCACCCTTGGGTGGGTGCCACTCCGGGGGAGCCCCCGGCAGAACCCATGGGCGCTCACCTTCCTGAAGACGGCAGGGTCGGGCAGCGGCGGGCCGAAGAAGGGCACATCGTCACGGGCGGTGACGGAGACCTGCAGGGGGGCAAGGCGGGGGTGAGGGCTCCGGGGGCCCCCGCGGCCCTCCAGCGCCCGGCGGGCAGAGGGTGGCACCTTGTAGAGGGTGCCCTGGGTGCTGCCCTGCTCCAGCTGCACCACCACGAAGGCGTGGAGGAAGTTGGAGGCGATCATGTCGGGGACGAAGGGAGTGTTCTCGTCCTGGAAGACGACGGCCACGATGTCGTTGCCGATGTGACGCTTCCGCTGCAGCTGCAGGGGGCGCGGGGGACAGAGGGGACGCAGAGGAGGTCACACCACGGGGGCGAAGGCAAGGGCAGACCCTGCCCCTCGTTAGGGGACCCCAGCACCCATGGGTGCCCCTGGAGCTTTCGCATCCCAGGGACACCTCCTCAGCACTCGTGGCTGTCCAGGGCCCCTGCACCCCACAGCGACCCCACGGCTGCCCTGCCAGCCCCCTGCAGCCCCTAAACGACCCCCAGAGCACCCCTCTGAGCTCCAGGAGGCCCTGCAGCACCTCATGGCGACCTGAAGCACCCATGGGTGCCCTACCAGCCCCCTGCATCCCATCAAGGACCCTGAGAGCATACATTGGAGCTCCTGCACCTCATGGCCGACCCTGAAGCACCCATGGGTGCCCTGTCAGGTCCCTGCATCCTGCTTAACACCCATGGGTGCCCTGTCAGGTCCCTGCATCCTGCTTAACACCCATGGGTGCCCTCGGAGCTTTTGCATTCCCAAGACAACCCCAGCCCCACCACCCATGGGTGCTCTCCCAGCCCTCTGCATCCCATAGATACCCACAAGCACCCATGGGTTCCCCTGGAGCTTTTGCAACCTCTCAACGCACCCCCCAGCACCCATGGGGTGTGCTGCCAGCCCTTTTGCCCCATAGATGCCCCTCCCAGCACCCATGGGTGCTCTGCCAGCTCCCAGCACCCATCTGCCCCCCAGCACCCATGGATGGCTCTCATAGATGACCCTCAACACTCGGTGGGTGCCCCTGGAGTTTTGGCATCCCATAGACAAACCACCCCCCCCCGACAGCACCCATGGTGCTCTGTCAGCCCCTGTGCCCTATAGATGCCCCCCCCCCCAACCTGGAGATGCCCCTGGAGCCCCTTCCCCCCACCCATAGGTGCCCCACCGACCATTCCAGCTCACGGAGGTGACCCAGGAGCCCCCCTCCCAGCACCCACGGGAGCTCCTCAGACCCTTGTCCCCCCCCCCCTCCTCCACCCCTGCCCGGCACCCACGGGCGCCCCACCTGCTGGGCGTCCCCCTCGGTGTAGGGCAGCTTGGTGGAGACGTGGAACATGATCTCCTTGTCGCGGAAGTGGCAGTACACCGACTCGCTGCCCGTCTGCCCGTGGGTCACGTCCAGCCCCCCCCGGAACCTGGGAGCGGGAGGGAGGGAGGGAAGGGGGCGCCCTCAGCCTGGGTGCCCCATGGGTGCTCCCCGCGCTCCCCAAGACGCCCCCCCGCCCGTCACGCACCCTTTGAAGTCCCTCAGCTGCACCCTCTGCCCCAGCACGTCCAGGAACTCGGCGAACGCAGGGCTCTCCTCCGTGGTGCCGAACAGCTCCTCCTCCGAGGTCTGCGGGGCGGGGGGCATGGGTGCCGGCCCCCACCCGGCACACCCCCCCCCCATGGCCCCCCCCGTACACCCTCCCTGCCCCCCGGCCCCGCACCTGCCCCACAGCCGCACCTGCTCCCCCCGCCCCTACCTGCCCCCCCGCCCCTACCTGCCCCCCAGCCCCGCACCTGCCCCCCGGCTCCGCACCTGCCCCCCAGCCCTGCACCTGCACCCCAGCCCCTCACCTGCCCCCCCAGCCCCTACCTGCCCCCCAGCCCCGCACCTGCCCCCCCCAGCCCTACCTGCCCCACAGCCCCTACCTGCCCCCCCCAGCCCCTACCTGCCCCCCAGCCCCTACCTGCCCCCCCCAGCCCCTACCTGCCCCCAGCCCTACCTGCCCCCAGCTCCTACCTGCCCCCCCCCCCCCCTACCTGCCCCCAGCCCCGCACCTGCCCCCCCAGCCCCTACCTGTCCCCCCCCAGCCCCTACCTGCCCCCCCGCCCCGCCCCTGCCCCCCAGCCCCTACCTGCCCCCCCCCAGCCCTCACCTGCCCCCCCGGCCCTACCTGCCTCTCAGCCCCTACCTGCCCCCCCCACCCCTACCTGCCCCCCAGCCCCTACCAACCCCAGCCCCACCTGCCCCCCCCGCCCCTCCCTGCCCCCCAGCCCCGCACCTGCCCCTCCAGCCCCTACCTGCCCCCCCGCCCCTCCCTGCCCCCCGGCCCCTACCTGCCCCAGTTTCTGGTAGATGACCCCAAACTTGAAGTGGTTGCTGAGCACGTGCTCGTCGAAGGCCAGGATGAGGCGGGAGGCCTGCGGGGGGGGGGGAGCGGAGGGGCAGAGGTTGGGTGGGGGGCACCCCGGGGTGCCCACACTCACGGGGGGGGTGGGGGTGTCCCCCCAGCCCTGCACCCCATTCACCTTGGGGTAGAGCACGGGGTAGAAGCGATCCACGTTGACGTCCTCGCACACCAGCTGCGGGAGGGATTGGAGCTGCCGTGGGGGGCGCGGGGGGGCCCCCGTGGGTGCCGGCGGAGCTGTGCCGGCGTTGGGGGCTGCTCCAACCCCCCCTGCCCCCTCCTCCGTCGGCAGAGGCTTGAGGCCCAAGCGAATCAGGCACGCACCTTGGCCATCTGCACCACGTTGGGGAACTCAGCCAGGCAGGAGATGGGCACCACGTCGTGCAGGGTGCGGGTGCGGGTGCTGCGGGGCGAGGCGGGGGTCAGGGCTGGCCCTCAAGAGTCCCAGCCGCACCCACGGGTGCCCCCTGGCACCCTGCTCACCGCAGCAGCAGGTGGAGGTGCTCCTGCTCGTCGTACTTGAGGGAGAAGACCAAGTGGCCCAGCACGGGGTCCAGGGAGTAGTAGTTGAAGTGCTCCTGGGGGGAGGGGGCCAAGCACCCACAACTGTGCCCAGGGGCACTCAGGCTGGCAGGGACCCGTGCCATGGGCCACCCGTGCCCACAGGCACCGACCCCCATGAGCACCCACACCGTGTGTCACCCATGGGTCCATGGGGCATGCTGGTCCCCAGGTGCCCATGCCCCTGAGCACCCATGCCATGGGGCAGCTGCGGCCCTGGGCACCCACAGGCACAGATGGCACCGCCGATGGGGCACCTATGCTTGTGGGCTTACATGCAACACGCCACCCACACCCATGAGCACCCATGCCACGGGGCACTCACGCTCCTGGGCACCCATACCCACGAGTGCTCACGGAGCCCGTGCCCACGCAGCCCCCATGCCTGTGCACACCCGTGCCCGTGGGGCACCCGTGTGGCACTCGTGCATGAGCACCCATGGGACTCTCGTGCCCGCCCATACGCACGCCCCCTCCACGAGCACCTATGGGTGCAAGGATCCACGCCGTGGGGCACCCATGCCCATGCCCACTTACATCCTTAGGGCTCCTATGCCCATGGATGCCCACACTCCATGAGCACCCGTGCCCATGGGGATCCCATGCCCACCGATACCCACACCCACCTCCATGCGTCCCCCTGGCACACGTGCCATGGGGCAACCATGCCACAGGGCACCCATAGGCATGAGCACCCATGCCACGGGGTGCACCGGCTCATCAGCACCCATACAGCCCACACCCATGTGGCACCCATGCCACAGGGCTCTCACGCCCACAGATACCCATGCCCATTTCCATGGGTACCTACACATACCACCACCCATGCCATGGGGCACCCAGGTCCATGAGCATCCCATACCATAGGGCACCAATGCCATAGGGCACCCATGCCCATGAGTTACACATCTGTGGACACCCATGCCATGAGGTCCCATGCCCACAGGTACCCATGCCCACTTCCACGGGTATCTATACAACCACCCATGCCATGGGGCAGCCATGTCCATGAGCACCCATACCATAGGGCAGCAATGCCATAGGGCACCCATGCTATGGGGCACCCAGGTCCGTGAGCATCCCCATACCATAGGGCACCAATGCCATGGGGTACCCATGCCATGGGGCACCCATGCCCATGAGATACACATCTGTGGACACCCATGCCATGAGGTCCCATGCCCACAGGTATCCATGCCCACTTCCACGGGTATCTATACAACCACCCATGCCATGGGGCAGCCATGCCATAGGGCACCCATGCTATAGGGCACCCAGGTCCGTGAGCACCCATACCATAGGGCACCAATGCCATAGGGCACCCATGCTATGGGGCAGCCATGCCCATGAGCACCCATACCATAGGGCACCAATGCCATGGGGCACCCATGCCCATGAGCACCCATGCCCATGAGTTACACATCTGTGGACACCCATGCCATGAGGTCCCATGCCCACAGGTACCCATGCCCACTTCCACACATATGAGTGCCCGTGCCCTGGCTCACCCCTGCCCACGAGCACCCACCCTCGTGAGGTCTCAGCCGGGGGCAGCCCCCCCCCCCGCCCCCCAGGCCCTCACCTTGCCCAGGAAGTGCTTGCGGTAGATCTTGGCTGTGTGGTTGCCCTCCAGCTTCGCCCGGGTGCCAGGGGCCGGGGGCGACTCGGGGGCACCGCTCAGCTGGTGGTTGGTGCCCTCGATCCAGTAACCCCCAAACTGCGGCAGGAGGATGAGGGGGAAGGGCCCCTCCCGGCCCAGCACCTGTGCCCACAGCTGAGGTGGGTGCTCTGGCCACCCGCCCAGCCACCCCCCCAGCCGCTCGCCCGCCCCGGCGCCCAAGGCTGGCGGGCAGGGGGAGCCCTACCTCGTGCACGCTGGGGTAGGGGATGTAGTCCTCCTCCGTCTGCAAGGCAAGGGGGGGTGAAGGCCACGCTGCCACCCAAGGGTGCTGGGGAGGCTGAAGGCAGCTCGGGCACCCGTGGGGGCCGGTGGGGGCCTACCTTGAGCGGTGGGGGCAGGGCGTGGCGCTGCTGAGCCATCCTGCTGCCCTGGGGGAGAGGGGGGCTGGTGGGTGCCCAGCACCCCGGGGTGGAACGGGCACCCTGGGGTGGGGCAATACCCATGGGGCTTACCTGGGGGTGGGATGGTGATGCCAACTAGAGATAGGTCTAGGTGGTGTGGGGAGGTCCGGGGGGGTCCATGGCGCTTCCTGGGGGAGAAGAGAACTCCCCCACGGCCCCCGGCTGGGTCGCTCGGCTGCCCGGGCAGCGGCGGTGCCCCTGGTGCCTGCTGATGGCACCGAGCCCAGTGCCACCCTGCCGGCGGCCGGGAGCCAGCGGATCGGGAGCGGTGGGGGCTGGGTCACTCTCGGCGGGGGGGGGGGGGGGGGTCGGGCCTACCGAGACCCTCCCCCAAACTCATCGCACCCCCGAACCAGCCCCACCCACCCCCAAGGGCGCCCTCTGCCGGTGGGAGGTGACGCCACGTGGGGCAGCACCACGGACAGCGCCGAGCTCCGGTGTAAACCTAACCCTGGTGTAAACCCAATCTGGTGTAAACCTGTGCTGTGTAAACACAACCTGGAGTAAACACAGCCTGTTGTAAACCCAGCTCTGGTGTAAACCTGTGCTGTGTAAACACAGCCTGGAGTAAACACCACCTGGGGTAACCCCAGCCCTGGTACAAACACAACCCTGGTGCAAACACAGCCCTGGTGTGAGTCCACCCTGGTGTAAACCCGACTCTGGCACAAACACAATCCTAATGCAACCCCAACCCTGGTGTCAATTGCCCCAGGGAGACCCCAGCCCCAGTGCAGACCCAACCCTGGTGCCAAGCCAGCGTGGTGCAAGCCAAGCCCTGGTGCAAGCAAGCCTCACCCCCATGCAAGCCTGCCCTGGCCTTGTGCAACCCTCGTGCAAGGCTGAATGCTTGTGCAAGCACAGCACTGTGCAACTGCCCTGGAGGGCGAGCACAGCCCTGGTGCGAAAGGGACCCTCGTGCAAACACCGCCTGCCTTGGAGTAAACACAGCACTTGTGCAAACAGAACACTGGGGTGAGCACCACCCTGGTGCAAAGATGGCCCAGCCCTGTGCAAAGGCAACGTTGGTGCAAGCACCAGCCTGGTGCACAGGTGTCCTGTCCCCCTGCAGGTGTGACCAAGGGCAGCCCTGCCCCAAACGTGACCCTCGTGCGGGTGCAGCGCCGGTGCAAACACCACCCTGGTGCAAAGGGGACCCTTGTGCAAGCATGGCTCAGCCTGGTGCAAACACCACCCTGGTGCAAAGGGGACCCTTGTGCAAGCGTGGCCCAGCCTGGTGCAAACACCACCCTGGTGCAAGCAAGCATGTCCCTGGTGCAAAAGGGACCCCATCCTGGCACAGACATGGCACTGATGCCAAACCATCCCTGGTGCAAACACCACCCTGGTGCAAAGGGGACCATTGTGCAAGCATGGCTCAGCCTGGTGCAAACACCACCCTGGTGCAGAGGGGACCCTTGTGCAAGCATGGCTCAGCCTGGTGCAAGCACAGCCTGGTGCAAAGGGGACCCTTGTGCAAGCGTGGCTCAGCCTGGTGCAAGCACAGCCTGGTGCAAAGGGGACCCTTGTGCAAGCATGGCCCAGCCTGGTGCAAACACCACCCTGGTGCAAAGGGGACCCTTGTGCAAGCGTGGCTCACCCTGGTGCAAGCACAGCCTGGTGCAGCCACCACCCTGGTGCAGCCGAGCCCCAGCTCTGCACAAACACCGCCCTGGTGCAGGCACCACTGCGTGCAACTCCCTCCCCAGAGCAAGCGTGGCCCAGCCTGGTGCGAGCACGACCCTGGTGCTAAAGGGACCCCATCCTGGCACGGACATGGCACTGATGCCAAACCCTCCCCGGTGCAACCACCACCCTGGTGCAAGCCTGGCCCACCCCCGTGCCGCCCCCGCGCCGCTGCACGCAGGCCCCGGCCCCGTGCGAGCCCCCCGGCGTGTGCAGGCTGCCCCGGTGCGGCTGGGCAGCGCTGTCACCTGGCCCCGTGCAAACGGCACCCCCCCGTGCCAGCGTGCCCCAGCCCCGTGCGCACAGCCCCGCTGCGGCCACGGCCCGGCCCAGGGCCGCCGTGGGCCAGGGGGTGCCCCCGCTGGGCGCTGGGACTCTGCAGGGTCCTGCGGGGGGTGCCCCCCCAACGCTTCCCCCCCAAGCGCTGCACCCAAAGAGGGGTGGAGGCAGTGACCCAGATGTGGGGCCAGGCCTGAGGCGGGGGGGGGGGGGGGGGGGAGGGGGACACACAGTGGGGGTTGAGGGGGAGACTGCAGGAGTGGAATCGGGGGGGGGGGGAGGGAGGCAAAAAGGGGAGGGGACAGATTTTGGGGTAACCGGCGGGGGGGAACACCGGTTAAGGACAGATAATTAACGGGGGAGACACTGGGGAGAGGCGGGGGGGTGTGGGGGGGGCAGAAGGGCCACACACACACAGAGATTTGGGAGTAACTGGGCGGGGGGGCAGGTTTGGGGTGTGTAATTAATGGGGCAGATATTGGGGGTATTTGGGGGGGGAGGAAGAGAGATTTTAGGGCAGCGGGGAGGTGGCAGGCTGGGGTGGGTAATTAACGAGGGGGGTGTCGGGGGGGAGGGGCAATTAACGGGGAGATGCTGGGGAAAGACAGGTTGGGGAGGGGGTGAGGGGCAGTTAACGGAGAAGATCTTTTGGGGAGGGGCAGGTTGAGGGG
>JAAWVA010001333.1:0-10952 GCA_015227895.2 Colaptes auratus | reverse complement strand
TGCCCTGCCCCTGCCCCTGCCCTGCCCTGCCCCTGTCCTGCCCCTGCCCTGCCCTGCCCTGCCCTGCCCCTGCCCCTGCCCCTGCCCCGGGCCCAGAGCCTCTGCTGCCGCCTGAGGCCCAGAGCAGGGCAGCAAGGCCTCAGAGGGGCCCTGGGCAAAGCCAGCAGGGGCTGGAACAACATGGGATGGGATGGGATGGGATGGGGTGGGATGGGGTGGGGGGGGTGGGGTGGGGTGGGGTGGGATGGGATGGAATGGGGTGGGATGGGATGGGGTGGAATAGAATTACCCAGGTTGGAAATGACCTCAGAGCTCACCAAGTCCAAGCTCTCCCCCAGCACCTCCTGATCAGCTCAACCATGGCACCAAGGGCCTCATCCAGGCTCTTCCTAAGCACCTCCAGGGATGGGGACTCCAGCACCTCCCTGGGCAGCACAGCCCAAGGGCCAATCTCTCTGGCTGGGAAGAATTTCTTCCTCACCTCCAGCCTCAACCTCCCCTGGCACAGCTTGAGACTGTGTCCTCTTGTTCTGGGGCTGGGGGCCTGGGAGAAGAGCCCAACCCCCAGCTGGCTCCAACCTCCCTGCAGGGAGTTGCAGAGAGCAATGAGGTCTCCCCTGAGCCTCCTCTGCTGCAGGCTCAGCACCCCCAGCTCCCTCAGCCTCTCCTCCCAGGGCTGTGCTCCAGACCCCTCCCCAGCTTTGTTGCCCTTCTCTGGACACCTTCCAGCAGCTCAACCTCTGGCCTGACCTGAGGAGCCCAGAGCTGGACCCAGGACTCCAGCTGTGGCCTCAGCAGTGCTGAGCACAGGGCAGGATGAGCTCCCTGCTGCTGCTGGCCACACTGCTCCTGCTGCAGGCCAGGCTGCCCTTGGCCTCCTTGCCCCCTGGGCACACTGCAGCTCCTGGGCTCCCCAGGCACGGCAGCAGGTCCGGGCCCCGCAGCCGCAGCAGGGCTGGGGCACAGCTGCCTGGGGCACAGCTGGCTGGGGCACAGTGGCTGGGGGCACAGCTGGCTGGGGCACAGCTGGCTGGGGGCACGTCCGGGGCCGGGCACAAGGGAGCAGCACCCTGCCCACGCCTGGCAGAGCGCCGGGAGGGCTGCAGGCGGCGCCGCGGCGGCAGCAGCTGGCCTGGGCGCCCAGAGGATGCCCCTGCTGGCAGCAGGGGAGGCTGCAGCGGGGCCAGGGCAGGTGCCAGGGGCAGTGCCAAGGGGCGTGAGGGTTGCTGCTGCGCTGTCGCGTCCCGCCCTGGCCGCCCTGCCGCGGGGCTCTGCCCCTGCCCGCTGCAGCCTGCAGCTCCGGCGTGGGGGCCCAGGGCCCTGCTGCGGGGCTGAGGGCAGCGGCTGAGGCCTCTCCAGCTCTGCCGAGGGGCAGCTGGGGCTGTGCAGCCTGCAGCAAGCAGAGCAGTCGGTGTCCTCCTGCCTGCCCGGAGCTCAGGAGCCTCCTGCACACACCCAGGGCCTGGCAGAGGCTGCCCAGGGAGGTGGTGGAGTGCCCACGGCTGGAGGGGCTGCAGCAAGCTGTGGCCATGGCAGCTGGGGCCAGGGCTGGGTGGCCATGGTGGCCTGGCCACAGCTGGAGCCCTGGGCCCAGCTCTGGGCTCCCCAGCTGAGGAGGGACAGAGAAGTGCTGCAGAGAGTCCAGGGCAGGCTGGGAAGCTGCTGAGGGGCCTGGAGCAGCTCTGGCAGGAGCAGAGGCTGAGAGCCCTGGGGCTGAGAGCCTGGAGCAGAGCAGCCCCAGAGGGCAGCTGAGCAATGCTCAGCAGGAGCTGAAGGAGCTGTGGGGGGCAAGAGGCTGGGGCCAGGCTCTGCTGAGCGCTGCCCAGGGCCAGGCCCAAGGGGCAGAAAGTGTCAGGCAGGAGGCTGGAGCTGAGCAGGAGGAGCAAGTTGTTTGGGGTGAGGCTGCTGGAGCCTGGAGCAGGCTGCCCAGAGAGGTTGGGTCTGAGTCTCCGGGGTGGAGAGCTTCCAACCCCCCCTGGGCACTGTGCCCCTGGGCAAGCTGTTGTGGGGCCCTGCTGGGGCAGGGGGGGTTGGAGTGGCTGAGCTCTGCTGTGGGAGCCCTGCTGGGGCAGGGGGGGTTGGGCAGGCTGAGCTCTGCTGTGGGAGCCCTGCTGGGGCAGGGGCTGGAGTGGCTGAGCTCTGCTGTGGAAGCCCTGCTGGGGCAGGGGGGGTTGGAGTGGCTGAGCTCCAGAGCTCCCTTCCAGCCTCCCCATTCTGTGAGTCTGGGACTTTAAAGCCTCTCTTGCTCAATCTCCTGTCCCAGGGTGGCAGCAGAGCAGACTCTACCCCAGGGAGGACCCTGGGAGGGTGTCAGGTCCCTGTCCCAGCTCTGTGCTGGGACCCCCTGCCTGCAGCCATTGCTGGGGGGTGAGGTCAGCAGCCAGTTGTGTGCAGCACACAAGTGGAAAGCTTCTGAGCTGCTCACCCTGGCTGCCCACCTGCTGCTGGCCCCCGGCTTGACTCAGCACACTGTGAATATCCTGGTGCCAGGGAGGCTGCCAGGGCTGGGGGCAGCTGGCAGAGGTGAGGTGGCACTGACCTGGCCCCAGCCTCTGTGCTTGGACACTTTGTGCTGCCCCTGCTGCTCTGCAGCTCTGACCTGGGCCCCCTGGAGAGAACCACAGCAGGGGAGGGCTTGGGAGGGAGGTCATCCAGTCCAAGCCCCTGCCTGAGCAGGGGCAGCCAGGGCAGGGCACATCCAGATGGGTCTTGAACATCTCCAGAGCAGGAGACTCCACAACCTGTCTGGGCAGCCTGGTCCAGGGCTCCAGCAGCAGGCCTCACAGCAGGCAGGGGCCAGAGCAGGGAGCAGGCAGGGGGAGAGGACAGCTCCCCAGGGGAGCATCTCCAGCTGCCCCAGGAGCTGGCAGCCATATCCTCCCCTCCAGCTGCTCTGGGCAGCTCCTTGCAGGGCAGTTCCAGGGCTCTGGGCATTTCCTGACCAAGGACTCACAGCCCACAGGATGTGCAGAGGGATGGAGGTGTGGGGATGGCTCCTGCTGTCCCCCTGAGGATGGCAGTGGGCACTGCTGAGGCCACACCTGGAGTCCTGTGTCCAGCTCTGGGCCCCTCAGGTTAGGAAGGACATTGAGAGACTTGAAGGTGTCCAGAGAAGGGCAACAAGGCTGGGGAGAGGCCTTGAGCACAGCCCTGGGAGGAGAGGCTGAGGGAGCTGGGGGTGCTGAGCCTGGAGAAGAGGAGGCTCAGGGCAGACCTCATTGCCACTGAAAGGTGGCTGTAGCCAGGTGGGGCTTGGGCTCTTCTCTCCAGCACCCAGCCCCAGAACAAGAGAATCATAGAATCATAGAATCATAGAATCAATAAGGTTGGAAAAGACCTCAGAGCTCACCAAGTCCAAGCTCTCCCCCAGCACCATCTGATCAACTCCACCATGGCACCAAGGGCCTCATCCAAGCCTTTTTTGAACACCTCCAGGGGTGGGGACTCCAGCACCTCCCTGGGCAGCACAGCCCCAGGGCCAGTTTTGGGAAGAACTTTCTCCTCCCCTCCAGCCTCAACCTCCCCTGGCACAGCTTGAGACTGTGTCCTCTTGTTCTGGTGCTGGGGGGCTGGGAGAAGAGCCAAACCCCCAGCTGGATGCAACCTCCCTTCAGGCAGTTGCAGAGAGCAATGAGGTCTGCCCTGAGCCTCCTCTTCTGCAGGCTCAGCACCCCCAGCTCCCTCAGCCTCTCCTCCAGGGCTGTGCTCAAGGCCTCTCCCCAGCCTTGTTGCCCTTCTCTGGACACCTTCAAGTCTCTCAATGTCCTTCCTAACCTGAGGAGCCCAGAGCTGGACACAGGACTCCAGCTGTGGCCTCAGCAGTGCTGAGCACAGGGCAGGATGAGCTCCCTGCTCCTGCTGGCCACACTGTGCCTGCTGCAGGCCAGGATGCCATTGGCTTTCTTGGCCACCTGGGCACACTGCTGGCTCCTGTTCACTCATCTGTCAGCACTAAAAAGGCCTCAAGAACACAGAGAGAGAGAGAGCTTGAGCTGCACCAGGGGAGGTTTGGGCTGGAGGTGAGGAGAAAGTTCTTCCCAGAGAGAGTTGTTGGCCCTTGGGCTGTGCTGCCCAGGGAGGTGCTGGAGTCCCCACCCTGGAGGGGTTCCAGAGGGGACTGGATGTGGCCCTTGGTGCCATGGCCTAGCCATGGGCTCTGTGGTGCCAGCCTGGACTGGATGAGCTTGGAGGTCTCTTCCAGCCTCGGTGATGCTGTGGTGCTGTGGTTTCTAGGTGTGACCATGGATGTCCCTCCTCACCCTGCCACCAGCTCTGGGTGGCTGCTCCCTGCTGACAGCCTTGATCCCATCCCCTGCAGCCTGGGAGCACAGCACTGGGGCCAAGGACCCGGCAGGAGCCTGGGAGCACAGAGTTGCTTGGCTTGGAAAAGCTCTCTGAGCTCATCCAACCCATTCCTGCCCCAGCAGCTGCCCACAGACACAGCAGCTGCTGGGAAGGGGAAGGCTGCTGCTGCCCCCAGCCCAGAGCAGGCCCCAGGGAGACCTTAGAGGTGAGACCCCACCTGCAGCACTGCCTCCAGCTCTGGGGGGCCCAGCACAAGGAGGACCTGGAGCTGCTGGAGAGGCTCCAGAGGAGGCCACAGAGATGAACAGAGGCTGCAGAACCTCCCCTGTGGGGCCAGGCTGGGAGGGACACCCCCAAGGCCAGGGGCTTGGACACCCCAAGGCCAGGGGCTTGGACACTCCCATGGGCAGGGGCTTGGACACCCCCATGGGCAGGGGCTTGGACACCCCCAAGGCCAGGGGTTTGGACATCCCCAAGGCCAGGGGCTTGGACACCCCCATGGCCAGGGGCTTGGGACACCCCCATGGCCAGGGGCTTAGACACCCCCAAGGCCAGGGGCTTGGACATCCCCATGGGCAGGGGCCTGGGACACCCCCAAGGCCAGGGGCTTAGACACCCCAAGGCCAGGGGCTTGGGACACCCCCATGGACAGGGGCTTGGACACCCCCAAGGCCAGGGGCTTGGGACACCCCATGGCCAGGGGCTTGGGACACCCCAGGCCAGGGGCTTGGACACCCCCATGGGCAGGTACTTGGGACACCCCCCAAGGCCAGGGGCTTGGACACCCCATGGCCAGGAGCTTGGGACACCCCCATGACCTGGGGCTTGGACACCCCCATGGCCAGGGACTCAGACACCCCCAAGGCCAGGGGCTTGGGACACCCCCAAGGTCAGGGGCTTGGACACCCCCATGGCCAGGGGCTTGGACACCCCCAAGGTCAGGGGCTTGGACACCCCCATGGCCAGGGGCTTGGAAACCCCCAAGGCCAGGGGCTTGGACACCCCCATGGCCAGGGGCTTGGACATCCCCATGCCCAGGGGCTTGGACACCCCCAAGGCCAGGGGCCTGGGACACCCCCAAGGCCAGGGGCTCGGACACCCCCATGGCAGGGGCTTGGACACCCCCATGGGCAGGGGCTTGGACACCCCCAAGGCCAGGGGCTTGGACACCCCCCTCAGCAGCACAGAAACCCTGAGGCTGGCAAAGCTCTCTGAGCTCATCAGCTCCAACCTTCCACCCAACACCTCCATGGCCACCAAACCATGGCCCAGAGTGCCACAGCCACTGGCTTTGAACAGCTCCAGCCATGGGGACTCCACCACCTCCCTGGGCAGCCTCTGCCAAGCCCTCAGCACTCCTGAAGGACAGAACATGTCCCTGCACCTCCCAGTCTCCACTCCCATCCCTGCTGTGAAGTGACTCCATGGGAGCTGCTCCTCCCTCCCCACTCTGCAGCTGCAAGTCAGCCACAAAACCTTCAAGCCCTGCTGGAGAGGCTCCAGAGGAGGCCATGAAGTGAGCAGAGGCTGCAGAACCTCCCCTGTGGGGCCAGGCTGGGAGGGTTGGGGCTGTGCAGCCTGGAGAGGAGAAGGCTGCAGGGAGAGCTCAGAGCAGCCTCCCAGCACCTGAAGGGCTCCAGCCTCTGCCAGGCCCTGAGCACTGCTCCAGCAGAGACATTTGGCCTCCTCTCCAGCCTCAGCCTCCCCTGGCACAGCTGGAGGCCATTCCAGGCTGCTCAGCTCTCGGGGTTCTACACCTCCCAGCTGGGACACAGCTCAGGCAGCTGGGGACAGGGGCTTTGAACTGCTGGCTGCAGGATGGGACCCAAGGGGAGAAGCATGAGCTGTGTGCTTGGCCCCTCAGGCCAGTCCTCCATGCCTCAGCTCCCCAGGCCCTGCAAGGTTTGCTGCAGTGCCCTGGAGGCCTGGAGGGACCCAGGGCAGCAGACACCAACCTCGAAGCCATCTTCACCTCCTCCAAGCACACCCTGGGGGGAACTCCAAGCCCTGCAGCACCCTTCTGAGATTCTTTAGAGTGAGGGTAGGGAACAGGCTGGGAGAGCTGGGGCTGCTCAGCCTGGAGGAGAGAAGGCTCCAGGGAGAGCTCAGAGCAGCCCTCCAGGAGCTGAAGGGCTCCAGGGGAGCTGGGGAGGGACTTGGGCCAGGGCTGGGAGGGACAGGCTGAGGAACAATGGCTTTGAGCTGGGAGAGGGGAGGCTGAGATGGAGAGGAGGAAGAATTGCTGAGAGTGAGGTGGGGAGACTCTGGCACAGGCTGCCCAGGGAGGCTGTGGCTGTGCCCTGCCTGGAGGTGCTCAGGACCAGGCTGGATGAGGCCTGGAGCAGCCTGTGCTGGGGGGAGGTGTCCCTGGGCCTGGCAGGGGCTTGGAGCTGGCTGAGCTTTGAGGCTGGCACTGGGTGAGCTCTGAGGCTGGCACTGGGTGACCCCTGAGGCTGGCACTGGGTGATCCCTGAGGTCCCTTCCAAGCCACTCCATGGTTGTCTGAGCTGCTGCTGCTGCTGTCCCAGGCAGCCAAAGCAGCTTTGTGTCTGCCACTGCTCCCTCACCAAAGCAATTCCCTTGGCCTCCCCTCTTCCAGCAGCATCCTTCAGCTCCACCAGCAAACACAAATCCTTTCTGCCCAGGGAGGCTGTGGCTGTGCCCTGCCTGGAGGTGCTCAGGACCAGGCTGGATGAGGCCTGGAGCAGCCTGGGCTGGGGGGAGGTGTCCCTGGGCACGGCAGGGGCTGGAGCTGGCTGAGCCTGGAGCTCCCTTCCCAGCCAAAGCATTCTCTGAACCTGCTGCTGCTGCCCTGCAGCGCTGGGGCTGCTTGAACTGTGTCCCTGCCCAGGGCAGGGGCTGGAGCTGGCTGAGCCTGGAGCTCCCTTCCAGCCCACTGTAGGGTTCTGTGCCTCTCTGAGTTGCTCCCTTCTGCCTCTGGCCCTGGGCCAGCTGCCAGGCTGCTTGTCCCCTGCAGCAGCTCGGTGCCTGCTGCCTGAGTAAACAAGATGCCAGCACACCCTGCTCAGAGCTGTCTGGATGAGGAGCTGTGTGGATTCCTCTGCTCTGAAGCTCTGAGTCAGCCTGTGAGTCAACAGGGAGAGCAGCATCCCAGCCCCAGCAGGCAGAGGGACACACTCCAGGCTCCAGAGGGGCTCCAAGGGCAATGCCTGCCCTGGGGTGCTCTTTGTTGCCCAGCAGAGGAAGCCGAGGGGGCAGCTCCTCATGAGCTGGGGGCTCGGCTTGGCCTCCTTCAGAGCTCTTCTCATTGCTCCTCTTCACCCCTGACCAACAGAGAGCTGCTGCCTGGGCACAGTGCTTGGCCCCTGGGGGAGACACCGCAGAACAGCCCCGGGGGAGGCACTGAGAGGAGCTGGGGGAGGCTGGAGGGGAATCCCTGTGAGCTCAGAGTCATCCAGGCCTGGGCCAGGTGGGCAGAGGCCAACAGGATGGCACTGAGCAAGTCCAAGTGCTGCACTTTGGCCACAGCAACCCCAGGCAGTGCCACAGGCTGGGGGCAGGATCCTCTCTCCCCACCCCTGGCAGGGGCACTGGCAGCCCAGAAGGCCAATGGCAGCTCAGCTGCCTCCTGGGCTGCCAGTGCCCACTGCTGGCTGCTGCTCAGCCCCCCAGGGCCTTCCCTGCAGGGCTGCTCTCAGCATCCTTTGCTTTGATTCACACAGCACAGCCCAGGCCAGGAGGTCTCCCTGGAGCCTTCTCCCCTGCAGGCTGAAGGGGCAGGAGTTGAGCTGTTAGAGGGCAGGAGAGCTCTGCAGAGGGACCTTGCCAGGCTGGGCAGATGGGCAGAGCCCAAGGGCAGGAGATTGAACACATCCAAGTGCCAGGGGCTGCACCTTGGCCACAGCAACCCCAGGCAGTGCCACAGGCTGGGGGCAGAGTGGCTGAGAGCAGCCAGGCAGAGAGGGACCTGGGGGGAGGGGTGGAGAGCAGATGAACAGGAGCCAGCAGGGTGCCCAGGCAGCCAAGAAGGCCAAGGGCAGCCTGGCCTGCAGCAGGCACAGTGTGGCCAGCAGCAGCAGGGAGCTCATCCTGCCCTGTGCTCAGCACTGCTGAGGCCACAGCTGGAGTCCTGGGTCCAGCTCTGGGCTCCTCAGCTCAGGAAGGAGGTTGAGCTGCTGGAAGGTGTCCAGAGAAGGGCAACAAAGCTGGGGAGGGGTCTGGAGCACAGCCCTGGGAGGAGAGGCTGAGGGAGCTGGGGGTGCTGAGCCTGCAGCAGAGGAGGCTCAGGGGAGACCTCATTGCTCTCTGCAACTCCCTGCAGGGAGGTTGCAGCCAGCTGGGGGTTGGGCTCTTCTCCCAGGCCCCCAGCAGCCTGAACAAGAGGACACAGCCTCAAGCTGTGCCAGGGGAGGTTCAGGCTGGAGGGGAGGAGGAAAGAGAGCTTGGCCCTGGGGCTGTGCTGCCCAGGGAGGTGGTGGAGTCCCCATCCCTGGAGGTGCTCAGGAGGGGCTTGGATGTGGCCCTTGGAGCCCTGGGTTGGCTGTCAGGAGGGGCTGGGGGCCAGCTTGGGCTTGCTGAGCTCTGAGGTCTCTCCCAGCCTGGCTGATTCTGAGTCTATGAAGGGTGAGGGCTCCAGGGGCTGCCAAGATCACAGACTGCAATCACAGCATCATTAAGCTTCAAGACCCTCAGGCCCAACCATCAGCCCTACTCTACCACCACCAAGCCATACCCCCAGGCACCACATCTCCAGGCTTCTAAACCCCTCCAGCCATGGGGACTCCACCACCTCCCTGGGCAGCCTCTGCCAGGGCCTGAGGACCCTTCCAGGGACTAAATGTTTCCTAATGCCCAACCTGAACCTCCCCAGGGGCAGCTTGAGGCCATTTCCTCCCCTACCAGCTGATACCAGGGAGCAGAGCCCAACCCCCCCTGGCTGCAGCCTCCTCCCAGGGAGCTGCAGAGAGCAAGGAGGTCTCCCTCAGCCTCCTCTGCTCCAGGCTCAACCCCCCCAGCTCCCTCAGCCACTCAAGGCAGGATGGAACCTTTGGGCCAAGGTTTGGAGGCTCTCCCAAGCCTCCCCTCTGGCTGCCAGGCTCAGCAGGTGGAGGAGGACAGAGGGACAGTGTGCTGCAGCCCCACAGCACTGTGCTGGGGAGGAGCAGGGCTCTCCTGCCTTGTGCCAGAGCAGCTGAAGAGGCTTTGCTGGCTCATGACCCACTTGGCATGCCTGAGCCGCCCCAGCTGCTGTGGGCACTGCCAGCAGCCAGCCGTGGCCCAAGGGGAGCAGCAGCAGCCAGAAGCTCCATTGCACCCCCTGGGAGCTCAACCCTCAGGCATCCCAGAGGAGCCTGGGGGAGGAGGAGCCCTTGTCAGTCACTCCCCAGTGGGGAAGGCGCTCAAGGAACAGGGAATCACAGAACTGGGCTGTGACACCTGGGCTGTGGCACAGGTGTGGAGGAAACCTGCTCCTGGGCCTCTGACACCACCCCCCGGGGTCCTGCATCCATCCTGCTTCAGGGTTTAGTTTCATAGTTTCAGTCAGGGCTGGAAGGGACCACAAGGATCATCCAGCTCCAACCCCCCTGCCCTGGGCAGGGACACCCCACACTAGAGCAGGCTGCCCAGAGCCTCATCCAGCCTGGGCTTAAACCCCTCCAGGGACAGGGCCTCAACCACCTCCCTGCAAAACCATCCAGGGCTTCACACTCTCATGGGGAAGAACTTCCTCCTCCCCTCCAGCTGAATCTCCCACCTCCAGCTTCAGTCCATTCCCCCCAGTCCTATCACTGCCTGAGAGCCTGAGCAGTCCCTCCCCAGCCTTCCTGGAGCCCCTGCAATCTGGAGGCCACAATGAGGTCCCCTGGGAGCCTTCTCCTCTCCAGCCTGCACAGCCCCAACTCCTTCAGTCTGTGCTCACAGCAGAGCTGCTCCGCCCTCTGCTCCTCCTCTGGCCCTGCTCTGGACACCTTCCAGCCCCTCCAGCTCCCTCTTGTCACAGGGGCTCCAGAGCTGAGGGCAGTACTGCAGGTGGGTCTCAGCAGGCTGAGCAGAGGGGCAGAATCCCCTCCCTGGCCCTGCTGGCCCAACTTCTCCTGCTGCAGCCCAGGCTCTGCTTGCTTCCGGGCTGCAAGTGCCCCCTGAGAGCTCCTGGGGAGCTTCTCCTCCCCAGCACCCCCAAGGCTCTGCCTCAGGGCTGCTCCCCAGCCAGTCCTGCCCAGCCTGGATTGGTGCCTGGGGTTTGCCTCCCCCCAGCTGCAGGACCCTGCCCTGGGTCTTGCTGAAGCTCCTGAGCTTGGCTTGCCCCCCTCTGCAGCCTGCCCAGCTCCCTCTGGATGGATCCTTCCCTCCAGCTGTCTGCTGCACACACAGCTTGGTGTCAGCAGCACCTTGCTGAGGCTGCACTCAGTGCCCCTGCCCATGGCCCCCACAGAGATGGTGAACAAGCCTGGGCCCAGGGCTGATCCCTGAGGGACTCTGCTTGTCCCTGGCCTGCCTGGGCCATGGAGCCATGGACAGCCACTCTCTGGGGTGCAGCCATCCAGCCAGTTCTGCACCATCTGGTGGTCACCCATCCAACCCCTGTGTCCCCAGCCTGGAGCCCAGGCTGTGGTGTGGGACAGTGCCAAAGGCTCTGCTCAGGGACAGGAAACGCCACCAGCTGCTCTCCCCTCAGCTGTCAAGCT
>JAAWVA010001332.1:0-10966 GCA_015227895.2 Colaptes auratus | reverse complement strand
GGGCCACCCTCCAGGGTCTGTGGGCAGCAGAGGGCCTACTGAGGATGGCCTCCAAGGTCACAGCGTGGAGCAGATGTGCTGTGGCAGTCTTCATCACGTTTGGGTGCCGAGGCAGCACTGCCAGGGGGCGAGAGCTGGGAGCACTGGTGTCACTCCGGGCGTGCAGGGCTGGGGAAGCCACTCCAGTGACTGCTCCTGGCTTGGCAGCGCTGCCTCCCGTTCCTGGAGGCTGGAATGAGGGCCAGGGACCAGAACCTCTTTGGTACTTTCCTCCAAGAGCCTTGGCTGCCAAATGGGTTCGTCTGCACCTTCTGCTCCCTGATTCAGAAGCTCCTCAAGACCTTTCTCCCCTGTCTCAGCTGAGTGCCCCAGCTGGAAGGCTGGAAGCTGGGCTGGAAGGGGCTTTGCTTGTGCAGTGCAAAACGGCCAAGCTGCAGCTGTCACACCCAGCAGCACACTGGCTTAGAAGTCACTTCTGGGGGGCATGGCATCTGCTCCCCATCCCCAGCAGAGCTCTCTCATTCCTCCTGCCCGAGGATACGTCAGGGCACCGACCCTCTCCCACCATGGGTTGGGTTTCAGTGCCCAGGTTGTTCCACCCACTGCCAGCTCAGTGTAGGCTCCTGACAGGATCTGAGGAAAGCATCAGCGATGCAGGGGAGGGCTGGCTCCTCTTCTCCTGTCTCCTGGTGGCTTTCATGAGCTCAGGATGGTGAATCACCAGAGGGCTGGCCTGGGCAGTGAGGTGAGTCCCCAGCCCTAGAAGCACGGAAAGGCCGCTGCAGGGTGTGGTGCTGAGGGCACGGCTTGGCGGTGAGCTGGCGTGCTGGGTCCGGTGCTTGGTCTGGCTGGCCCCGGAGGTCTCTCTCAGCCAAAGCGATTCCGGGACTGTGTGCTGTGAGGTGGGTGTGGGGGCACTCGCGGAGCCCGGGCAGCGCCTTGGCGTCTCGTGTGCCTTGCCTTGAGGCAGAGCAGAGCCCTGCGGCTCGGGAGGAGGGAACTTAATCTCCTGACCTTTGGGGGCTCTCAGCTAATCCTGCTCCAGCCCTCACAATGCCTTCCAGGTGTAGGGCAAGGGCACAGCACCCGGGGGGGACTGAGCTGTGGGGAGCACAAAGGCAGCGCTGCCTGGGCTGCTGCTGCCCGGGCCACAGCTGGGGGCAGCCCTTCCCCATCGGGAGGAATCCCAGAGGGCCTGTGGGGCCGAGCCAGGGTGGGGGACAGGGCAGAGGGTCGGCACTGCTCACCACCCCTAGCAGCTCTGCCATCCCCAGAGGGCACTGCGGGGGAGGAGGAGCAGGGAGCCGGGAAACTCGGGTTACAAATGTACAGGCATGGGAAGCAGAGAGAGAGATTCCCTGGATACTAATTGCCTCTAAGATGTCATCCTTCTTCCGGGGAGGCAACTGGAGACATGGTGGAAGGACACCGTGTCAGGAGCTGGGGGACAGACACGGCCAGAGCGGCTGGACGCCCCCGGGCTGGGGAGCGGTTGGTGCTGGGGGCCAGCCAGCACCAGAGCAGCCCTGGGGCCCTGGGACCTGCTTCTCACCAGCCCCAGCGCCCACAGGGGCACTGCCCTCAGCCTGGGGAGATGCTCTGGGCTGGGGCCGTCCCCTGCTAGGCTCACAGAATCACAGAGCTGTCAGGGCTGGAAGGGACCCCAAGGCTCAGCCAGCCCCAGCCCCCTGCCATGGGCAGGGACACCTCACACCACAGCAGGCTGCTCACAGCCACCTCCAGCCTGGCTGCAAACACCTCCAGGCAGGAGGCTGCCACCACCTCCCTGGGCAGCCTGTGCCAGGCTCTCACCACCCTCCTGGGGAACAACTTCGTCCCAACAGCCAATCTCAATCTCCCCATTTCTAGTTTTGCTCCATCCCCCCCAGTCCTGTGCCTCCCTGACACCCTCAGAAGTCCCTCCCCAGCTTTCCTGGAGCCCCCTGCAGATCCTGGAAGGCCACAATGAGGTCTCCTGGGAGCCTTCTCTTCTCTAGGATGAACAGCCCCAACTCCCTCAGCCTGTCTCCGGAGCAGAGCAGCTCCAGCCCTCTGCTCCTCCTCGTGGCCCTGCTCTGGACACCTCCCAGCACCTGCAGTCTGACAGCTCAGTTCAGGAGGAAGCCCTGCCAAGCAGGGGACCCCTTGGGTTAAACAAGAGTGGGTGCCACAGATGGCCATGTGGCATCATTGCTCATCGAATAGGACAGAACAGAACTAACCAGGTTGGAAGAGACCTTTGAGATCACCAAGTCCAACCTCTCACCCAGCACCATCTGATCAACTCAACCACGGCACCAAGCACCCATCCAGGCTCTTCCTGAACACCTCCAGGGATGGTGGAGGGATTGGATGTGGCACTTGGGGCCATGGTTTAGCAGCCATGAGTTGCTGGGTGACAGGCTGGACTTGGTGATCTCTGAGGTCTCTTCCAACCTTATTGATTCTGTGATTCTATGATTGGAAGAGGTTGCCCAGGGAGATGGTGGAGGCCCCATCCCTGGGGACATTCAAGGTCAGACTTGATGGGGCCCTGAGCAACCTGACCTAGTTGAGGATGTCCCTGGTTCCTGCAGGGGAGTGGGAGTGGGTGACTCCTGGAGGTCCCTTCCAACCCAGTGCCTGCTGTGATTCAACGTTGCTGGGAATAGCAGCGAGGATGTGAGTGGAGATGTCTGTCAAATCACCAGGCTGTGAAACTGAAAAGCATGTCACCAAGGAAGATATTTTGGGGTCTGCCCTGAAAATAGGGATTAAAACTTGGCTTTCCTATGGTTTGGAGTGATTAGAGTAGAATAGCATAGAATAGAATAGAATAGAATAGAATAGAATAGAATAGAATAGAATAGAATAGAACAGAATTAACCCAATTGGAAAAGACCTTTGAGATCCTCCAGTCCAACCTCTCACCCAGCACCATCTGATCAACTAACCCATGGCACCAAGCACCCATCCAGGCTCTTCCTGAGCACCTCCAGGGATGGGGACTCCACCACCTCCCTGGGCAGCACAGCCCAAGGGCCAAGCTCTCTACATGGACATTGCTGCAAGGCTTGGGTAACCTCAGCTGGGCTGAGGTGGGATTCAGAGCTGCATTTGAGGGGGGCTTGTAGGATCATAGAATTGTTTCAGTTGGAAAAGCTCTCTAAGGTCACTGAGTTCCACCATCAACCCAACACCACCCTGGCCATTAAACCATAGAATCATAGAATCAACAAGGTTTGGAAGAGACCTCAGAGATCACCCAGTCCAGCCTGTCACCCAACCCCTCATGGCTGCTAACCCATGGCCCCAAGTGCCACATCCAATCCCCTCCTGAACACCTCCAGGGAAGAAGTTCTTCCCAGCAAGAGAGATTGGCCCTTGGGCTGTGCTGCCCAGGGAGGTGGTGGAGTCCCCATCCCTGGAGGTGTTCAGGAAGAGCCTGGATGGGTGCTTGGTGCCATGGTTGAGTTGATCAGATGGTGCTGGGTGATCTTTTCCAATCTGGTTAATTCTATTCTATTCTATTCTATTCTATTCTATTCTATTCTATTCTATTCTATTCTATTCTATTCCTATTCCTATTCCTATTCCTATTCCTATCCTATCCTATCCTATTCTAATCTGTTCTGATCTGTTGTATTGAACATGAGCAGTGAACCCCCCCGAGCAGCCCACCAGCTGCTGCTCAGCCCTCAGCCACTGGGAACAATTTAGTGGCCAAATCCAAATCCTTCAAGCTGGAGGATCTCATTGGGTTTCCAGAGACAAAAAGGAGTGTGCCCTCAGCCTGAGAGCCCTCGAGCAGGGGCACAGGCTGCCCTCAGCTCTCTTGCAGCTCTGAGGCATTCAGGAGTGCCCCCATAAAAGCCATTCTGTCGGAGAGGTGCCCTGTGGCAGCTGAGCCCCATCAGGTGGATGCTTGGAGGGGAATCTGACATCTGGCTAAGGCCCAAGGACTTTCAAGGAGATTTCCATCTAGAACTCCACATAATCCTGTGATAACATAACCTGGACCTGGTCTCTGAGTCACCCTTTGGCTGCCAAACCAACCCAAACTTCAGCACTGACCTGCAAGCCCCGAGAGCAGCTCAGGGCTGGGAGGTGTTTGTACATGCCCAGAGCTGCAGCCTAATCCTGCCTGCCTGGGGAAGAGTGCCAGGCACTGGCCTTCTGCTGGGAGAGCACAGAGCAGTTCCTCCTCCCTCTGCTGCCTCTTGTCCAGATTAGAAGCTGGACAAGTCTGGGGAGGGACTTTCGACAAGGGCTTGTGGTGATGGGTGAGGGACAATGGCTTTGGGCTGGAGGAGGGGAGGTTGAGGCTGGAGATCAGGCAGAAATTCTTTGCAGTGAGGGTGGGGAGACACTGGAGCAGCTTGGCCCAGGGAAGTTGTGGGTGCCAGGCTGGATGAGGCCCTGAGCAGCCTGGGCTGGTGGGAGGGGTCCCTGCCCGTGGCAGGAGGTTCGAGCTGGATGATGGTGAAGATCCCCTCCAACCCAGACCATCCCATGGTAATGCAAGCTGTGAAGGTCAGCCTTCTGGGAGGATGGCACTGGGCAGGATCCTCTCTACAGGTCCCACCTGGAGTCCTGAGACATTGGCATCCTCCAGGCCTTTTTACCACTCTCATGGTCCTCTTCTGAACCAGACCTAAGCTGTCCCTCGGTCTCTGCCCCAAAATTCATAGGTAGCAGCAGGGTGAGGGACCCAGGTCCCTCTTAGCTACACTAACTCTTCCCTTCCTTCCCCTGCCACAGCCACCTCCCTTAACGTCCCCAGCCCTGGTGCCCCCTCAGACCCTGCCTCCCACCCCATGCCAGGCACCTGCCCACTCAGGCGCTGGCTTAGCCCCACCAAGGGATTAGGGTTACACAAACTGTCAGGCACAAAGAGGCCTGGGGGGAGAAGAAAGCACTTAGTCTTGTATTATTTCCCCCCTAAGTAGGTAAATATCCCTGTTGAGTGAAATATGAATATCCATCTCCAGGGGCGGGGTGGGATTTGGCGCTGCAAATCTCTCTGCGGGCCAGCTCCATGAGGTTTAACCCGGGGTGACCCAGGCTGGAGCAGCAGATCTGTGGCTCAGGTGCAGATGAGGCCACTTGGTCCCTCCCTCCCTCCCTCCAACCATCCATCCATGCATATATCCCTCCCTCCCTTCATCTCTCCCTCCCTCCATCCCTCCCTCCATCCATCCACCCATCCATCCATCCCTCCCTCCCTCTCTCCCTGCATCCCATCCCTCCCTCCCTCCCTCTCTCCCTGCATCCCATCCACCCTGTCCATCCCAAAAGCGAAGGGACTGAAAGGAGAAGAGGCCCTGCTGTGAAACACAGCTGCTGAACACCCAGGAGACGCAGCTCAGCGTCCGGCGGCGCGCGGAGGGCGGGCGACGCGTCCCGGCAGCCCGGGGCAGGCCAGAGGCAGCCCGGGGGGGCCAGAGGCAGCCCGGGGCAGGCCAGAGGCAGCCCGGGGGGGGCCAGAGGCAGCCCGGGGGAGGCCAGAGGCAGCCCGGGGGGCCAGAGGCAGCCCGGGGGAGGCCAGAGGCAGCCCGGGGGAGGCCAGAGGCAGCCCGGGGGAGGCCAGAGGCAGCCCGGGGGAGGCCAGAGGCAGCCCGGGGCCACTGGACTCCTGGGCATGTAAATGTGCTGATTTTCTGCAGCCCCTAAGGAAAAACCACCAAGTGGTGGTCTGGAAGGGGACATGAGGGCAAGATGGGAGATCAGAACAAGAGGACACAGTCTCAAGCTGTGCCAGGGGAGGTTCAGGCTGGAGGGGAGGAGAAAGTTCTTCCCAGGGGAGTTGTTGGCCCTTGGGATGTGCTGCCCAGGGAGGTGGTGGAGTCCCCATCCCTGGAGGTGCTCAAGAGGGATTGGATGTGGCACTTGGGCCATGGGTTAGCAGCCATGAGGTGCTGGGTGCCAGGTTGGACTTGGTGATCTCTGAGTCTTTTCCAACCTTATTGATTCTGTGATTCTAACCTCCAGCCTGAACCTCCCCTGGCACAGCTTGAGACTGTGTCCTCTTGTTCTGGGGCTGCCTGCCTGGGAGAAGAGACCAACCCCCACCTGGCTACAGCCTCCCTTCAGGGAGTTGGAGAGAGCAAGAAGGTCTCCCCTGAGCCTCCTCTGCTGCAGGCTAAGCAAGCCCAGCTCCCTCAGCCTCTCCTCCAGGGCACTGCTGAGGCCACACCTTGAAGCCTGTGGTCAGTTTTGGGCCACTCACTCCAAGAAGGACATTGAGGGGCTGGAGTGTGTCCAGAGAAGGGCAACCAAGCTGGGGAGGGGTCTGGAGCAGAGGGCTGGTGAGGAGCAGCTGAGGGAGCTGGGGCTGTTCAGCCTGGAGAAGAGGAGGCTGGGGGGAGACCTCCTTGCTCTCTACAGCTCCCTGAGAGGAGGCTGCAGTGAGGTGGGGGTTGGCCTCTTTCCAAGCAGAAAGTGTCAGGACAAGAGGAACCGGCCTCCAGGTGCAGCAGGGGAGGTTCAGGTCGGGCATGAGGCATCACTTCTTCCCCTAAAGGGTTGTCAAGGCCTGGAACTGGTTGCCCAGGGCAGCGGTGGAGTCCTCATCCCTGCAGGGGCTGCTGTGGTGCTGGGGGATGTGGTTTGGTGGTGAGCTGGCAGTGCTGGGTTAGCAGTGGGACTTGATCTTGGAGGTCTTTTCCAGCCCAAGCAATGCTGTGCTGCTGTGTAAAGCCATGGCTATTTTGGTGGGTGGAGAGGGAGCTGGCTCCTCAGCTCGCTGGGGAGATGGAAATAACATCCCCTGAGGCTTTGCTTTGGAAAGTGCTTCCAATATTTTCAGAGGGAAGATCAGAGTCAGGTTTAGCAACAGGAGCTGGTTGGCTCCCCAGCTGCAGGGATGCAAGGGGAAGAGTCCTCCCGGTGCTCCAAAATCACCTCTGACCACACAGCACTCAGGTTCCAAGCCCGAGAGGAAGAGCACAAGAGCAAGGTGCAGGGCCAGGGGATCTGTTTGCTGGGGTCTGACAGAGCCTGGGGGCCAGGGGGGCACCCTGGGCATGCGTGGTGCTGCTGGCCCTGGCAGCAACCCCAGGACATGCAGGGGCCCAGGGGCAGGCACCAGCAGGGCAAAGGTAGGTCACCTCTCCCTGCTGCCCTGCAGGGCCCTCAGCCCTGTGCCGCTCAGGAGCAGCGTTCATCTTCGATCCCTTTTCCAAGTCTAATGGTACAGGGATTGCTGGAGGCTCCTCAGCGATCTCCATGGTGCCAGGCTGCACTGAAGCTTGAGGAACTGAGGAACTTTCTTGCAGATCAGCAAGTGGCCCAAACCACAGCCACGAGCTGGTCCTGACTCAGCTCTTCTCTTCTAATTGGGTGCTTTCCATCCCCCATCCCTGACCTTTCCAGCCTCCATCCCTGACCTTTCCAGCCTCCATCCCTGACCTTTCCAGCCTCCATCCCTGACCTTTCCAGCCTCCATCCCTGTCCTCGCCAGCCTCCACAGTCACCCTCTGCATGCTCCATCTTCTCCCTCCCAGCCTCCATCACCTCCTCCTCCATTCTCCATCCTTATCCTTCCCATCCCAATCACTTCCCTCTCCAGCCTCCATTGTCACCCTTCCCATCTTCTGTTGCTGCCCTTTCCATCACCATCACCCTTTCCATTCTCTGTCCCTGCCCTCCCCATCCTTCATTGTCCTTCCCACCCTCAGCCACTGCCCTTCCCATCTGCTGTTGCTGCCCTTTCCGTCTTCAATCCTGGCAGCCTGTTGTAATGCTCCAGATGTTCAGATGGACCTTCTTGTGTTCAAGCTTGTGCCCCATTACCTCTTGTCCTCTCACTGGGACACTCCATGGCTGCATTTTTGGACCTCTTTTGCTTTCCTCTACCTTTCATGTATTTGTTTATTTCTTTCAGTCAGAGCCCTCTTGAGCCTCACCTTGAATATCCCCAGGGGTGAGGCCTCAAGCACCTCCCTGGGCAACCTGTGCCAGTGTTCCACCACCCTCATGGTCCAGAGCTTGCTCCTAACACCCAATCTGAACCTACTCTTCTCCAGTTTGAAGCCATTGCCTCTCATCCTATCACTGCAGGCCGTTGTAGACATCCTCCCTGCATCCTCCCTGTAGCCCCCTCCAGGTACTGGAAGTTTCACACAGACTCACAGGATGTTAGGGGCTGGAAGGGACCTCTGGAGATCATCCAGTCCACCCCCCTGCCAGAGCAGGAGCAGAGGATCCAGCACAGGTCACCCAGGAACACATCCAGGCAGGGCTGGGAAGGATCCACAGGAGGAGACTCCACAACCTCTCTGGGCAGCCTGCTCCAGGGCTCTGGGACCCTCACAGGGAAGAAGTTCCTCCTCATGTTGAGGTGGAACCTCCTGTGCTGGAGTTTCTATCCATTGCCCCTTGTCCCATCCCAGGGTGCAACTGAGCAGAGCCTCTCCCCTGCCTCTTGACCCTCAGCCCTCAGATATTGATAGGCATTGATTAAATCCTCTCTCAGTCTTTTCTTCTCCAGTCTGAACAGCCCCAGGGCTCTCAGCCTCTCCTCACCAGGCAGTCTCCAGTCCCTTCTGCATCCTCATAGCCCCCCACTGGAGCCTCTCCAGCAGATCCCTGTCCCTCCTGAGCTGGGGAGCAACATTCCAGAACTGGAATCTGAGCATCAGACCTGGATGCAGTACTCCAGGTGAGGCCTCACTAGGACAGAGTAGAGGGAGAGAAGAACCTCCCCTGATCTGCTGGGCACACTCCTAATGCAGCCCAGGACCCCATTGGGCTTCTTGGCCCCCAGGGCAGATTGCTGACCCCTGCAGAACTTCCTGCCCATGGGAACTCCCAGGTCCCCCTCCGTGGGGCTGCTCTGTAAGCCCCACTCTGGAAAATGTAATACAAAGCCAGACCCACACTGGGAATGTCTTCTGCCAGTAAAAGCCTGCCAAGAAGTAAGCCAAACAATCCACCCCCAGCCCCAGAAGAGGAGTGTGATTTAGCTCTTGCAGGCTCCTCAGCAGGTATTTGTCTGCAAGTTTGCCACTTCTGATGGCAGACTGGGGCAAGCATTTCCCTCTGCTGCTGCTGGCTGCCCTTCCTTAGGCCAGGAGCATTATCCTCACTCTTGGACTCAGCCATGGAAGCATTTTGTTGCCTGCAGAAGCAGAGTTCTGGCTGTTTCAGGCCTGCCAAAGCCAAGCTTTCTGGCCAACTCCCTTGGCTTCGTTTCACCACCAGTGCATCACTTCCGAGGCCTGGCATGGAGCAGGAGCTGAATTTCAAGTGTGCCCAGATCCAGATTGCTCACCCAGGGTGGTGGAGCTACTGCAAGAGAGTGGAGTACAACAGAAAAATAGGACAGAATTAACCAGGCTGGAAGAGACCTCAGAGATCCTCCAGTCCAACCTCTCACCCAGCACCCTCTGATCAACTCAGCCATGGCACCAAGCACCCATCCAGGCTCTTCCTGAACACCTCCAGGGATGGGGACTCCACCACCTCCCTGGGCAGCACTCCCAAGGGCCAATCTCTCTTGCGGGAAGAACTTCTTCCTACATCCAGCCTGAACCTCCCCTGGCACAGCTTGAGACTGTGTCCTCTTGTTCTGCTGCTGCTTGCCTGGGAGAAGAGACCAACCCCCACCTGGCTACAGCCTCCCTTCAGGGAGTTGCAGAGAGCAAGAAGGTCCTCCCCTGAGCCTCCTCTTCTGCAGCTAGCAAGCCCAGCTCCCTCAGCCTCTCCTCACAGGGCTGTGCTCCAGACCCCTCCCCTCCCCAGCTTTGTTCCCTTCTCTGGACACCTTCCAGCTCAACCTCTTTCCTGACCTGAGGAGCCCAGAGCTGGACACAGGACTCAAGGGGGGCCTCAGCAGTGCTGAGCACAGGCACAATGACCGCCCTGCCCCTGCTGGCCACACCTGCTGCTGCCCTGATGCAGGCCAGGCTGCCTTGCCTTCTTGGCCCCCTGTGCACACTGCTGTGCTGCTGCTCTGGCTTCAGCTCTTCTCCCCACTCCCCCCATCGCCTCTGGCTCTGCCTGGCTGCTCTCAGCCCTCTCTGCCCCAGCCTGCAGCACTGCCTGGGGTGCTGTTGTCCAAAGTGCAGCACCCGCACTTGGACTTGTTGAATGCCATCCTGTTGGCCTCTGCCCTTTCCGCCTGGCCCCTGCCCGCCTGCAAGTCCCTTCTGCAGAGCTCTCCTACCCTCTAACAGATAACTCCTGCCCCCAGCTTGAGGTCTTTTCCAGCCTTATTGACTCTATGATTCTATGGTTCTATGATTCAAGGCCAGGCTGGGTGAGGCCTTGAGCAGCCTGTGCTGGTGGGAGGTGTCCCTGCCCCTGGCAGGGGCTTGGAGGATCTTCAAGGTCCCTTCTAATCCAAACTGTTCCATAATTCCATGATTTTATGGTTGTCCCCTGAGCAGCAGTGAGCACAGCTCCCACCAGCCCCGGGGACACGGCTGATCCTTAGCACCCCTGCCGACCCAAGCGGCTCCAGCAGTCCCTGCTCCTGGCATCTCGTGTCTGTCACCTGCGTCCCCCGGGGCAGGGTCCCTGACCTCAGCCCTTCTGTTCCCACCTACTCAGAGCCAGGATCAGCCTCTTGGGAAGGGAAAAAACCTCATCGCCGTGGAGCTGGCCCTGCGGGTGGTAGCTGAGCTGGCAGCAGCAGCACCTCCAGCGCCCGCCTGGAGCTGCGCCAGGCGCGAACGCCGCGGGACGCTCCCGGTGTTAATCACAGGACTATTTTGATCCCTCTCTTGCAGGGAAATTGCTTCAACAGGTTTTTTTTTTCCCTTCCTTTTTGCTGTAAGCAAAGCTGGAGTAATTACCAGGGAGAGAAAGAAAGGGGGGTGGGGGGGAGAGTAAAGTTAAAACAAGTGAAACGTTACCGCTCCTGAGCCAGGTCTCCCGATGATTACATATTTCAATGGGGTGCTCTTTAGTGATGCAAAACTAATCAACTTCCAGATGATGCTTCAAAAGCAGGGAGCTGTGGAGGGTTTAATATCATCTCTTC
>JAAWVA010001331.1:0-10978 GCA_015227895.2 Colaptes auratus | reverse complement strand
GCGTCGCGGTAGGCGGCGTCCCTGCTGGTGCCCGGCCGGCTGGCATCCTCCTGGCAGGCCTCCCAGGGCGGGTGGGGGTGGGCGTACCTCAGGTGCTCCCGCAGGATGCCCTCGCTGGGGGCCGGGAAGCCGCAGAGCCCGCAGGCGCTGAGCCCCTCGGGGGCGGGCTGCAGCTGCAGGGGGAGCTGCTGCTGCGGCTGCGGCTGCTGCTGCGGCTGCTGCGGCTGCTGCGGCTGCTGCGGGCCGGCTGGGAAGAGGCCGGGCTCCTCCTGCAGCTCCCCGGCGCTGCCGAAGAGGCCGATGGGCCTCACCCCCTGCTCCCTCCTCTCCTGGACGTGCATCTTGGCGTGCTGCACGAAGGCCTTGGAGGAGTTGGTGCCGAAGCCGCACTTGGGGCAGCGCAGCCTGGCCTCCCGGCCCTCCTCCGGCGGCTCCCCCAGCTTCTGGATCTCCTCCATGATCTTCTCGCGGGACTCCTGGTGCAGCCGGCGGTGCTGCTGCAGGGAGCCGGGGTCGCCGAAGGCCCAGCCGCACTCGCCGCAGCACAGCCGGCAGGGGCCCCCCGCCGCCTCCCCGGCGGCGCGGGGCAGGGCGGCCCCGGGGCTGTGCTGCAGCATGTGCTCCAGCAGGTGCTCCTTCCTCCTGAAGTAGATGCTGCACTCGATGCAGGTGTACACCGTGGGGTCCTCCTCCTCCTCCTCCTCCTCTTCCTCCTCCTCCTCCTCCTGGTGCTGCTGCCGCTGCCCCAGCTGCCCCTCGCCCTGCTGCGGCGGCTGCTGCTCCTCCTCCCCCTCCAGCAGCAGGCTGCAGACGCCGTAGGGCCTCACCTCCAGCTCAAAGGAGCTGCCTGGGGCCGGGAGGGGCTCCAGGGACATGGTTGGCAGCCTCTCCCCCGGGGCTGGGAGCCTCTCCCCCGGGGCCTGGAGCCTCTCCACCGAGTCCTCGGCGTTCACCGTCCAGCTCTGCTTGGCCGGGGCCAGGTCGGGGCCCAGCTGCAGCCCTGCCTTGGCCAGCGGCCACTCGGCCCCGGCCAGGGGGTCGGCCGCCTCCGAGTCCGTGGCCAAACCCTTCCTGTGGGCTGAGGGAGCCTCCAAGGCTTTGGGTTTGCCCAGGATGGGGTTCAAGGCCTTCCTGAAGACCGTTGGAGGAGGAGGAGGAGGAGAAGAAGGAGCAAGGGGAGGAGGAGGAGGAGGAGGAAGAGGAGGAGGAGGAGGAGGCACTTCACGCACAGCCTGGCCCAGGAAGGCCAAGGTGGTTGCTACATCTGTTGGCTTGGTGATGTCTTTGTAAGGAGGGCTTGGACTGGTGGTGGTGGTGGTGGGGCTGGAGACCCACTCCAGCCTCTGGGGCCCCCTCTTGCCCTTCTCTAAGTGCTCTTTGCCGAGGCCTTCGAGCTGCTTTGGTTGGCTGGGAAGATACTGCTCCTCCCCACCGCCGCCCACCGCCGCGGTGCTGCTGCTGGGGCTGCTGCTGGGGCTGCTGCTGCTGCTGCTGCTGCTGGGGCTGGGGCTGGGGGAGGCCTCTGCCGGCCCCCCCTCCCCAGCCAGCTCCTCCGAGTCGCTCTCCAGCCCCTCTGCGTCCCCCCGGGGCTCCAGGCCGCAGGCTGAGTCCTTCCTGCGCCGCGCAGCCTTGGAGGAGTCCTTCGGGCCCGGCAGCCTCTCTAAAGTGCTTTCTTCTCTCCCCTCTGCCGCTCTCCTCTCCAGGCTGGGGCTGGCCCAGGCCACGCTGCCGGACACAGTCATGGCCCTCAGCTCCAGGCAGCTCCTGGCCTCCGGCCTGCAGGCAGCCTGCTGCAAGTCCGACTGCTCCTCGCTGGGGGCGCTGCAAGGGAAGGGGCAGGCTCGGGGACCGCTCGGTGCTGAGCCGCTGCCTGCGGGGTGCTGAGCCCAAGGCAACCCCTGCCAGGGGCTGGAGGCCTCCCAGGGTCAGCCCAAACAGCACAGAGAGGCCCAGCCCCAGCCCCAGCCCCAGCCCCAGCCCCAGCCCTGCCCTGCGGTCGGCTCAGCAGCTCCTCTCGGCCTCCTTCCCAGCCGTGGCCAAGGCTGGGGGCTTCCCATCACCACCTCCCCCCAGCCCTGCTCTCTGCCCCTCCTCTCCCCTGCCCTCCCCCCCACACCCCCCCAACTCCTTGAGGGGCTTAGGCACCCCAGGGCCAGCCAGCTCCGGGGGCCTCAGCAGGAGGGGATGTCCCTGCTCGCCCCCAGGCCAAAGAGCTCTCCACAGAGCTCCTCCGAGGTGAAGGTCTCCAACCTGTCCTCCAGCCCAGCTCAGCTCAGCTCCGCTCCAGCTCAGCTCCAGCCCATCCCCAGCTCAGCTCCAGCCCATCCCCAGCCCATTCCCAGCTCAGCTCCAGCTCAGCTCCAGCCCATCCCCAGCTCAGCTCCAGCCCCAGCTCAGCTCCAGCCCATCCCCAGCTCAGCTCCAGCCCATCCCCAGCCCATCCCCAGCTCAGCTCTATCCCAGCTCCAGCCCATCCCCAGCTCAGCTCCAGCCCATCCCCAGCTCAGCTCCAGCCCATCCCCAGCTCAGCTCCAGCCCATCCCCAGCCCATCCCCAGCTCAGCTCTATCCCAGCTCCAGCCCATCCCCAGCTCAGCTCCAGCCCATCCCCAGCTCAGCTCCAACCCAGCTCTAGCCCAGCTCTAGCCCAGCTCCAGCTCAGCTCCAGCCCATCCCCAGCTCCAGCCCATTCCCAGCTCAGCTCCAGCTCAGCTCCAGCCCATCCCCAGCTCCAGCTCAGCTCCAGCTCAGCTCCACCCCATCCCCAGCTCCAGCTCAGCTCCAGCTCAGCTCCAGCCCAGCTCCATCCCATCCCCAGCCCAGCTCAGCTCCAGCTCAGCTCCATCCCATGCTCCAAAGGGAACTGGGATGACCCCAGGGGGGGACTGGGATTCCTTAAGGAAAACTGGGGTGGTCCAAAGAGAATGGGATGACCCCAAGGGACACTGAGATGGCCCCAAGGGGAGCTGGGACGGCCCCAGGGGGGACTGGGACGGCCCCAAGGGGAGATGGGATGGCCCCAGGGGGCTGGGACGGCCCCAGGGGGGACTGGGACGGCCCCAGGGGAGCTGGGACGGCCCCAGGGGGGGCTGGGACGGCCCCAGGGGGATCAGGGCTGGCCCCAGGGGGAACAGGGCCGGCCCCAGGGTGGCCTTGGGGGCAGCAGGCCCAAGCCAGCTGGATCAGAGCAGCCCCTAGAGCTCGGCTGGGGAGGCTCCAAGGGGACCTTCTGGCGCCCCTGGGTGGTGAGAGAACCCTGGTGGAGATCCTCTGGGGGGCGCTGGAGGAGCCCCCAGCCCCTGGAGCTGCCTCCCCTGCTGCCTGGCAGCCCCTGGGGGACTCACCCGAGCTGGCTGCGGGGCGCTGCGGCCGGCAGGGCGCCGGCGAGGCCGGCACCAGGCTCCTCTGCAAGAGACAAAGAGAGCCCCAGGGTCAGCCTCCAGCGCCCCCAGCCCCCCAAACCCACCCCCTGCAGCTCCTGGGGGCAGCTGGGGGCTCCCCCAGCAGCTTTCCCAAGCGGCCCAGCACCCCCCCCAACGATCCCCCCCCCTGCTCCTGAGCGGCTGCTGCCCAACCTCTGCTCCTGCAGCTGCCTCGGGATTAGGGCAGGATTTCCCCAGCCAGCCCCAGAGCCTTTTAATCCCAAGCTGCTGAGGAGGTGGCCAAGGCCCAGCTCCTGCCAGCCCTGCTCCAGGGGCAGGAACCTACCCCAGAGCTGCCCTCCAGCTCCTGCCAGCCCTGCTCCAGGGGCAGGATCCCAGCCCACAGCTCCTCTCCAGATCCAGGGGCAGGAACCTACCCCAGAGCTCCTCTCCAGCTCCTGCCAGCCTGCTCCAGCTCCAGGATCCCAGCCCAGAGCTCCTCTCCAGCTCCTGCCAGCCCTGCTCCAGGGGCAGGAACCTACCCCAGAGCTGCCCTCCAGCTCCTGCCAGCCCTGCTCCAGGGGCAGGAACCTACCCCAGAGCTCCTCTCCAGCTCCTGCCAGCCCTGCTCCAGGGGCAGGAACCTACCCCAGAGCTGTCCTCCAGCTCCTGCCAGCCCTGCTCCAGCTCCAGGATCCCAGCCCAGAGCTCCTCTCCAGCTCCTGCCAGCCCTGCTCCAGGGGCAGGATCCAGCCCAGAGCTCCTCTCCAGCTCCTGCCAGCCCTGCTCCAGCTCCAGGATCCCAGCCCAGAGCTCCTCTCCAGCTCCTGCCAGCCCTGCTCCAGGGGCAGGAACCCAGCCCAGAGCTCCTCTCCAGCTCCTGTCAGCCCTGCTCCAGGGGCAGGATCCTACCCCAGAGCTGCCCTCCAGCTCCTGCCAGCCCTGCTCCAGGGGCAGGAACCCAGCCCAGAGCTCCTCTCCAGCTCCAGGGGCAGGAACCTACCCCAGAGCTGCCCTCCAGCTCCTGCCAGCCCTGCTCCAGGGGCAGGATCCCAGCCCAGAGCTCCTCTCCAGCTCCTGCCAGCCCTGCTCCAGGGGCAGGAACCTACCCCAGAGCTCCTCTCCAGCTCCAGGGGCAGGATCCCAGCCCAGAGCTCCTCTCCAGCTCCAGGGGCAGGATCCCAGCCCAGAGCTCCTCTCCAGCTCCAGGGGCAGGATCCTACCCCAGAGCTCCTCTCCAGCTCCTGCCAGCCCTGCTCCAGGGGCAGGAACCCAGCCCAGAGCTCCTCTCCAGCTCCAGGGGCAGGATCCCAGCCCAGAGCTCCTCTCCAGCTCCAGGGGCAGGATCCCAGCCCAGAGCTCCTCTCCAGCTCCAGGGGCAGGATCCCAGCCCAGAGCTCCTCTCCAGCTCCAGGGGCAGGATCCTACCCCAGAGCTCCTCTCCAGCTCCTGCCAGCCCTGCTCCAGGGGCAGGAACCCAGCCCCAGAGCTCCTCTCCAGCTCCAGGGGCAGGATCCAGCCCAGAGCTCCTCTCCAGCTCCTGCCAGCCCTGCTCCAGGGCAGGAACCCAGCCCAGAGCTCCTCTCCAGCTCCAGGGGCAGGATCCCAGCCCAGAGCTCCTCTCCAGCTCCAGGAACAGGATCCCAGCCCAGAGCTCCTCTCCAGCTCCAGGGGCAGGATCCCAGCCCAGAGCTCCTCTCCAGCTCCAGGGGCAGGATCCCAGCCCAGAGCTCCTCTCCAGCTCCAGGGGGAGGATCCCAGCCCAGAGCTCCTCTCCAGCTCCAGGGCCAGGATCCCAGCCCAGAGCTCCTCTCCAGCTCCAGCTCCAGGATCCCAGCCCAGAGCTCCTCTCCAGCACCTGCCAGCCCTGCTCCAGGGGCAGGATCCCAGCCCAGAGCTCCTCTCCAGCTCCAGCTCCAGGATCCCAGCCCAGAGCTCCTCTCCAGCTCCTGCCAGCCCTGCTCCAGGGGCAGGATCCCAGCCCAGAGCTCCTCTCCAGCTCCAGCTCCAGGATCCCAGCCCAGAGCTCCTCTCCAGCTCCAGGGGCAGGATCCCAGCCCAGAGCTGCCCTCCAGCTCCTGCCAGCCCTGCTCCAGGGGCAGGATCCCAGCCCAGAGCTCCTCTCCAGCTCCAGGAACAGGATCCCAGCCCAGAGCTCCTCTCCAGCTCCAGCTCCAGGATCCCAGCCCAGAGCTCCTCTCCAGCTCCAGGAGCAGGAACCCAGCCCAGAGCTCCTCTCCAGCTCCAGGGGAGGATCCCAGCCCAGAGCTCCTCTCCAGCTCCTGCCAGCCCTGCTCCAGGGGCAGATCCCAGTCCAGAGCTCCTCTCCAGCTCCAGGGGCAGGATCCCAGCCCAGAGCTCCTCTCCAGCTCCTGCCAGCCCTGCTCCAGGGGCAGGATCCCAGCCCAGAGCTCCTCTCCAGCTCCAGGGGCAGGATCCCAGCCCAGAGCTCCTCTCCAGCTCCAGCTCCAGGATCCCAGCCCAGAGCTCCTCTCCAGCTCCAGCTCCAGGATCCCAGCCCAGAGCTCCTCTCCAGCTCCAGGGGCAGGATCCCAGCCCAGAGCTCCTCTCCAGCTCCAGGGACAGGAACCAGCCCAGAGCTCCCTCCAGCTCCAGGGGCAGGATTCCCAGCCCAGAGCTCCTCTCCAGCTCCTGCCAGCCCTGCTCCAGGGGCAGGATCCCAGCCCAGAGCTCCTCTCCACTCCAGGGGCAGGATCCCAGCCAGAGCTCCTCTCCAGCTCCAGGGGCAGGATCCCAGCCCAGAGCTCCTCTCCAGCTCCAGCTCCAGGATCCCGCCCAGAGCTCCTCTCCAGCTCCAGCTCCAGGGATCCCAGCCCAGAGGCTCCTCTCCAGCGTCCAGGGGCAGGATCCCAGCCCAGAGCTCCTCTCCAGCTCCAGGGGAGGATCCCAGCCCAGAGCTCCTCTCCAGCTCCAGGAACAGGATCCCAGCCAGAGCTCCTCTCCAGCTCCAGGGCAGGATCCCAGCCCAGAGCTCCTCTCCAGCTCCAGGGGCAGGATCCCAGCCCAGAGCTGCCCTCCAGCTCCTGCCAGCCCTGCTCCAGGGGCAGGATCCCAGCCCAGAGCTCCTCTCCAGCTCCAGCTCCAGGATCCCAGCCCAGAGCTCCTCTCCAGCTCCAGGGCAGGATCCCAGCCCAGAGCTCCTCTTCAGCTCCAGGGGCAGGATCCCAGCCCGAGCTGCCCTCCAGCTCCTGCCAGCCCTGCTCCCAGGGCAGGATCCCAGCCCAGAGCTCCTCTCCACTCCAGCTCCAGGATCCCAGCCCAGAGCTCCTCTCCAGCTCCAGCTCCAGGATCCCAGCCCAGAGCTCCTCTCCAGCTCCAGGGGCAGGATCCCAGCCCAGAGCTCCTCTCCAGCTCCAGGGGCAGGATCCCAGCCCAGAGCTCCTCTCCAGCTCCAGGGGCAGGATCCCAGCCCAGAGCTCCTCTCCAGCTCCAGGGCAGGATCCCAGCCCAGAGCTCCTCTCCAGCTCCAGCTCCAGGATCCCAGCCCAGAGCTCCTCTCCAGCTCCAGCTCCAGGATCCCAGCCCAGAGCTCCTCTCCAGCTCCTACCAGCCCTGTTTTTAGCAGCTGTCCCCCTGAGAAGCCAACAGGGCCATGATTTATCCTCCCCCTGAGGAGCACCCAGCCAGGGGGCAGCCTGCAGGGCCTGGCTGCCAGGAACCCCCTGGAGGTGAAGGCCTTCCACATCCTCCTGGCCTTGGGCAGCCTCCAAGTGTTGCCCTCTATGGGCATGGCAGCTCCTGCAGAGGGACCTCAGCCAGCTGGAAGCTCAGCTCCTGAGCTGTGGGCTGGGCTCCAGGAGCTCCAACACCATCCAGGCAGGGCCATGGGCTCCCCCCCCTGCTGCTCTTCCTCCAGCACAAGGGGGAGGAGGAGGAGGAGGGTCTGGAGGAGGAGAAGAGGTAAAGGTCTGGGGGAGGAGGAGGAAGAGGAGGAGGGTGGGGAGGAGGAGGAAGGAGGGTGGAGGAGGAGGAAGAGGTGTGGAGAGGAGGAGGAGGAAGGAGGTGTGGAGGAGGAGGAGGAGGAAGGAGGTGTGGAGGAGGAGGAGGAGGAAGAAGGAGGTGTGGAGGAGGAGGAGGTGTGGAGGAGGAGGAAGGAGGTGTGGAGGAGGAGGAAGGAGGTGTGGAGGAGGAGGAGAGGGAGGTGTGGAGGAGGAGGAGGAGGAGAAGGGTGGAGGAGGGAGGAGGAGGAAGGAGGTGTGGAGGAGGAGGAGAGGAAGGATGTGGAGGGAGGGGGGAGGAGGAGGAAGGAGGTGGGGAGGAGGAGGAGGGAGGTGTGGAGGAGGAGGAGGAGGAGGAGGAAGGAGGTGTGGAGGAGGAGGAGGAGGAAGGAGGAGGAGGAAGAGAGGAGGAGGAGGAGGGAAGGAGGAGGTGTGGAGGAGGAGGAGAAGGAAGGAGGTGTGGAGGAGGAGGAGGAGGAAGGAGGTGTGGAGGAGGAGGAAGGAGGTGTGGAGGAGGAGGAGGAGGAGGAAGAGAAGAAAGGTCTGGAGGAGGAGGAGGGCAGGGCAGGGGCAGCCCTGGGGGCAGGGGCCTGGGGGCAGGGGCAGCCCTGGGGGCAGGGGCAGCTGGGGGCAGGGGCAGCTGGGGGCAGGGGCAGCCCCACAGCCAGGCAGGGAGCCCCCAGCCCACCCCCAGCAGCAGCTCCTGCTCCTGGGCTGCAGGGGCGGGGGGGAAGGAGGTTCTCCAGCTCTGGAGTCCTTCAGCTCAGACAGGGACCTGCTGGAGCAGGGCCAGGGGAGGCCTTGGAGGTGGTCCAGGAGCTGGGGGCTGAGGCCAGGCCGAGAGAGTTGGAGCTGCTGAGCCCAGAGCAGAGCTCCTGGCGGCCTCTCCACCGAGGCAGGAGGTGGGGAAGGCAGCTGGGGACCCCCCAGAGCAGGAGCTGAGCCGCCCCAGGCCCCCCCAGGGCAGGGCTGCTGGCACCGTGGAAGGCCACCAAGGATGCCCAGGGAGGAGCTGCCCTCAGAGGCCTCCTGGCTGCAGCCCAAAGCCTGCCCAGGGCCCTGCAGCACCTGGGGAGGGGGCACAGCCCCCAGCTGGCTGCCACCTGCAGGGGCCCACGGCCAGGCCTCATCCTCCAGCTCCAGCTCCAGCTCCAAGAGCTCATCCTCAGCTCTCCAGCTCCAAAGCTCATCCTCCAGCTCCAGCTCCAAGAGCTCATCCTCCAGCTCCAGCTCCGCCTCCAAGAGCTCATCCACCAGCTCCAGCTCCAAGGTCCCATCCACCAGCTCCATCTCCAAGAGCTCATCCACCAGCTCCAGCTCCAAGAGCTCATCCTCCAGCTCCAGCTCCAGCTCCAAGAGCTCATCCTCCAGCTCCAGCTCCAAGGCCCCACCACCAGCTCCAGCTCTAAGGGCTCATCCTCCAGCTCCAGCTCCAAGGTCCCATCCACCAGCTCCAGCTCCAAGAGCTCATCCACCAGCTCCAGCTCCAAGGGCTCATCCTCCAGCTCCAGCTCCAAGAGCTCATCCTCCAGCTCCAGCTCCAAGAGCTCATCCTCCAGCTCCAGCTCCAAGAGCTCATCCTCCAGCTCCAGCTCCAGCTCCAAGAGCTCATCCACCAGCTCCAGCTCCAAGGTCCCATCCTCCAGCTCCAGCTCCAAGGTTTCATCTCTAGGGTCCTATCTACCAGCTCCAGCTCCAAGGTCCCATCCCCAAGGTCCCATCCCCAAGGTCCCAGATCCAAGGTCCTATCTACCAGCTCCATCCCCAAGGTCTCATCTCCAAGGTCCCATCTCTAGGGTCCTATCTACCAGCTCCAGCTCCAAGGTCCCATCTCCAGGGTCCCATCCACCAGGTCCCACTGCCAGGCCTCATCATCCAGCTCCAGCTCCAAGGGCCAGCTCCAAGGTCTCATCTCTAGGGTCCTATCTACCAGCTCCAGCTCCAAGGTCCCATCCCCAAGGTCCTATCCACCAGCTCCAGCTCCAAGGTCTCATCTCTAGGGTCCCATCTACCAGCTCCAGCTCCAAGGTCCCATCCCCCAAGGTCCCAACCACCAGCTCCAGCTCCAAGGTCCCATCCACCAGGTCCCACTGCCAGGCTTCATCTCCACCAGCTCCAGCTCCAAGGCCAGCTCCAAGGTCTCATCTCTAGGGTCCTATCTACCAGCTCCAGCTCCAAGGTCCCATCCCCAAGGTCCTATCTACCAGATCCATCCCCAAGGTCACATCACCAAGGTCCCATCTCCAGGGTCCTATCTACCAGCTCCAGCTCCAAGGTCCCATCCACCAGGTCCCACTGCCAGGCCTCATCCTCCAGCTCCAGCTCCAAGGGCCAGCTCCAAGGTCTCATCTCTAGGGTCCTATCTACCAGCTCCAGCTCCAAGGTCCCATCCCCAAGGTCTATCCACCAGCTCCAGCTCCAAGATCTCATCTCTAGGGTCCCATCTACCAGCTCCAGCTCCAAGGTCCCATCCCCAAGGTCCCAACCACCAGCTCCAGCTCCAAGGTCCCATCCACCAGGTCCCACTGCCAGGCCTCATTCTCCAGCTCCAGCTCCAAGGGCCAGCTCCAAGGTCTCATCTCTAGGGTCCTATCTACCAGCTCCATCCCCAAGGTCCCATCCCCAAGGTCCCATCCCCAAGGTCCTATCTACCAGATCCATCCCCAAGGTCCCATCCCCAAGGTCCCAGCTCCAAGGTCCCAGCTCTAGGGTCCTATCTAAGCAGATCTATCCCCAAGGTCTCATCATCAAGGTCCCATCCCCAAGTCCTATCTACCAGCTCCATCCCCAAGGTCTCATCTCCAAGGCCCCATCTCCCACAGCCCAACTCCAAAGGGACCTCAGAAGTCCTCCTGGGAGATCTCAGAAACCCTCAGAGGTCCTCCTGGGAGACCTCAGGGAGTGTTGGAGCTGCCCTGGGTCAAGGCTTGGAGCTGCCCTGGGTCAAGGCCCTGCAGCTGCCCTGGGTCAAGGCTTGGAGCTGCCCTGGGTCAGGGCTTGGAGCTGCCCTGGGTCAAGGGCTTGGAGCTGCCCTGGGCCAAGGCTTGGAGCTGCCCTGGGTCAAGGCCTAGGAGCTGCCCTGGGTCAAGGACTTGGAGCTGCCCTGGGCCAAGGCTTGGAGCTGCCCTGGTCAGGCCTTGCAGCTGCCCTGGGTCAAGGCTTTGAGCTGCTCTGGGTCAAGGCTTGGAGCGCCCTGGGGTCAAGGCTTGGAGCTGCCCTGGGTCAGGCCTTGGAGCTGCCCTGGGTCAAGGCTTGGAGCTGCCCTGGGTCAAGGCTTGGAGCTGCCCTGGGTCAGGCCTTGGAGCTGCCCTGGGTCAAGGCCTTGGAGCTGCCCTGGGTCAAGGCTTGGGAGCGCCTGGGGTCAGGCTTGGAGCTGCCCTGGGCCAGGCCTTGGAGCTGCTGGGTTCGGCCTTGGAGTGCCCTGGGTCAAGGCTTGGAGCTGCCCTGGGTCAAGGCCTTGGAGCTGCCCTGGGCCAAGCCCTGGCAGTGCTGTGCTGATGTTTTCCAGCAGGGATGGAGCAGGAGGAGACTTTGGGGCTGCAGGCCAGGAGCTGAGCCCCCTCCCCCCCCCCTTGGCTCCCCCAGCAGCTTGGCCAAGCTGCAGCAGCAGAGAGCTCTCCCTGCCCAGGGAGAAGCAGCTTTGGGTCATGTCCTACTT
>JAAWVA010001330.1:0-11002 GCA_015227895.2 Colaptes auratus | reverse complement strand
TTGAAAGAGAAGCCGATTTCATCTCCGTTTTCTGTAATCATCTGCTTATTTTATTAGCTTTTCAAACCAAAACCAAGAGAAGCAAAAAGCTGCATTCCCCCTGATGCCTGGCCACCTGTTTTAGATGAGCTGCTGAAGGTCTGAGCTCTTGTGCTCTGCTGGTGCAGAGCAGATTTCTTTCAACAAGCCGAAAGAAACGGCATGGCTGTACACTAAAAAGTGGGGAGGGGAGGGGAGGGGGGGGTTAAACAACAACCCACATGCTGTGCTATTTTGGTAGTAGCAAATTATGTGCCCTACAAATTACCACTGGTTATGAGCGTTGTCCGTCTGCGTGGATGGCAGCGTCCTGCTCTCAGACCGCCGCTAATGCGGTTAGCGTAGGGATAATACCCGCTGAACTACCCAAACGTCTCCTCTCCCCTGAGCCCTGATTTATTCCTGCCAGCAAATGTCACATGTAAGTACAAGTTTTATGGCTGTACAGTTCACAGACTGGGAGGCATCTTATTAGGAGGGACCTGAACTTTTTAAAAGATGACTTGAGGTTGTTCCTGTAGTGTCTGGGAGCTATCTGTTCTCTGCCTGGCTTTTTCTCTTTTCCTTCTTGTTTTTCCTTTTTATTCTGCCCCCTACCCCTCTCCCCTGTTTTTCCACCCCCCCTAACCCTCACCTTTTTCTTTTCCTATTTTTTCTTCCCCCTTCTTTTTTCCCCCCTCCCTTTTTCTCCCCCTCACCTTTCTCTTTACCCCCTCTTTTATTTTTAATCTTCACTATTTGCCCAAATTTTCCCCCTTTTATCAACTCTTCCCCCTTTCTCTTTTTTTATTCTGCTTTCCCTTCTTATCTTTTCCTCCTTTTTATCATCTGTTTCCCCTTCCCCCCCCTTTGCCCCCCCTTTCCCCTTCCTCCCCTCTTTGCCCCCCCTTTCCCCTTCCTCCCCTCTTTGCCCCCCCTTTCCCCTTCCCCCCCTCTTTGCCCCCCCTTTTCCCCTTCCCCCCCCCTTTTTGCCCCCCCTTTCCCCTCCCCCCCCTCTTTGCCCCCCCTTTCCCCTCCCCCCCCTCTTTGCCCCCCCTTTCCCCTCCCCCCCTTTTTTGCTCCCCCTTTCCCCTCCCCTCTTTATTGTCTTTTTTCCCTTGTTCTATTTTTTTCCTTCCTTCCCCCCCCTTCTCTTTTTTTTTTTTCTTCTTCTTCACTCCTTCCAGAGAGGCACAAGTTGAACTGGCAGTTCAGCTACCTTTCAGTCTTGGCTTCAGCAGCAGCTCTGATGCACTGCTCCACAGTGAGGTCTGTGGTACAGTAAATCAGTCAGGGACAGATTAGGTCTGACTGTATGTAAGGCTCTCCCCACCTGCAGTACCACAAGCAGGGTTGTTTAGCCTGGAGAAGAGGAGGCTCAGAGGAGACCTTCTTGCTCTCTACAACTACCTGAAGGGAGGTTGTAGTCAGGTGGGGGTTAGTCTCTTCTCCCAGGCAACCAGCACCAGAACAAGAGGACACAGTCTCAAGCTGTGCCAGGGCTCGAGGTGAGGAGAAAGTTCTTCACAGAGTCATTCGCCATTGGGATGTGCTGCCCAGGGAGGTGGTGGAGTCACCTTCCCTGAAGGTGTTCAAGAGGGGATTAGATGTGGCACTTGGTGCCATGGTTTAGTCATGAGGTCTGTGGTGACAGGTTGGACTTGATCTTGGAGGTCTCTTCCAACCTTGGTGATTCTGTGATTCCCTATTCGGCATTTGATACTCTACAAACTTCTTGTCAGCTGTGATCAAAAGTCGTAGTTTTTGCTCCCACCCTGTTTGTGCTTCAGGAAGATGGTAAAATCTTAAGTATTCCAGTGTGTGTTCCTGCCTCTCTTGCACACTTACTTTTGGTGTCCTGACAGACTCACTGTGAACTGCTTTTCAGCCAGCCAAGCCCTTACCCTAAATGCTGGCTCATGTTCAGTTCTTCATCCACCAACATCCTCAATTCCTGCTTCACAGGGCTGCCCTCAATCCTCTCATCACCCAGCCTATATTTGTGCTTGGGATTGCCCCAATTAAATATTGCTTCATTAATATACTGATGATTGATTCAGATACTTCCTCCTCCTTGCTTTCCCCACTCTGTTCTTTTCCTCCTCCTCCTCCTTCTCTTCCACCTCTATCACAGCCATTGTGGTGCTGCAGCAGGACGCAGGGATGGCTAAATCAGGACCTGAGGACAGTTAGATCAGGTCCAAGCCTGCAAGATGTTGCACAAATCCAGAACAGTGTTCCATCTTTGCCTACCACAAACTTTATCTAATGGCAGAGCTGTCTACCATTGTACAGCATTTCTGTAGAGGGGTGGTGCTGTGGAACTACTTGGAGCTGTTGTGAAGCTGGATGGATGGTGGGCAGAGGCCAATGGGATGAGATTTAACAAGGCTAAGTGCAGGGTTCTACACTTTGGCCACAACAACCCCACACAGTGCTACAGGCTGGGGTCAGAGTGGCTGGAGAACAGCCAGGCAGGGAGGGACCTGGGGGTACTGGTTGATAGTAGGCTGAACATGAGCCTACAGTGTGCCCAGGTGGCCAGGAGATCCAATGGCATCCTGGCCTGCATCAGGAACAGTGTGGCAGCAGGAGCAGGGAGGTCATTCTGCCCCTGTACTCAGCACTGGTTAGGCCACACCTTGAGTCCTGTGTCCACTTCTGGGCCCCTCAGTTTAAGAAGGACATTGAGACACTTGGAACGTGTCCAGAGAAGGGCAGCAAAGCTGGGGAGGGGTCTGGAGCACAGCCCTGTGAGGAGAGGGAGCTGGGGTTGCTTAGACTGGAGAAGAGGAGGCTCAGGGGAGACCTTCTTGCTCTCCACAACTCCCTGAAGGGAGGTTATAGTCAGGTGGGGATTGGTCTCTTCTCCCAGGCAACCAGCACCAGAACAAGAGGACACAGAAAGAGAGACTGGCCATTGGTATGTGCTGCCCAGGGAGGTGGTGGAGTTGCTGTCTCTGGACATCTTCAAGAAAAGCCTGGATGAGGCACTTAGTGCCAGGTTCCAGTTGATTGGATAGGGCTGGGTGATAAGTTGGCCTGGATGATCTTGGAGGTCTCTTCCAACCTGGTTGGTTCTGTGATTCTATGAAGGCTCTGAGTGCCGCAGTTTTTTCTTGCCAGGATCAGTGCCATCATCATGCCACAGCTGCTGCTATGGTGTCCCAGGGCTTTGAGTGGCCAAAGAGGAGAGCAGCTTGCACCTCTTAGGTTACTCACACAAGGCATCAAGGAAAGTGAGAAGCACCCATCTTGCAAAGGTGCTTGCAGATGGCTCAGTGCATGGGGAGCTATTTTAAGCAGGCTTTTATCCAGTGCAGTGGCAGGGCTTGCGTCCTCAGAAGCTGCTTTGCATAGTGCTTCTGGTCATAAAGCCAAAGTACTGTGCTTGTAAGGACAGGTTGCCACCACAGTATAAGCAAAAATATCAAAACCAGAGAACCTGCCAATTCACCCTGTGCAACATGCCTGTCTCTCCACCCCACTCCTGCCTTCCTGGCCAGACTGAGAATAGCCTAAGCTTCTGTGTCTCCTCAAAGAGAGGAAAACAGAAAGAAACTGTGCTTCAGGATACCAAGTCAAGCAGGAGTAAACACCTCATCATGGCCTCAGATGGGGAATTATGTTCCAAAGCTTTGGTTTTGAGTATGATTTGAGTGACATCACCACCTGGGTGATGAGGTGCTGATCCCAACAATGGTGATGGACTCCTGGAAGTAGCCTGGGCTGATGGTCAGGACTCTGGGAAATGGGCTTGTTAGGATGTTCGAGGCTCTGACAAGCAGCCAGGTGATGACAGGAGTGCTGACTGTGTGATAACCACACCATGACCCCATGCTGCTGGAGCTGCCACTCAGCTCCCTGTGCCTTGGTGAGTCCTCTGAGGACCCAGCCCTGCTCAAAACCACCATGGGAGAGAGGGTGTGGTGCTGTATTCTGGTCTCTGTGTGCACGTCCCCATGCCAGACCAGGGTCATGGATGCAGCCAGTGCTCCATGTGTTGGTGCAGAGACATCGTGGCCAGGGAGATGAAGGTGCAGGAGGGAGTTGGTCTCTTCTCCCAGGCAACCAGCACCAGAACAAGAGGACACAGTCTCAAGCTGCACCAGGGGAAGTTTAGGCTGGAGGTGAGGAGAAAGTTCTTCACTGAGAGAGTCGTTCACCATTGGAATGTGCTGCCCAGGGAGGTGGTGGAGTCACCCTCCCTGGAGGTGTTCAAGAGGGGATTGGATGTGGCACTTGGTGCCATGGTCTAGTCATGAAGCCTGTGGTGACAGGTTGGACTTGCTGATCTTTGAGGTCTTTTCCAACCTTATTGATTCTATGATTCAAATGTCCTGCAAGACCTCCAGGTGCTTTGGTCCAGCACATGCCTCCAGCAGAGTTTCTCTGTATCTGGAGGAAAGGAGGAGGGGAGACAATCCTGGGCAGGTCCTGGCATGTGTGAAATGGAGGAAGTACTACCAACACCTGGCAGTGTCGGCTTGGGACTGGACATTTTAAGGATTCCCCAAAGCACAGTATGCCACTGTGGTTAAGATGGACTTGTTTGGGTCTTGGCAGCAGATGGGGAAGCTTTGTAAAGCAGCCATGGAGATAGAAGCAAATGAAAGGGCCTCACCACTGAGGGTGCTTAGGAGCTGCTTTGTTAGGACAGCCACAGCAAAGGGAATGAGCTCTCAAGGCAGTGCTTTGTAGAATAGAACAGAATAGAATTAACCAGGTTGGAAAAGACCTTCGAGATCATCAAGTCCCGTGGCATTGATCCAATCATGCTGGTGATAGCTACATTTCCAAGCAGGGAGTGCATAGAGGGGAGATGAAAGCCTGGATGTCAAGTGGCTGGAGCTACTGAGAAATGCCTTCCTTGAACCGGGAAGCGGTGCCTCGATGTGCAGGGAGCCCAGAGGGGATGCTCAGGGCTCTCCTGATACCAGGACATGCTCAGAGTGACTTGCATTCAGTCCAGCCCTGATGGAAGATGTAGCATCAGAAGAGGGGTGAATGCTGCAGGATGCTGCCAGGCAGCACTGAGTGAGCTCCTGGGGCAGGAGCAAGGTGATGTGCACGGATGAGAGATGACTGTTACTTAAAATGAGCCCAACGTGGATTTCACCAAGCTGAGAGTGGCACTAAAGTTTATTCAGAACCTTTGTCATTATGAGCAGGTCAAAACCCTTGAGTAGGAGTGAGCCTTCTGTTCTCTGGGTGACTTTGGAGGAGCTGCGAATGTTTCTGGAGCTCTCTACCTACAGGTTCCTGAACTTTTGGCAGGAGATAGGAATTCAAGGCTGATTTTGTTTAAGGGTTGAAAAGCTGCAGCTGGTGTTGCTTGTGTGCACCTTTTCCATCTCTTAATGGAAGGGATGCGGGATCTGCCGTCGAACTGAACAAATGCTCTGCACAGAGGAGTGTGTGTGCTGTAGAGGGGGAGTTCATACAGGCATTAGCATTTCTTAAGAAATGGCAGTTCTGCTGTGGAAGCCTCAGTGAACGCCACTTTTCTGAAGTTGCCTGATTTAAATCATCTTTGCTCTGTTTTGTCCCACCTGTTATTTTCAGCTGTCACGTTAAGTACCGTGAAGACTTTTCAAGAGGCTTCTTTCTGCTTCCCTCTAATAGTCATAGAAACAGACACTGGTCCCTTTGTCCGGGGCTCTCTCTGATGGCTCTCAGTGTTCAATTTGCTGGAGAGGAACCACTTTGTGGAACAATAGGACAATCAGAGCTGCAACATCTCAAGTGCTGCCATCCTGCCCTTGAAGAGGTATGGGAGGAGCAAAGTGGAATCATGTTTTGACCATCGCAGTTAATGACTTCTAGGAAAAGCTTTGGTGGCAGCTCAGCAGCACTGATCCTGGCTTGCAAAATTCTGCTCTGAAATTTTTTTGAGGTTTAGTGTGATCCTTGGCGCTCAAGGAGACTGATAGGTCTGATGTTCAGGTCTGGATGAGGGCTCAGAGTCTAACAGGAGAGTCTAAGCCTTATGTGTCATAGCCAAGATGAAGTTCAGCAGAGATGTGAGGAGGAAGTTCTTCACCGTGAGGGTGGTGAGGCCCTGGAATGGGTTGTGCAGGGAGGTGGTTGAGGCCCCGTCCCTGGAGGTGTTTAAGCCCAGGCTGGATGAGGCTCTGGCCAGCCTGATCTAGTGTAGAGTGTCCCTGCCCATGTCAGGGGGGTTGGAACTAGATGATCCTTGCAGTCCCTTCCAACCCTAACTGAAACTATGAAACTAAGTGTTACCTGACTTTCTCGGCTTGATGAGGAGTTAGCCGGATCCAAAGGTGGTTCTCCAGCCTTGGGGCAGTGAAATAACTGGAAAGAAAAGGCTGGTCAAACACCAGGGAATCTGTCAGTGGTGTGGATCCATCCCTGGAAGTGTTGGATAGGACAAGCACCCTCTGTGCATCCTGGAGGTTCCCTGCTTTAGGCCAGGGATGAATCAGAAGTCCTCTTGAGAACTTGTTCAGATCTTTGATGCTATAATCTTTGCCTTCCTTGGGGGCAGTGTAAAGCCTTCTAGTCCTGGATGTGATGTGGTAGAGTGGAGCACCAAAGCTGCATGATAGATGGATCCTTTCCTCTCCCAACCCTGTCCCAGGGATGGCTCAGAAGGCAAGTGAAGAAGGCTGCAGAATGCAGGTGTTCTATCGGTACATACAGAAATAAACCATTATGCTGAGCACTATTAGTTAATGCTTTAAAACACATAAATGACAAGGAGGAAAATAACTTTGCAAGTAAGCTTTCAAAGTAGAAGTCAATATTGGTTTTTGAATTTGCATTCTGCATACAGAAGCACAGGAGAACTCCTTCTGAGTCTCTTTAGTCCTGAGGCTTGATCCTCACAGCAACCTCTGTCAGTTGTTTTCCACTGGGGATTTTCTTTTGGCTGGTGCTGTGTATCATCCATTGCCATTGCACTGCTTAGTCCCTTTGCCTTTTTCTTGGCTGTCTTGGGTTAGAATAGAATACAATAGAATAGAATAGAAAATATAGAATATAATTAACCAGGTTGGAAAAGACCTTCGAGATCATCGAGTCCGACCTATCACCCAACACCATCTAATCAACTAAACCATGGCACCAAGGGCCTCATCCAGGCTCTTCCTAAACACCTCCAGGGATGGTGACTCCACCACCTCCCTGGGCAGCACACTCCAATGGCCAATCTCTCTTGCTGGGAAGAACTTCTTCCTAACATCCAGCCTAAACCTTCCCTGGCACAGCTTGAGGCTATGTCCTCTTGTTCTGGTGCTGCTTGCCTGGGAGAAGAGACCAACCCCACCTGTCTGCAATCTCCCTTCAGGAAGTTGTAGAGAGCCAGAAGGTCTCCCCTGAGCCTCCTCTTCTGCTGGCTAAGCAACCCCAGCTCCCTCAGCCTCTCCTCACAGGGCTGTGCTCCAGACCCCTCCCCAGCTTTGTTGCCCTTCTCTGGACACCTTCCAGCATCTCAACATCTTTCCTAAACTGAGGGGCCCAGAACTGGATTCAATACAGTTCTGCTGGAGTTTCTCTTGAGGTTTTATGGCCTTGAAGTCTTATTAAACTTCTCTGAGGCACCAACTTTAGGACTTTAAGTTTTAAAAAAAATGCTATTACAAAAAGCTGTTGGTGATTTTTGCTCAGCCCTGTTTGTCTGGGGGTGCCCTAGGCTCCATGTGAAGTGTGCTCTGTCCCTGGGAAAATCCCTATGCAAAAATGTCCCCCTGTGGGTTAGCATGGCCTGCGAGCACGCCTGGGTGATTTCCATGAAATCCCAGAACTGGAACTGAGTGGAAAGCTAAAAAAACTAAGGAAAGCTGTCATGACAAAATCTGGGCTTGTTTAGCCCATGTGGTGATGGAAAGAAAAGTTGTGAACTGAGCAGTCCCAAAGGAAAAGAAAGGAACTCAATGTGCTTGTGAGAAGGAAGGGGTGGGGGGAAAGGACCAAGCTCTCCCTGTGCAAGGCTTTGGGGTAGTCCGAGCAGTGTGGTGCTGCAGCCTTGCCTCCTGCCCTGCCATCCGCTCTGACCGGGGCTGGCTGTAATCCGAAACTGTGGCAGGGGAGAGAACTCGCCCTCGGGCTTGTCTTCGGAGGCGAGGAAGGTGGGTTGTTTTCCGGCGATGAAGTTTCCCCTATTGAAAAATTGAATGCTTCCTTCTCGCGTTTGTGAATGGGACACCCGGGAAGCAGAGCGTGCTGGTTCCAATTACCATCGCAGCGAGGCCAAGTGCTGCAGTCAGGCAGGAATTTGTACCTTTTCATACAGTACTTGAAAAGATAAAACCTTTTTTTTCCCCCTTCCTTTTAAAGTTAATGAATTCAAAGCAGGAGTCCAGCCAGCCAAACTGCCTTTGATTTGTTCCCATATTAATGTTTTATGTCTGACTATGTGCCTGTTCACTCAAATTAGTCAAAATTGCTACTTCTATTTGGGGGGAAAAATATATAAATAAATAGCAAACATCAAAAACTCGATGGTTCCAAGGAATGCAGGCTTATGCCTAGCACACCTTCACATAGAATCATGGAATTGTTAGGGTTGGAATGGACCTCAAGCATCATCTAGTCCCAACCCCCCTGCCATGGGCAGGGACACCTCACACTGCAGCAGGTTGCCCACAGCCACATCCAGCCTGGCTGCAAACACCTCCAGGGATGAGGCTTCCACCACCTCCCTGGGCAACCTGTGCCAGGCTCTCACCACCCTCATGGGGAAGAACTTCTTCCTCACATCCAATCTCAATCTCCCCATTTCTCTTTTTTTTTCCATTCCCCCCAGTCCTATCACTCCCTGACACCCTGAGAAGTCCCTCCCCAGCTTTCTTGTAGCCCCCTTCAGACACTGGAAGGCCACAATTAGGTGTTCTCAGAGCCTTCTCCTCTCCAGACTGAACAGTGCCAACTCCCTCAGTCTGTCCTCATAGCAGAGCAGCTCCAAGCCCTCTGCTCATCCTCGTGGCCCTTCTCTGGACACCTTCCAGCACCTCCAGGTCCTTCCTGTAACAGAGGCTCCAGAACTGGACACAGTACTGCAGGTGGGGTCCCTCCAGAGCAGAGTAGAGGGGGAGAATCACTCCTCCTTCTACATCATCTCTAAGGATGGCTCATTTATGTCTGGAAGGAAAACCTACTTGGTAGCACATCTTCAGGGAAGGCTCAGAGTGGTTAATATTGATCTCAGCCCAAGAGTGGCATCACAAGATCACCAACAAGGTGAATAGCATGGTGAATGCATGGACAGGAATATTTCTTCCATTCAGTGGTGTGTCCCATGCACATCCAGTGCTCTAGAGTTGAGCACTCTGGCTGTCCCACAAGAAGTGGGACTGATCCTTCATTAATGTCCAATGTTTTTCACTTCCTCCCTGGGCAAGATTTCCACATGGAAAAGCTATTGCTTGAGATATATCAGCATTTGAACTACTCAAGAGGTAGTTAGGACCAGTATCTATCAGCCACGAATGAGAGGGGTGTCATTAGAAACTGGGAAGGAGCTCAGGAGGTCAAGACTCCATTCAAAGTGTGGTCACAGCTTTTCTGTGCAGCATTTCATATGTGGTGTCTGGGTGACACCCATCAGTAGAAAACCTTCCACAATATATCTGTCCTGCCCATTTGAGGGGGGAACTCTTTTGAGGTGTCTCTCTGCAGTGCCTGAAGTGACACTGAGGTGACACTGTCCTTGCTTGGGTTACCTGCAAACCTAATACAGTGGCAGTGGCAAGAAATCTGTGTCATGGTGCTCTTCCTCTTGGTCTGACTGTCATGAGAAGACCTGCTTCCTGATGCTGTAGTGTTGCATCTGATCAATGCCAGTGGATCATCCAGTCTTTTCTGAAGCTCTCTTGCTCCTGCAAGTCCTTCCACAAGAAACTCTGCAGATCCACCTTCCTGTTGCAGGGGAGCTAGTTTTGTTTCCTTGTCTTGAACTTCCTGCTATCTTAATTTGGTAGCCCTAGGTGAATGAAGGGAAACTGGCATCAATCATAAGTTGACCATCGTAGCAGTTGACCCATAGTATCATAGTATCAGCCAGGGTTGGAAGGGACCACAAGCATAATGTAGTTCCAACTCCCCTGCCATGGGCAGCGACACCCCACACTAGATCAGGCTGGCCAGAGCCTCATCCAGCCTGGGCTTAAACACCTCCAGGGATGGGGCCTCAACCACCTCCCTGGACAACCCATTCCAGGGCTTCACCACTCTCATGGGGAAGAACTTCCTCCTCACCTCCAGCCTGAATCTCCCCACCTCCAGCTTCATTCCATTCCCCCTAGTCCTATCACTCCCTGAGAGCCTGAGAAGTCCCTCCCCAGCCTTCTTGTAGGCCCCCTTCAGATCCTGGAAGGCCACAATGAGGTCACCTGGGAGCCTTCTCTTCTCCAGACTGAACAGCCCCAACTCCTTCAGTCTGTCCTCACAGCAGAGGTGCTCCAGCCCTCTGATCATCCTCGTGGCCCTTCTCTGGACACCTTCCAGCACCTCCAGATCCCTCTTGGAATAGGGGCTCCAGAACTGGTGCCATGATCTAGTTGTTTGGTGCCATGATCTAGTTGTTTAGGTGGGTTGGATTGGTTGATAGGTTGGACATGATGATCTTGAAGGTCTCTTCCAACCTGGATTTATTGTATTGTATTGTATTGAGAGCTCCTGTTGAGCTTCTCGTCCCCCAGCACCCCCAAGTCTCTCTCCTCAGGGCTGCTCTCCAGACAGTCACTACCCAGCTGGGATCTGTGTCTGGGATTGCCTCGACCCAGATGCAGGACCCTGCCCTTGGTCTTGTTGAAACTCCTGAGGTTGGCTTGTGCCCACCTCTCCAGCCTGTCCAGGTCCCTCTGGATGGATCCTTCCCTCCAGCTGTCTGCTGCACCACACAGCTTGGTGTCATCAGCAACCTTGCTGAGGGTGCACTCAATGCCACTGTCCATGCACCACAAAGATGTTGAACAAGCCTGGTCCCGGCCTGATCCCTGAGGGACTCTGCTTGTCCCTG
>JAAWVA010000133.1:0-50000 GCA_015227895.2 Colaptes auratus | reverse complement strand
AATCACAACAGTTATAATCAGAAAAAGTTAATTAGAAAATGTCCCAGTTTGAAGGCAGATCTTCCCTTGCATCCTACTGGGGCAGAAAAATGAGACTCACACAAATGGATTGCAGAAGTGATGGAAAGTTTAAATGGAAAAGCAGTGAGTGTTTTACGGAGAACCACAAATGCAGTGACAAAAGAGATCCCAAAGCATACCCAGAAGCCTCCCAGCACTCCCCTCTCCCCACCTGAGGGTACACCCAAAAAAAACCCAGGGCTCTTTCTTAGACCCCTCCACTGTTAGACTAATCTCAGCTGGCCAGATCTGAGATTGTCCTTTCCCCTTCTCCTCCTGGCATTAGGCCTAGCCAGGCCCAAGAGGCCTCAAGATAACTCTTCTTCCTTTACCAGATAGGGCACATCTCCCACCATAGTGGTGAGGGAAGAAAAGAGGAAGTGTGAGGCTTTGCAGATGGATTTATAGGGAGCAGGACATTATGAGTATGAAATACACTATTTCCTGTGTCCACCCACTGGGCTGGACAACCAGGGCACCAAAGGTGTATCTTGTATAGTAGCACCAGAAGGCACCCAGCCTAAACTACCACAGAAATATAAACCTACATAAATAAATACTTTCTGAGGTTCTCTTGATTAAATTAGGAGATTGAACACTAGTTCCTCTTGCACTGACAGCTCTACATTCAGAAAAGATCTTGGCCTTTAAATTTTTGAATAATTCCTCACAAGGATGTTAAAGACTAAGGAAGATACATACTTTTTGCCAAAACAAAACAATATCACAATGTAAAAATCAAAGCAAGGTAGTATATAGCACCTCCTTACTGTGTACAGTTCATAGCATGAGTAATTACGATTGGGAGTTATAAAAGAATTTATGTGATTTTATGTGACATAAATTGATGCTACACATGTCAGTAACCCAGAATTTAGATCCTTAAGTATCTGTTCAACACCCATAACTTTGAAGGTGTTTAGGGTATCCAGACTTCACCAGTAAAGCCTCAAAACCCCTTAACAATCCTTAACAAAAATATTTCTCTATACTCACTTTCATATTTCAAATCAGTGGCAAGAGGTCTCAGCCTGGGACTTCAGTATCCCAGATTCAGTTCTCTGTCTGAAAGACATGTTTCACGTATGACTGCTCTTTCCATCTTTCTGAAGTGTTGCATCTTGCAGGAAACAATTAATGGGGTCAGAATATAAGTCTGATTCTATAGTCTGATTTCCATGGGACCTATCTGCTAAGGTGAGACTTGAGGTTTAGTTACGGCTTCAGTGAGTATATTACTACCCATAGTACAGTGCAGAAATGCCAAAAATTCTCAGGGAAGAAATAAAAAATAATTATATTCTGTTCTACTGAAAGTTTGAACAAATATCTACAGAAGAGCTAGTATTAAACAAAAGTAATTCCTTGTTGTCAGGAGAATAAGACACATTAATGCTCTTATAAATATAAGAGGTTGTATAAGACACTTTTAAAAGCCCAGGAAGAGCAAAAGTTAGCTTGGGAGAAGTAAGAACTAGCAGTGTATGAGTGGAGACCAGTGGCTGGGACTTTATACAGAAATTTTAAATCTTCATAAAACCATACAGAAAGAAAAGAAACAAAGAAAGCTGGCTTAAATAATGGACTGAAGATCAGAGAGAGAGAGAGAGAACATTGGTTTGAAGGGGATGTAAAAGGTTATTTTCTAACTTCTGCATAGGTAAATGTTCTACAGATACAATAATTTGTCTTTATTCTGGCCTCCAAATATTTATAGACATGTCATAACCTGACATAGTGATCAGTTAGTCAGCAGATGTTTATCTTTTTTATCTTTCCTTGTAAATCACTGCCTACAGTACTTCGATCTCTTACATTTTATCAGATTTTTAATAGCAAGGCTGAAACTGAATTGGTTCACATTCCTGATTCCATATGTGAAAGTTGTCAGTGAACAAAAGCTAGTTGGGTTGGGGAGAGGGGAGAATGTCTGTGAACGAGTTGGATTAGACTTGCCAGAAAGCTTAGAAAGTTTCAAAAGGTGAAGTGATTAGACTGGGAGCCTTATAAGTGAGCAACTGGTCGTGTGTGTACACTAGTGGCCAGATGAACTTGGAAGAAAGGTATTAACAGCATATAAATTTAATGAATGAATTTATAGATGTAAAGACTGGAAATTAAGCAAGGTGAGTTCACTCAAAATTAAAAATTACAGGGGGAAAATGGAGTAAATCAAGTTTGACACATAAAAAATGTGAAAAAAGAGAGCAAGGGAGTGAAAACAAATGAGCAATAAGCAGAAAGATGTCAAACTATAGGGAAAAAAACTCTGTGTAGAAATTTCAGGAACTATCTGCTATCTGCACCAGCTGGACTTTGAAACTCTATAGGCTTCCCTCTATAAATTGTTTCTTACTTACTTTCTCTGTACTTCAAGGGCATCATATTTTTTTCTATGAAGAAAAAATACTAACATTTATAGGAATTTTTGCCTGGATTTCCTGGGTTTCAGATCATCTCCACGTTAAAAAATCATTATGAACCCCATGCAGCACAAGAAACAAACAAAACCAAACGAGAATACTACCCCCTCTCAAAGGAATTCCATCAAAACATTCATAGAAATGGACCCAGCCATTTCAACTGGAAATTTAAAAATATAAAAGAAGTATGAGAAAATAAAGGAAGAAAAATAATGATTTACTTGAATTCAATTAGAGAAAACGATCATAGAAATTAAAAGGGTGGGGGGGAGGGAAAACAAATAAATAATAACAAAAAAATCATGGCAAAACAAGAAAACTCCTAAACTCATGACAACAAAAACTTAGTGACCTGGGTCAGGGCAGTCCCAAGCACCAATATAGTCTGGGCATTGACTGGCTTCAGAGCAGCCCTGAAGAAAGGAACCTGGGGATGCTGGTGGATGAGAAGCTCAACATGAACCTCCAGTGTCCACTTGCAGCCCTGAAAGTCAATCACATCCCAGGCTGCATCAAGAGAGGCATAGCTAGCAGGTCGAGGGAGGCAATTCCCCCTATACTCCACTCTGGTGTGACCCCACCTCGAGCCCTGCATCCAGTTCTGGAGCCCCTGTTACAGGAAGGATCTGCATGTGCTGGAGTGTGTCCAGAGAAGGGCCACAAGCATGATTAGAGGGCTGGAGCACCTCTCCTGTGGAAACAGACTGAGAGAGTTGTTGGGGCTATTCAGTCTGGAGAAGAGAAGGCTTCAAGGGGACCATATTGTGGCCTCCCAGTATCTTAAGGGGGCCTATAAGAAAGCTGGTGAGGGACTTTTTAGGGTGTCAGGTAATGTTAGGACTAGGGGCAATGGAACAAAACTAGAAATGGGTAGATTCAGATTAGATGTTAGGAAGAAGTTCTTCACCATGAGTGACACTGGAAGAGATTGCCCAGGGAGGTGCTGGAAGTCCTATTCCTGGAGGTTTTTAAGGCCAAGCTGGATGTAGCTCTGAGCATCCTGATCGAGTGTGAGGTGTCCCTGCCCATGGCAGGGGGGTTGGACTAGATGACCCTTGAGATTCCTTCCAACCTCAACAATTCTATGAGTCTAAGTAAATAAATAAACAAACGAAATCCTTGTGTGTTGAGTCTAGGTTCTCTCTTTTGAGGAGAGAAAAGAAACCAAGTCTTATTAGCAGCACAATGAAATGAATTCATAGGTATATTCTATTAGCATTTTATATCATAAACCAGAATATAAATCAATGTTGAAGATTCAAGGAAAAACATGTTTGGAAATAGCATTTCCACTGTCCTAGAATGTGTCATGAAAATGTGACAGTATAGCTAAATTCAAGGTACACATAACATTACATAAATCTGTGAAAGACATTCCCACCAAAGGGGTCCAAAAAAGATATGCGCAGTTGCATGCAGGCATCATGGAAAAAAACCATGTGAACAGTGAAAAAAGTATGGAATATTTTTTGAAATTACAAACAAGACAATCATGAATATGCAAACCAGTCTAATGAATTCATTATAGATCATTGTTGAAGCTGTGTGTGCAAAAGAAAAATAGTTATGTAAGGATAAGAAATAACTATAGACATAAAGATGCTAAGGAATTAATTCAGTGAAGTGTCAAATTAGCCTGACTTGTCAATATTTAATTTTTTTATCATCATAGTTATTACTAGTTAATATGTCTCTGTCATATTTTTTCTGAGATTTTATTTCTTTCTATTTAAGCACGCTGTTTCAGCTTGCTTGAAACCAGTCTGAGAGGCTATACAGTCTGGTGCAGTCAAAACTAGATCACTGCTCCAGGTGGCAGTGATCTAGTGCACAGCTGCCCATCAGATACCTTGAGAAGCTCAAAAATAATTTATTTATAAATCATTTATTGTCGCCATTTGAGACCTTAATGCTCTCTACAACTATCTGAAGGGAGGTTATAGCCAGGTGGGGGCTGGTCTCTTCTCCCCGGCAGCTAACACCAGAACAAGTGGACACAGTCTCAAGCTGCACCAGGGGAGGTTTAGGCTGGATGTTAGGAAGAAGTTCTTCATAGAAAGAGTGATTGGCCATTGGAACAGGCTTCCCAGGGAGGTGGTGGAGTCACCATCACTGGAGGTGTTTAGGAAGAGACTGGATGGGGTGCTTGGTGCCATGGTTTAGTTGCTTAGATGGTGTTGGATGATGGGTTGGACATGATGAACTCAAAGGTCTCTTCCAACCTTGTGACTGTTTTAGGCTGTGCCTTTAAGAAAGGGACAGTTGCTGGAACACTCTGGCTGAATGTCTCAAGAGTTAACTATGGTGGAGTTTAACTGGTAGAAACCTGGTCTATTCTATTCTATTCTATTCTATTCTATTCTATTCTATTCAATGAAAACTAAAAGAAATCTTCAAGCAAGGTCATATATAATTTCCAACTATGTGTTCTTCAAAAGCTGCTATACACATATCATATTTTGAACATTCTCCATTATGTTAGAAAAGTCTTATTTCTCTCCAAGACAACCTGCTCCTCTGAAATTTTTACAAATAATATAAAAGACAAAAATATAGTTTTCTCAGAATATTAGATGAGCTTGACAGTCATATTTTTTAATAAGAAACAACACTTTATGCAGAAAATAATTAAGTTTTAAGATCATCAAGTGTAATTGTACAATGGAGTATGGTATTACGTTTAATGTCTGTAATGTATTCAACTGCGTTGGGTTAGGAACTGGCTGGAAGCCTGAGCCCAGAGAGTGGTGGTGAATGGTGCCACATCCAACTGTTGGCCAGTCACTATGGGTGTCCCACAGGGATCAGTGCTGGGCCCCATGCTCTTTAATATCTTCATTGATGATCTGGATGAGGGGATTGAGTCCATCATCAGCAAATTTGCAGATGACATGAAGCTGGAGGCAGAAGTTGATCTGCTGGAGGCTAGAGGGACTTTGCAGAGGGACCTCGACAGTCTGGACAGATGGGCAGAATCCAACGGTATGAGATTGAACACATCCAAGTGCTGGGATCTGCACATTGGCCACAGCAACCCCATGCAGTGCTACAGGCTAGGATCAGAGTGGCTGGAGAGTGGCCAGGCAGAGAGGGACCTGGGGGTACTGGTCAATGGTAGGCTGAACGTGAGCTTGCAGTGTGCCCAGGCAGCCAAGAAGGCCAATGACATCCTGGCCTGCATCAGGAACAGTGTGGCCAGCAGGAGCAGGGAGGTCATTCTGCCCCTGTACACTGCACTGGTTAGGCCGCACCTGAAGTACTGTGTCCAGTTCTGGGCCCCTCAGTTTAGGAAGGATGTTGACTTGTTGGAACATGTCCAGAGAAGGGCAATGAAGTTGGTGAGGGGTTTGGAATACAAGCCCTATGAGGAGAGGCTGAAGGGGTTGCTTAGCCTGGAGAAGAGGAGGCTCAGGGGAGACCTTCTTGCTCTCTCCAACTACCTGAAGGGATGTTGTAGACCAGCGGGGGCTGGTCTTTTCTCCCAGGCAACCAGCACCACAACAAGAGGACAGAGTCTCAAGCTGCACCAGGGAAGGTTCAGACAGGATGTTAGGAAGAAATTCTTCACAGAGAGTGTGATTGCCCATTGGAATGTGCTGCCCGGGGAGGTGGTGGAGTCGCCATCACTGGAGTTGTTTAGGAGGAGACTTGATGGGATGCTTGGTGCCATGGTTTAGTTGCTTAGATGGTGTTCGATGATGGGTTGGACATGATGATCGTGAAGGTCTCTTCCAACCTGGTCTGGTCTGGTCTGGTCTGGTCTGGTCTGGTCTATTCTATTCTATTCTATTCTATTCTATTCTATTCTATACTATAATGTCTTTTCCTACTCTAAACTATACCATTTTCTCAAGAACAAGGTAAAAATCTCTAAATGAATATGAACTTTGGAAAACTAAAATAAGAAAACACAGTCATAAAATACTATCATGCTTAATTGCATAGTTTGTTCACTAGCTGTCATGCAAACAGCGTTTACTGTTACTGTGATGAGAAATACAAACATTTTAAGATTTGTTTTTATTCCCACATAAACCACTCATACATGTCATTCTCAAACTATGGCAATTAACATCTTTCAAAATAAATTAATAACATAGTTATAAAAAACCCTACATCAAATCAATACATTGAAAATGTATTTAGAAATGAATGGAGACTTTCTGAGAATATGAATCAATTTTTAGTATCCTTGTGAAAAGTTCCAGTAGTCTATGCCTGTGTATTTTCAGGATATGCTAGTACTATTTTTTTGGATCATAACAATATTCTAAGCCTTAACAATTCAGCTAATGATGAGTAATTACAATGAGAAATGGGAAATAGCCTAAAGATGAATTAATTATATTTTTTATATGTGCATGTTAAGGGTATGTCCATATAGGTATGTTGTTAAAAGGTTGAAAAATGAGTCATTAAGATGTCTAGGAAATGTGAGAATAAAGGTTACACCTGAAAGTATAATTCAGTCCTGAGGCAAATAAACATCATGGAAAATGGCATAATAATGCCATTAGAAGCTATTTTTTCCTAAAGGACAGGAAGCCTTTAGTTCTTTTTACCTTTATTTTTTTATTGCTTTGTAACTTTAATGTTCACTAATGTATCACTTTAGATATGAAAAATCGAGGAAAAAAATATTGAAAAAGCATAGCCTCACCTGAAGTCATCAATAACCTTTAGATCTTTCACAAAATTTCAGTTCCCTTGTCATATGCTCTAATTTAATAAAATGCAGACATGACTGATAACTTCTCCATTACTTTAGTATTACAGAATGATGGAGACATTCAGAATTGATCAGATATATTTTTTTTAGAATTAAAAAGGAGCATTAAATTCAGGAATAATATTTTCCAGATGAAAGTCTGGAGAGAAGTTCCACTGATGTGATAGACTACCACTGTTGTTATTACTATTGTCTGCCTTTCTTCTGACAGTACCTTTCTATTCTCTGTAGTCATTCTCATTTTTCTTCTTTATTACTATTCCCACACTCTCATACTTGGTCTATCCACCTCCTGAGTTCTCTCACATACTTGTGATCTCCTGTCTGTATCTTATTTGGTGCCTGCAGCTCTCTCTCATTTCTGCACTTGAGCATCCTCTTCCACAATCCACTAATTCTCTACCAAACTTTGTGATTCCTCTCTCTACTCTTCTACTTCTCTGGTCTTTTTCCCTAATCTTCCCACATATCTCCTGCTGTTACAGCTGCACTCCAAGTCATGTTCATAAAATTCTATTACTTAATGAGAATATTTTCTTTTTTTTTTAATCAATGCATTTTTCAGCTATCAAGGAAAGATTTAAAAAAAAATATTGAACACAAATGAATCAAATGTTTAGAGAACAAATTTAGGACATACTCTTAGTGTTTGTCATAAAGCTTAAGCTGGCACTGAAAAAGGAACAAGAACAACTGTATTTCAAATAGAATAGAATAGAATAGAATAGAATAGAATAGAATAGAATAGAATAGAATAGAATAGAATAGAATAGAATAGAATAAACCAGGTTGGAAGAGACCTTCAAGATCATCGTGTCCAACCCATCACCCAGCACCACCTGATCAACTAAACCATGCAACCAAGCACCCTATCAAGTCTCCTCCTGAACACCTCCAGTGATGGTGCCTCTACCACCTCCCTGGGCATCCCATTCCAATGGGAAATCACTCTCTCTGCGTAGAACTTCCTCCTAACCTCCAGCCTAAACCTCCCCTGGCACAGCCTGAGACTGTGTCCTCTTGTTCTGGTGCTAGTTGCCTGGGAGAAAAGACCAACCTCTGCCTGGCTACAACCTCCCTTAAGGTAGTTGTAGAGAGCAATAAGGTCACCCCTGAGTCTCCTGCTCTCCAGGCTAAACAACCCCAGCTCCCTCAGTCTCTCCAAGCCCCTCACATAACAAGATCTTTTCCCTAAACTCTATCCTAAGGAAAAAATCACAAGGCAAATACCTGGGATGGAATTTTAAGTCTAGATGACTTAAAACTGTCATCACTGCAAGTGCACAGTGTTGACAGTAAATACAACCTATACACTTTTAATTTGCAGAGTTTGGAAGATTCTGCATCAGTTACACTAACAACTTTTTATTTTATTGTTTGACATGTGTTTTTCTGGAAATTAAAATTTATGAAATGTGTTTCACTCAAGAGGTTGGCAAGTTTTCCAGAATATAAGTGTAAAATTACTTTCACAGATTAAATATTGTTCAAAACAATTCAAACCTTTCTCTTTTCTATCTTTTAAAATCAATGAATAAGTAGCATTCACTACTTCCAACTATTTTTGGAAAAAAAACCCAACAACTGTAGTTTTGTCTTCAAGGAATAGAGAGTTTGAAATATACTGATGTCTGTGCTAGCTGAAGACAATGTTCCAAGGTTAGCACCTGCAAGGAACAGGTTACAGGGTTCACTGCTGCAGCTGGCAGACATGATTTTACTGCAGATATCACAGTAGTTAAGAACCTGTTGTGGTTTAACCCCATCAGGCAGCTCAGCACCACACAGCTGCTTGGTCAAACCCCCTCTGCCCACACCCTATCCTGGGATGGAGGAGAGAATCAAAGGGGTAAAAGTGAGAAAACATGTGGATTGAGATAAATACAGTTTCAAAGGTAAAGCAAAAACTGCACACACAGGCAAAACAACATAAGGTATTAATTTAATTTTCTCCACGAATTCCAGGCAGTTGTTCAGCAATCTCCAAGAAAGCAGAGCTCCATCAAGTATATCATTTACTTGGGAAGACAAGCAATCATGATGTCATATAGCATGGGATTTGCCCTTGGTCATCTCTCCCAACTGTGTCCTGTCCCAGCTTCTTGTGCAGTGCTACAGGCTGGGGTCAGAATGGCTGGAGAGTGGCCAGGCAGAGAGGGACCTGGGGGTACTGGTTGATTGTAGGCTGAACATGAGCCTGCAGTGTGCCCAGGAAGCCAAGAAGGCCAATGGCATCCTGGCCTGCATCAGGAACAGTGTGGCCAGCAGGAGCAGGGAGGTCATTCTGCCCCTGTACACTGCACTGGTCTCAACCGGTCACAACTGGTTAGGCCGCACCTTGAGTACTGTGTCCAGTTCTGGGCCCCTCAGTTTAGGAAGGATGTTGTCTTGCTGGAGCGTGTCCAGAGAAGGGCAACAAAGTTGGTGAGGGGTTTGGAAGACAAGCCCTATGAGGAGAGGCTGAGGGAGCTGGGGTTGCTTAGCCTGGAGAGGAGGAGACTGAGGGGTGACCTTCTTGCTCTCTACAACTACCTGAAGGGAGGTTGTAGCCAGGCAGAGGTTGGTCTCTTCTCCCAGGCAGCCAGTACCAGAACAAGAGGACACAGTCTCAGGCTGCACCAGGGCAGGTTTAGACTGGATGTTAGCAAGAAGTTCTATACAGAGAGAGTGCCCATTGGAATGGGCTGTCCGTGGAGGTGGTGGAGTCACCTTCATTGGAGGTGTTCAAGAAGAGGCTTGATGGAGTGCTTGGTGCCACGGTTTAGTTGTTTAGTTGTTTAGGTGGGTTGTATTGTATTGTATTGTATTGTATTGTATTGTATTGTATTGTATTTAGGTGGGTTGGATTGGTTGATGGGTTGGACGCAATGATCTTGAAGGTCTCTTCCAACCTGTATTGTATTGTATTGTATTGTATTGTATTGTATTGTATTATTGTATTGTATTGAAGCCATGGTTTAGTTGTCATGAGGTCTTGGGTGACAGGCTGGACTTGATGATCTTTGAGGTCTTTTCCAGCCTTGTTGATTCTATGATTCTATGATTCTATCTCCAGCCTACTCAGTGGTGGGGTGGTGCAAGAAATATAAAATATCTTAACTCTATGTGAACACTGTTCATAAGCTGCTATAAAAAAAAACAAACAAAATGCGTGTTATCAAAACTGTTTTGCTCAAAAAATCCAAACCATAGCCCACACTAGCTATTATGAAGTAAATTAACTATATCCCAAACTGGAATCCAGGGGAGACATAGGTAAGGGTCTTTTACTTATTGCATTAACTAAAACTTTTTTTCCTTCTCTAAAATTATTTCAATAAAGTTTTATTTAACATAGACAAGGAATTAATTGTCAATCATAATTATGATGTTATATCAGAGCACTGAGAATACTTTGATTCTCTCTCAACTTATGGGATAAATGTCTGCTCCTCTTTTTGAATTAATAAACAATCTAGAGCAGATTCCGGCTAGCTCAGGAACAGATGCTATTATTGATTCTGATCAGTTGTTGGCACTGCTTTCCCTCCCTGCTGTTACCACAACATGAGAAAAAAGGGAAAAATTTAATTTAGCTCTTAACCTTCAGCCCCTCTAAGGAACGTGTTATCATTTCCATGCGTTATGCCAGTTGATTTCATATGCATTATTTTACTTTCATCCTTAAAGTTGTGCCACATTTAAAGCTGTTAAATCAAATGGAAAGTAGAATTGCAGAAATATTAATTGGAACTTTGACATCAGGGAATAGGTAATAATATGCCTTGGGGCACAAGCAAATCAGAACAGAAGTACTTAAAGTGGGACTTAAGTGTCATTTATTTATGTATCTCAAATTAAAATTCCCTTCTCTGTTTCACCATTCAACAGCTGTCTGCTCATTCTTATTTGACCTTTGTGCAGTTTTAACAGGCCTAAGAATCTTAATGTTAAGCTATATTCAAATCTATTAAACAATAATACTTCTGCTTGAGTGCTGTGAGGGGCCTTAAGAATATCCCTCTGAAGTATCACAAAGGTTATCACTTTAAAAATATGTATCAGCATATACAGCAGATGCCGTGATCAAAGCTCACTGCTTGTAGTTCTTTTCTCTGTCACTGGACATTTAACCTTCTAGACTGGTGCAACTTTGTAGGATCTGTGATTCCATTTATTTACATAGCTTTACAAAGCTATGATCTATAGAACATAACTATTATTCTAGGGTGCTATAGATGGTGTCTTTTTCTACCAGTGGCTTTGTTGGTAGCATCAGTAATGTTACTGTAAACACTTACACACCCTAAAAACAGTATGCTATCACTGTCATTCACAGACAAAAGGTGCAAAGAGGCAGATTTTAAAACTTATCTTGGTTTATAGAGACACTAATAGGTATTTTTGTTACCACCAAGAAAGGCAACAGACATCTTGGTATACTACAATGCAGTCCCTGCAGAGATGGTATCAGAGTTGTTTTAAAGTTGTAAAGCCTTGTTCAGCAGTCACATTCACAGATACAAGACAGTTACCATAGAGCCTGTCCATCAGTTTACATCTACAGATCAAAGATAGTTTTACCATCACTAACACACAGAGAGATTTCCTTAGAATATCATGGGTTGATTCATATTTAATTACAGTGAGAGTACAGTGATGCTGTCTCCTATAACATTCTCACAGAAAAGCTCAGGAACTGTTCATTATTCTGTGAGGTGGATTGAAAAATGGGTCAACAACAGAGTTCAGAGGGTTGTCAAGAGTGGCACAGAGTCATCCTGCAGGCCTGTGGCCAGCGGCGTACTCCAGGGATCAGTACTGGGCCCGATTTTGTTCAATATCTTTATCAATGAACTGGAAGAGGGGATTGAGAGTCCCCTCGGCAAGTTTGCTGATGATACAAAACTGGGGGGTGTGGAACAGGTGTAGCTGACACCCCATCAGGCTGGGCTGCCATCAATGAGATCTGGACAGGCTGGAGACCTGGGGGCAGGCAAACCTCATGGAGTTCAATAACTGCAGGGTCCTGCACCTGGGAAGGAATAACAGCAGGCACCAGTACAGGTTAGGCGTTGTCCCATTGGAGGGTAGCTCCACGGAGAAAGAATTTGGCATCCTAGTAGACAGCAAGTTCTCCATGGGGCAGCAGTGTGCCCTTGTGGCAAAGAGAGACAATGGTATCCTGGAATGCATCAAGGAAAGTGTATCCAGCAGGTCTATGGAGGTCCCTCTCTCTGCCCTTGTGAGAGCACACCTGGAATACTGCGTCCAGTTTTGGGCTCCCCAATTTAAGACAGGGATCTGATAGAGGCAGTTGAATGGAGAGCCATGAGGATGATTAGAGTATGGGATCTCATAGACATCTATAAATACCTGAGGAATGAGTGTCAAGTGGATGGGGCAAATCTCTTTTAGGTGGTACACCACAATCATAAGACAAGGAACAATGGATGCAATCTTAAACATGAGGAGATGCAATCTCAACATGAGGAGAAAGTTCTTTACAGTGAGGCTTATGGAGCACTGGAAAAGGCTGCCCAGAGAGTTGTGAAGTCTCCTTCTCTGGAGACTTTCAACACCAGCCTGGATGCATTCCTGTGTGCACTACTCTAGGTGATCCTGCATTTTGCAGGTGGGTTGGACTTGATTATCTCTGGAAGTTCCTTCCAACCTCTAACATTTGGTGATTCTGTGATTCTGTATTACCATTTACTCTCTGTAATTTAAGCTTTAAATATTGCATAGCAAAAGAATGATGATTTTAATAATTTCATTAGCAATGACATGTTAGTTAGAGATACTGACATTTGCAAAGCTGTGAAAACAATTCTAATCCCAGTTTCCAAAGCAGTATTATTAGAATATTTGAGTTCAAATACTCTTTCCTCACCCATGTGAAAGTTAATATTCATCATTTCCTTACTATTAAACTTTAAATAGGTTGCATGTTAAACACAATAATGTTTATTAAATAATTTGACATTTATATAGCAGGAAGACAAACACTATGCATGAACTAAAGGCAGAAAAATCTGGGGTTATTTTTCTGTTTTTTTTTTTTTGCTAGAAATAAGGCACAGAAGTGAATGCTTTCTAACTCAACTCTACCAAAGTATATCCATTCTATAATTATGTACAAATGGTATTCTATTAAGGTTCATCATCTGCCTAGTGAGGAATAAAATGAAATGTTAAATATGGAATTTGTAGACTGCTCCACCCACAAATCTTATGGCAAAACAGAACACACTATATACATGAAACCCAGATTTAGCTTTTTGTCTAGATAAGGATTTAATAGTCTAATAATCCACATTGCCTAATTAATTCACAAAAGTTTATTTAAAATCAGTTAAATATGTGGGATGTTTTCTGGCTGTTTTTTTTTAGGAGTTTTTGTTTGGAGATTCTTTGGTGTATTTTGTTTGTTTGTTTGTCTTTACCACCCCCTACCAAATAACCTTGAATTATTAATTCCTTTTCCTTGGAGTTATGATCACTCTCTCAGTTATTCCTCTTGGTCTCACACAAGAGCAACCATTGCAGACTCCCTCTTGAAGAAGGGGGGAAGATGTTATTTATTTCTTACTCCTCTAATTTCTTTGCAGGACTTATAATAATTGTCTCTTTCTCCTCATCTTTAGGTGCATCTCAATTTTGTTACATATTTTCTAAGCACAGTGTGTTTGCTTCACACTGCTGTTCACCTGGAGCAAATGCAAGCAAGAGTTCTCTCATGGTGTACAAAGAAGTACTCATATGATGAATCTATAATGCCAAGCATACATACATTGCAGCAGCACGGGTTGATAACCAATACTCCTAATCTTCAGTTCAGGAATTCCTGATTTATGCTTCAGGTACTGTAATAGGTAGCTGGAGGAGAATCTTGTTATGGGATTCTTTTAGAGTACAGCAAGAGGCACATGTTCATTAATGGTTAAAAGATCTGAAGGACTGCAACAGCAAGTCAAGGAGTTTTTTTTTCCTTTTGTCTGGTTTAATTGCTGCTGCTATTGACATGAAATGAGTACAGACCATTTGTTTTCATTTCAATTTTCTTACCTGTTTTTTCTGCCTTCGAACTGCAGACAGCACAAAAGAGATCACCTTGTATATTATTTTTATGCAGTATTACATATCACATGATAAACAAACAAGCAAAAAAGAAAAGAAACCAACAATGACCAAAAAAAACAGCAATAAAAAGTTATAAATAAATAAATAAACCCAAACACACAGACATTTCCAGACCACAGGTAAGAGTGTACTGGAACTTCAAGCTGGTTTGAATTTAAAACCACACTGGCAAGCTTTTCTTATCATGACTGAAGAAATTACAGCAATGTGTTACTCTTCAATGTTAATCTTCATCTTGGTTGCGCATGAAACTATTGACACTAAATTCATCAAAAGAGTTGACCCTTCATGTAATCATAATACTAATCTAATAATAATTAAAAAAATAGGTGTTTTTGAAATTGACCTTCATCTTCTTGAACTAATATAACTCAGAAATTCAGAACAGCATCCTATTATTTATTTATTTATATATAAAACATTATGGAGAGCATAAAGTGAGGTTTAATTTCTGTTGGGTTTTGAAAGTCTGTTTCAAATTTAATGGCTTTGTAGAACATCAAAGACCTGTGGAAAAAAACCTGATTTTCCAATACACATTGTGCAATATGATAAAACTCTGAAAATACTATCAGTATTTTATTTTGTATCCTTCATTTTGACAAGGACTGTTTCTTCCTTTAAAATGTACAGATGCCTCCATAGTTGCATTTGGAACCCAGAGATACCTGAGAGAGGTCTCTCTCTGAACATGCAAATCACCTGGGGAGGTGATGATCACATCAAAAACTGAGAAATGTCTCAACAAAGGGAAGCACATCCTGGATGGCTCACCTGATACGATGACTACTGCCCAGGGGTGTATGCGGTGACCAGGAAGAGGCAAAGAAGGGTGGAGGCCACTCTGGTGCTGACCCCTGCACTCACATGGAAGACCTGGAAATCCACTTATACAGTGTTAATATGAGCCAGGTGGAGTTGTGAATATGAACAGTATAAAAAGTCCCAAGCTATACCAGCTTACTTGGGGGAACATCACTGGGGACATTTCAGGCTGGAAGGACTCCAAAGGACTGGTTCTGTATACATATTTTCCCCATCTATCTTTGTTCCTTACCCTTGTGAACCCTTCCTGTTATTGTTATATATATATAACTATATATATATATATATATAGTTTAAAGATATATTTATATATATATATATGTATATAGAGAGAGAGAGAGTTTAAAGAAAATGTTTACCACTCTACTTCCAAACTGACTCCACGTTATTTCTTGGTAGAATTGCTCCTTCCCTTTCTTTCTTTTCCTCTTGAAAAGGGGGCGGGGAGGAGGGATTAGCAGGGGAGAGGGGAGGGTTTCTCAGCCTTAACCCCCATCTGAGTTGTTAAATCCCAGTTAAGCCTCAAACCACCACATTGAGCCTGAACCTGACTGTCTCCGGAGATGGACTCTCAACTGTCTCCCTGGAAAACCTGTTCCAGTGTTCCACCATCCTCATTGTAAAGATCTTGTTCCTAACATCCAGTCTAAATCTACTGTTCTCTAATTTAAAACCATTGATGCTTGTCCTATCACTACAGATTGTAATCATAGGTTCAAAAGTAACACGGAAGCAAGTAAAAGACAAGAATATGGAACAGCATTCAGGCGAGAAGATTCTGTCCTAATAAAACAAAACATTAGAACAGAAAAACAACAGATAGAAAATCAAGCATCAGAAATGTTCTAAGATCTGGATGAGCCCTGATGACTTCTGGTTTACTGTCAGTAAATCTTGCAAAACTAATATAGAGCAGGCCAAGAGATATGTGGGCTGAAGTTCTGTCAGGAACTGTACTCTGCTTCAAGTAATTTTGTTGGTTGCGCTGTTTCTAGTAGGCCCAAGTTGTTTGAGAAGCTCCTACAGGATCTATTCCGTGGACAATTGCAAAGTGGACAAAATATTTAAACTTAGGTTTCATAGTGATATTTTTTCTAGATAAACAATATAAAAATGTGATTTTAAAATAGTGATTTTCTGTATTGATTTACTAGATATGCTTCTCAATTGTCCCTATATTCTTATTCTAGTTTTGCTGAGATTAACAACACCACTCCTAACTTATGTTAAGGACACGATTGAGAATGCTCAGCACTTAATCCTAAGAGCTTGCAATTGAAACAATGAAAAATAAGAATGTTCTAAAACAGAATTCTAGAATACTTATTATCTTTAATAAGGTAAAATCAGCATAGTGTATGATCATTTAATAATTTATTCCTGCTTTCAATATGATCCGGATGATTCCTGAATTTCATATGTTTAAAAATATGTGTCGAATTATGGCTTTATCCAGTTACAGAATTTACACAATTGCTACAATTTCAAGTACACAAACACTGGCTTGCCTATCTTGTAGAAATCCATGCATAAGTACATTTAATAGAGAAAGATTCTAGAATTACATGAGTTCCTGAAGTGTTTGTTTATTTGGTGAATATTGAATGATTTTTCATTGCAGCACTGCAACTTATAATGAAAGAATTTTTATCCTTGCTCAGTTGGCTGAAAATCAACTACTTTTTCTTCACTTTCCTAACTCAGCCCTGGTGTCATTGTCTTTCTGAGGCTGTTGGCATGTATATTCCATGAATGTGCCTGTGCATTAAGTTTAAATTGGCTATCATTATTCAGAAAATTATGAGCCTGAGAGCAAATCGTATTATTAGCAATATTTTTTTGCACCAGTGATGTATTTTCTATTGTTTCCTGCTAGATGTACAGCTTACCAAAAGTGAGAATAAGAGAAGAAAATCTGACAAAGGAGATAGGAGTGAATATGTGAAATGTTTAGAACATTACTTTGTGTAGAATACAATATAGCATAAGACTGTCTATATACAAAAGCATAAAGTACACGTCCTTACATGTAGAGTAGTTTTAAAGTTTAAAGAGGATAGTGCCTTATACATAGGTATCTGACACTTTTCCTAAGCAAGAAATGACAGTAGTTAATAAAACACAGTTGAGGCCCCCACACAGCAAAACACATCTGAATCTACAAACACAGTATGATGTGGTAAAGCATGCCTGTGGTGAAGGCACCATATGCCCAGAATTATGCCCCAAATCCTGTAAAACTTGTCCCAACATATTTGGGCAAGTTCCCCCTTCCACCCTTCTTTCCAGAGTGGGTACTCAGCCTAGAGCTGAGGGAAACAAAGGCCCAGGGCACAAGCCAGATGGCAAAAACAACTACATGCACCCATCACATGGGATGCTCATGCTACTGCCAATTAAGTGCATCATTCTAGCTTCACACTTTCTATAGGCTAAAGCTGGAAGCCCCAGAACACTACAGCATTGTATTGTCCAGTCCCACCACACTGGAAGAGGACTGGACCTCCGAAGGTAAGCCTTTAGCCCAGATGGGGAAGAGATTAGCCCAAGTTCAGCAGTCCAAACGTCTGCTACAGATTCGAAAAGCAGTCAGTGAGCCACACAACTCTGTGTATCCGTTCGGAAAGCAGGGACAGTGCCCAGCTGCACCCTGCATGAACCAGCCTTGTTGCAAGTGAGAAGGGAGTCGCCCACCCCTTTGAGCCAAGCCAAGGACTGCCTCATAACCTTAAACAGGAAAGCAGTCACCGAGAAGAATTGGCATTGATCGCTCCATTCGAACTGAGCAAGGGGCACTGCCGCTCCATGCAGCCATGGCCCCCCCTCCCCTGTCTTGAGTGGCTCTGTGACGCTGGCCCCGCCCTGCCCTGCCAGGGCCGCTTGTGGGGAAGGCACATTATACCCAGAATTATGCCCCAGATATTGAAACTTGTCCCAGAGTGTGGACACATCCCCCTCCTTTCACGAGGGAACAAAGGCCAAGGTGTTAGCCAGGCAGCACAAACAACTGCACGCATCCATCGCATAGGATGCTTGTGCTAATACCAAGTATGAGAGTACCCATTGGTCAAATCCAGCCTCAAGAAACTTATAATTATTACCTCAACTTGTAAATAAGTTGCCCTCTTTCTCTTTGTCCTCTCTCCTTGCCTGAGCTGCTAAACTCGTGCCATAACCTTTGCTATGAAGCTCACTGCTATCGCCTTCTCTCTCCTACAAGCAAGCAAACTAGTGGCCTCTGCAAGACAGGAGAAGTCAGCATCCAGGCAGGCCGGTTGAGCTTCAGCCCTGACAGTATCTCCACAGGAGTGACCTTTGCTGAGAGCCTGAGAAGCTGCAGCATTGTATTGCCAGTCTCACCGGTCAGAAGAGCCCACCATGCCTTCAAGAGGACTGGACCCCCAAGAGTAATACTGCCCAGTTGACAGGAAAGAGACTAGCCGAGTCCAGCAGTTCAAACATCTGGTATAGCCTTAAGTAGCAGACTAACGAGCTGCACAACCCTGTGTGTTAGCTTGGAAAGCAGGACCAGCATCTTAGCCGCATGCCTGCGTGACCCCACCATTGCGAGAGAGAAGAGGAGCCACTAATTCTGCCACTCCGTGCCCTGTAAAACCCAGGGAAGGCTAGAGCACCGTTCGTGCCCTGTGCTCCAAAGCCAGGACCGCTCCGATAGGGTCCCGCCCTCTCCTTCGAGCCAAGCAAAGGGGAAGCTGCCACTTCGCACAGCTGCGCTTCTTCCCCAGGGCTGTCCTCACCAGCCCCGAATATCGTTGCCACAAGGGCCAAGCCCGGCCCGGGACCAGCCCTACCGGCCCTGCCGGGCCGACTCCACAGGACCACTTCCTTCCATCCGGAGGACTGGAAGTCCTGTGAAGGGAGCCTGCCTACCGGCTAGTCTACGTGCCGTCCCCTCTCCGCTGCCACGTGAGGGAGAAGGTTGCCTCCACCGCCACAGTCTGGACCAGCCTGGGAGACAGCCTTGGCGACAGTAGCCTGCTGCAGCCTAGCAACTAACCTTGCTACAAACAAAGGACACAGTGCATCTTCCACGTACTCTCCACTCACTAACATTCGGTTCAAAGCACGCGTGTCTAGCAGCATAACATTTCCAGTTCCAGCCTCTGACATATTGTAATATCTCTGTATAGAGTTAAGCCCTCGCCAACGTCCTGTCGAGTCGCCACCTGGTGGCCAAGTGGCAGAATTGCACCCGTTGTTATATTAATGGAAAGTAATTCTGTAAATATTCTAATTGGGTCCAAATTATAAATACTATACCACTTATGGGATGTATTTCACAATCGTACACTAGAATATGTACATAAAATAGTGATTCATTGGTTATTGATAATTTTAATAGACAGATATGAAAGAAAACTTCAATTTGGACACAATACCACTTTTTCCTGTTTATCCCAGAGTTCAAATACAAAAAGGAGACATCAAAAAAAAATATTTGGAGAAAGATTAGTACTTCAAGGATTATATTAAACTCATGTATATAAAAATGTATACTTAGCTAATATTAGCCATGGATGTGCCTTGTGTTTCTGTACTTGCTATAAAATAAGCTTATGATGCTTTATTTAGATATAATGTCAATATTTGAGATATGTCTGTGAAGAGCAGAAAGATAGTCTGAACTAACAAAAACAAAATAAAGCAAAACATAAACAAAACCAAACAAAACCCCCCAAAACCCAACCCCCAAAAACCAAAACCAACCAACCAAAACCAACCAACCAACAAAGACACATCAAAAGTAGACTGTTTGTACAAAAAGACCTTAACGAAAAGAATTCAGTTCTGGAGTGAGATCTAAGGACAGTAAGTACAGAGATATGTACAAAAGGAAAAAAAAGCCTCAGAATAGTGGGTCTGGGAGAGTTTATAAATTAAAATCATTACCAATGAGAGATGCAAGTGTAAAAAGTTACAAAAGTTAAGAGTGAAACAAATTTAATATATCAATGAATATGTAATTACCTGTTTAATGAATAAAGATGATGTTTCTAATATAAGTGAAGTGCAGTATTTGCTCACAACACACTGTCTATATAACAGTGTGAGGTATCTGTAAGGAACATCTAATTTTGTAGTCTTTTTTTATTGTAACTTTTCTGAGAAACAATTCCAAACTTGAAATATTACATAGCCATGTTGTGAAAATAAGCCAACCAAATATTTATTTATTTATTTCACTACAGGAAAAATGGAGTCTCTAAATGTTGTCCATTATGCACCTTAGGTAAAGACCTAACAATAGAAATTTCCATAGTCTAACCACACACCCCCCCACACCTAGGTATTTTGAGCTTCCTATGGTCTATCACTCCAGCAAAGATTTCAGTGTCATCCTCTACCATTAATTTGGAGGTGTTCAAGAAGAGGCGTGATGGGGTGCTTGGTGCCACGGTTTAGTTTTCTTTAGTTGTTTAGGTGGGTTGTATTGTACTGTATTGTACTGCATTGTACTGCATTGTACTGTATTGTACTGTATTGTACTGTATTGTATTTAGGTGGGTTGGATTGGTTGATGGGTTGGACGTGATGATCTTGAAGGTCTCTTCCAACCTGGTGTATTGTATTGTATTGTATTGTATTGTATTGTATTGTATTAATTCTGATTTTGAAAATGCAGAGGTTATTTTTCCTACTACCCACATGAAATTCCTGTTTTTGAAACTACTGAACAGGGCACATTTTCTACCCCAGTGCTCTTCTAAGTTCCAATGGTTCATGTCTCAGGCCAAAACTAGACAAATATTAAAGTATATGTTGCTACTGCTTAAGAGACAAAGGTTATTCTCCAGTGTTTGGCATCTAAATTAGCTGCTTCAATGTTGTCATGATTGGTTTATAAACACAGATAGGCATCTAGAAGTCGTTTGAATCTCCCTAGCCTAACAGGTTGTATATCAGTCAGACGAGAACATAGAACAGACCTGCATCCTGACATAGCACCCCCTGGAGATCAGACCATATCAACAATATTGGAAGAGTCAGCAGAAATTCGAGTCAAGGCCATCTTGTACTAAAGAGCTAATTCATGATGTTCCTTTATATTTCTGATTTTCCTTTCTCAAAATTATGAATAATTCTTAAATGTGCACGCTGTGTTATGGATCTGATTTAGTTACAGATTGAGCTCTATTGGAAGATTGCATCTGAATGTCTTCAAATGAAGAAGGGGTCTTAATTTTTATTGTAGCCACTGTAGATCTATTCAGTATAGTCAAGGATATCTATGGGATAATTCAGTTCAGTCTTACTAGGCAGTTGGAAATCAGTTCAGTTGCCTGAACACAGTAGTTTTGAAATATTTTAGGTTATGTGAAATGTTCAGACAGTTGGCATATGGAATTGTAGGAGACAGGAAGCTCTCTGAAGTGGCAGCTGGAAGCCATGTGGGGTACTTCAGGAAATCTCAAATGACATTTGGTAGGAAATACATGGACAACTGAACTTGACACCCTAATGTTTACATTTCTTCAGTTGCCTTTTACTTTAGCACCCTGAAACTACACCTACATTTAAAAAAATAAACAAACTTGTAATAGTGTTGGAAATACTTCTGAACATTTAGTAGATTATAATACTATGAATCCTTTTATGCACACCATATACATCTTTTTCAGACTTGGTTAATAAATTCACATAGAAGATTAGTGTTCCTCATACAGAATTACAGCATGTAGAGGTTGGAAGGGACCTCGAAAGATCATTAGTCCAATCTCCCTGCCAGGGCAGAATTGCCTAGAATAGATCACACAGGAACACATCCAGGTGGGTTTTGAATATCTCCAGAGAAGGAGACCCCACAACTCCCCTGGGTAGCCTGTTCCAGTGTTCCATCACTCTCACAGTGGAAAAAAAAAATTTCTTCATATAGAATATGGTGTTAGAAAGGGATAAAAACAAAGAAGAACAGTAAAAGGATAAAAGATATATTTGAAATGCAATTGAGATGGCAAGTTAATGAAGGAGAGAGGCAAAAGGTTGTTCCAAATGACAGCAGCTGCAAAGCTTCTAATACCTGTAATGGTAAGTGCAGATGGGATAATATACACAGAATAGATTACTAATGAGGGAAAAAAGAGAAAGTCAAAAAGCACGTACTGGACACACCTGATAGAATTCGTTGAAACACTGGCAGTAGATTGTAAGTGAGACAAATTCTGTACTGAATACAGAAACCACAATGATCTTTTAATGTAGATGACTGTGATTACTGCTCCTTACATGTGTGAGAAAAATAATAGTTTATTCATCTACTATTCTGTGATGTTAGAAGCTTGACCAATTGGGAAAGTTATGTAAAAATGAGATGAACATAAAGAACAGTGAAAATGATGAGTATATGATAGCTCAGTGACTTTCTTACACCATAAAATAAAAAAGGAAAATATAAATAAAACCTCTGCAATTCTTAGACTTTCTCATAATTGACAGTGATGAAAGGGAAGAAGTTGTATTCTCAAGTCTGAGTAAAACTTGCATGGAAAACACTGCAACAGTTAAATACAGAGAATACTGTATTTAAACATCTTGTCTTTCTGTATATATATGAGACTCTGTCCTAGTTTGAGGCAGATCCTCTCTTGCCTCCCACCAGGGCAGGAAAAAATTGAGACTCACACAAACGGATTGCAGAAGTGATGGAAGGTTAAAATGAAAAAGCAGTGAGTGTTTTACAGAGAAACTACAAGCACAGTGACAAAGGAGATCCCAAAGCATACCCAGAAGCCTCCCAGCAGTCCCCTTTCCCCACCTGAGGGTATACCCAAACCCCCCAGGGCTCGCTCTTCCACGCATACCCTCCCCCTTCAACTGTTATGCTAATCTCAGCTGGCCAGATCTGAGATCGCCCTTCCCCCTTCTCATCGTGGCATTAGGCCTAGCCAGACCCAAGAGGCCTTGAGATAACTCCCTTTCCATTACCAGATAGGGAGCATCTCCCATGGTAAGGGAAGAAAGAGGAAGTGTGAGACCTTGCTGATTGATTTATAGGGAGCAGGACATTATGGGTATGAAATATGCTATTTCCTGTGTCCACCCACTGGGCTGGACACCCAGGGTACCAGAGGTGCACCCCATATGGCAGCAGCAGGAGGCACCCAGCCTAAACTGCCACAGACTCTGATTTGAATATACCATCTACGCATCATTACTCTTCCTGTGAAACAAGGAATTTGGCTATCTCATCTGTTAGTTACATAATTACATAGTAATTATACAATAAGTATGTAATCTCACTTCAACACAACTTCTACAGATGTTTAGAGGAAATATTTTTCATACTGGTCCCTTCAATATATCCTTTCAAAGATGCCCTGTAGTATATGCCCTCTAGCAACCAGCACCAGAACAAGGGGACACAGTCTCAAGCTGCACCAGGGGAAGTTTAGGCTTGAGGTGAGGAGAAAGTTCTTCACTGAGAGAGTCGTTCGCCACTGGAATGAGCTGCCTGGGGAGGTGGTGGAGTCACCGTCCCTGGAGGTGTTCAAGAGAGGATTGGATGTGGCACTTGGTGCCATGGTCTAGTCATGGGGTCTGTGGTGACAGGTTGGACTTGATGATCTTCGAGGTCTCTTCCAACCCTAGTGATACTGTGATACTCTGATACTGTGATATTGGGCTAGATGGACCTTTGGCTGACTCAGGACAGATAATCTTCTGTTCTTTGTTACAGTGGCTAAGAAATGCATAACTGTGTAATGTTAAACTCCAGACAACCTAAAACTTTCCTCCATACAGAAATTCCTAGGAACATAGTCATAATCATAATTCTTACATGATCATCATCTGTTTGTACAATAGGCATGTTTTAAAATTTATTTTGGTCTCAGCCAGAAGGGAGATATAAACTTGACTGTAGGAATAATGTAAAAACATTTAATAGGGAAGACTGAATCTCCTGGTAGTTAAAGTGCTTTCTTGGCAAATGGGAAATTGTGGTTGCAGACACATCATTTATGTATTTGACAATATCTGTATTTTGGTGTTGCAATACATTACTAGTGGGAGAGTTTTTTCAGATTTGTAAGTGTAAAATCCTTTAGAGCTGTTCATTTCACAGTTTGCTAAATATTTCATCCATCAATTTATGGGTTTCCTAATTTACAATAATTTCCTATTTGGTCACATTAAAGAGTCATCACCGGATAACTTCTGATATTTTATTTCATTTGTTGGTTTTCTTTCTCTCTTAAGGTGCCTGATTCTCTTTTAGCGACTTATACTTCAGAGGGCAATCTTGAAGAAGAGTATAACCACAAATATAACAGATGTCTCATAAAATTAACTTCAATTGCTTCTGTATGACCTCTGTCAAGGAAGTAAGACTCAAATTGAAGTCAGCAAGAGCAGCTGTAGATTCTGCTGTTAGATAACAGTGACCTGCATTCCCAAGGGTAGTGCCCATAAATAAGAGAATTGTAATCCTGCAAACAATAAATGTGATTAATGCCAAAATAACTTAGCAAGCAGAGCTTCAGCCACATAGTGATGTGACATCTTGGGTCAGAAAGAATAGATTCTGTAATAACAATTAAAATATATTCACTAGGTAAGCAAATCTCAGCTGAACTCAGGTGAGAATCATATACAGGGTTTAATGAAATTAAGAATTTATCATTGTTGAGGTTTTTTTCTTCTCCTCCATGTCTTATATTCTCTTTCTTTTAGAAGTATCTTTTATAAGTACCTATATTTTTAGGTAGCATATATGTATATGTGTCAGTTTAGGTGTCTAATAAATCATGTAAATATTAAAAAAAAAAAAAAAAGAAATATTTGAGAATAGATCACTCTCCCCTGCACCTAGAATTCAATCTAGAAGGGATGAGAGATGGCAGAGAAACAGATACTACAGAAATCACTAGATAGCATATTAGTAAATATAACTATGGCAGAATGGAGTTGTTTTGGGCCAATGATCAACTTCTTGGGTAGGCTTTGCAGCTCTCAAAGAGGCCTTTACTGAGAGGGGTTCTTATCAATGTCTATAAATACCTGAGGGGTGTGTTTCATGATGAAGGTGCCAGTCTGTTTTTGGTGGTGCCCAGTGATAGGAGAAGGAACAATAGGAACAAGCTAGAATCCAGAAGATTCCACCTCAACACGATGAGACACTTCTTTATAGTGATGGAGCACTGGAACAGGCTGCCCAGAGAGGTTGTGGAGTCTCCTTCTCTGGAGTCTTTCAAAACCCACCTGGATGCATTTCTGTATAGCCTGCCCTAAGTGATCCTACTTTGGCAGTGTGGTTGGACTCAGTGATCTCTGGAGGTCCCTTCCAACCCCTAGCATTCTGTGGTTCTGTGATTATATATATCAGTACATGTGCATATTAGGTGAGGTGACGAGAAAGTAGAAATGCTCACAGACTTGGGAGTCACAAGAATACAAGAGTAATACCAGTATAACCTCCAGACTTGGCTGAAATGACGTATCAAGAGTGATATCTTCCTTTCGATATTTCTCAATCAGTGCTGTGCTCAGGATATTTTTAGGTGTTAGGAAGCCAGGCACACTGTACACTAAGAATGACTTCCCCACTGTATCTTATCATATCTCTAGCATTTGTGCAAGTACTCAGAAATGAGCTTTTTACAGAAGCACAGACACAAAACTACTTCATCCATATACTGATGTGGCAGTTTGGGCTAGCCCTGCTGTGGCCGCTTAAGACACATCCCCGGTGTCCCGAGGGTCCAGTCCAGTGGGTGGACACAGGAAGCTGCGTATTTCATCCCATAATGTCCTGCTTCCTATAAACCCACCTGCAAAGTCCTACTCTTCCTCTTTCTTCCCTCACTGCTACCGTGGGAGATGCTCCCTATCTGGTAATGGAGGGGGAGTTATCTTGAAGCCTCTTGGGCCTGGCTAGGCCTAATGCCAGGAGGAGAAGGGGGAAGTGCAGTCTCAGATCTGGCCAGCTGAGATTAGTCTAACAGTGGAGGGAGGGGAAGAAAGAGCCCTCGGGGTTTTGGGTGTACCCTCAGGTGGGGAGAGGGGAGTGCTAGGAGTTTCTGGGTATGCTTTGGGATCTTCTTTTATCACTGCATTTGTGGTTTTCTGTAAAACATTCACTGCTTTTCCATTTAAACTTTCCATTACTTCTGCAACCCATTTGTTTGAGTCTCATTTTTCCTGCCCTGGTGGGAGGCAAGGGAGGATCTGCCTCAAACCCACCACAACTGATTTCCATTTTCAAAGTGACTTTATATGTCAGCCAGTTATCAAACCTTATTAACTTAAGTTACAGATTCATCAATTGTTTTCCAGATCTCTTGAAGTTCTGTAATTATTGCTCTAAACTAGTGCCAACGCCATTAATGTAAAATCATCTGCTGGTGCCAGGTAGAAATAATTTCACAACATACGTAGCAGTCCTCAAATAATATTTTTATTAACAGTGAAAACCACTACTACATACCCATTTTGTTTTAATTTAGTTTCTCATCACTGTTTTGCTGGTTGATGGCAGTTCTAAGTCTTTCTTATGGTTTGAAAAGGATATGGACTTATTCATGGAAGGATCACAATCAATTATGGTAATGAATTGAGACAGATTGTCTCCAAGACAGGTGATTTAACACGAGAACCTGCCACTTTTCAAAGTACTCTTGTGATGTTTTAATATGCCCTGGCTTCATCATGAATTTGACTGGCTGTGCCACATATCTGTACGTCTTCCAGCAACAAAAATTGGCATCCTGCTCAATATAACATATCATTTTTTAGAGGAATAACATTATTGTTCTAAAGGTTGACAGACAAAAACATAGCATCTACATCTCTGTAAAAGATGAAATAAACCTAAAAGTTATAATGCTATACAATAGATGCAACTTTAATTCACAAGCAAGCACATCAGGCATGTGATGGAGTACATTATCAGAGACCACAAGGAAAAAGTACAGAGTGTAGCCCTGCATTCTATTACATATAATACCATCAATACTTGTAGCAATTGACAGGGTCTGTAGTACCATGAGATAGAGTTCTGGATTTGCCATGTTCTCTTTGAAGTTATGTTGGCTTGTTGTGGTTTCTGTGAGCTTTCTTAGTTGTAATATATCTAATGACTAAAACAAAATTTGTCTATTCTTTCTTTGCTTAGCTTTCTGTAATTGGCTGCCCTAGACACCTTTTGTTGACAATTATATAAATGCAAAACCCGAGTAGTTAAGCTGTGTAAAATGACCTATATGTAACCCTAGAATAATGATGCTGGGTAAAGGAGCACAGGCTTGGGATAATAGCAGAGGCTTCAAATATCTGGGCTGATGATATGGGAAGTCCCAGGGTTGTGAACAACTCAATAGTGCTGAGACAGTGACAATAACACAAGCTCAGGAAGTGGGTGAAAACTCATTTCAAAGATTATGAAAAGAGCAAAAGGCTTCTAATATTTCTAGCAAGTACCATGTAGTAAAGTAAATTGTAAAATAAAGTTGCAGAATGATGAAGAGTACAGTGTCAAGAAAAGACACAGAAATCACCCCAAGTAAACTCAGCCTAAATATTAAAAACAAAACAAAACAAAACACAAACCCCATACCAACCAACTAAAAAGACCTACAACATTGACATGACAACACAATACTCTGCTTCCTTCTAGCAAAAGGAATGTATGAAACCCCATCATTAACATCACACTCCACTTGAGGAAGAGCTCAGGATGATGCCAAACTGGTATTCCCTGCACTGTAGCTGAACATACTGTTGGGGTTAAACTCCAGGTGACACACAATTACTTGTTTACTCCCTTGCTGGGTGGGACAGGGGAAGAGAATCGGAAGGTTAAGTGAGAAAACTCATTAGCTAAAGCAAGGATGATTTAATAGGTAAAGTAAAAGCCACACATGCATGCAAAGCAAACCAAGGAACTAATTCTTCATCTCTTATATGCAAGCATTTGTCAAGCCATCTCCAGTAAGACAGGGCTCCATTGCATGGCAACAGTTACTTGGGAAGACAAATGCCATTACTTTGAACTTCTCTCTCTTCCTTCTTCTTCCCCAAACTTTATATGCTGAGCATGATGTCATATGTTATGGAATATCTCTCTGGTCATATGGGGTCCTATTTTCTACCTGTGTTCCCTTTCAGCCTCTTGCAAAACCCCCAATCTACTCACGATTGGTGTGATGTCAGAAGAAAAAAGGCCTTGATTCTCTGTAAGCACTGCTCAGCAGTAACAAATACTTCCCTGTGCTATAAACACTGTTTTCATCATAAATACAAAATCTACTATGAAGAAAATTACCTATAACTCAGACAAAAGCAGATTCTCAAGATTTAGAGGAATAGTGAGAGGGTGAGAATAATAATTTTAACTGCAGTATTGCTAGCAATACTCTTTTTTTTTTTAATTGCAATCAAAACAAGATGATTTTGGACTGCCAGTCCTTATTTACTAGATTTGCACTAACAATATTGACTATTTTCTGCATTTGTATTGAACAGCTGCTTTTTAATTGCACTAACAATAAATTACTGGTTTCACAAATAAAGCGTGTTTCTCCTTTGTTTGTAACGTGATATTGAGTGTTACAGAGTGTTACAACTACCTGAAGGGAGGTTGTAGACAGGCAGAGGTTGGTCTCTTCTCCCAGGCAGCCAGTACCAGAATAAGAGGACACAGTCTCAGGCTGCGCCAGGGGAGGTTTAGACTGGATCTTAGGAAGAAGTTCTATACAGAGAGAGTGATTGCCCATTGGAATCAGCTACCCATGGAGGTGGTGGAGTCACCATCACTGGAGGTGTTCAGGAGGAGACTTGATGGGGTGCTTGGCTGCATGGTTTAGTTGTTTAGGTGGATTGCATTGGTTGATGGGTTGGACACAATGATCTTGAAGTTCTCTTTCAACCTGGTGTATTGTATTGTATTGTATTATTGTATAGAGGTGAAAGATCAGAAAAATACATTTGCAAAATAAAGATAAAAATCAGAGATACTTAGTAAAAAATATAAAAATGCTCAATCAGGAAGGAAAACTAAAAGAAAAGGATTATATAATGCCAAAGGAAGTACATGATTTACAGCTGAACAGAAATGACTTGTTTAATTTGAAGGGGAAATGCAGAATTTGTTGCCTGTAATTTGAGATTCAATGATGAACCAAGCCTAGTCTAAACCCTGCAATATATGAATGTAATGTAGATTCTGCATCAACATCAGTTTAACACAGAAACTGTTTTCTTATAAAATGGTTGCTTCTCTACACTCATACAAAAAATGTTTTGTTCCATTTTTCACTCATTCTTGATACTGGACATTGCTCTATTACAAACAAGGTTTGGATAAATCAATTCAAACCAATAGATTGCCGATGTTTTAAATCCACATTTTGTGTGCATTTGACAGACACAAAATATATAGATGTCTCAGTTTCTAGACTAGACTACACTAGACTAGGCCAGACTAAGAATAGAATAGAATAGAATAGAATAGAATAGAATAGAATAGAATAGAATAGAATAGAATAGAATAGACCAGGTTGGAAGAGACCTTCAAGATCGTCGTGTCCAACCTATCAGCCAACAACATCTAATCAACTAAACCATACAACCAATCACATTATCAAGTCTCCTCCTGAACAACTCCAGTGATGGTGACTCCACTATCTAATCAACTAAACCGTGGCACCAGGCACCTCATCCAGTCTCTTCCTAAACACCTCCAGTGATGGTGACTCCACCATCTCCCTGGGCAGCACATTCCAATGGCCAATCACACTTTCTATGAAGAACTTCTTCCTAACCTCCAGCCTAAACCTCCCCTGGTGCAGCCTGAGACTGTGTCCTCTTGTTCTGGTGCTGGTTGCCTGGGAGAAGTGACCAACCTCCGCCTGGCTACAACCTCTCTTCAGGTAGTTATAACCTTCAGGTTAATAAGGTCACCCCTGAGTCTCCTCTTCTCCAAGCTAAGCAACCCCAGCTCCCTCAGCCTCTCCTCACAGGGCTTGTGTTCCAGACCCCTCACCAACTTCATTGCCCTTCTCTGGACACGCTCCAGCAAGACAACATCTTTCCTAAACTGAGGGGCCCAGAACTGGACACAGTACTCGAGGTGTGGCCTAACCAGTGCAGTGTACAGGGGCAGAATGACCTCCCTGCTCCTGCTGGCCACACTGTTCCTGATGCAGGCCAGGATGCCATTGGCCTTCTTGGCTGCCTGGGCACACTGCTGGCTCATGTTCAGCCTACCATCAACCAGTACCCCCAGGTCCCTCTTTGCCTGGCTGCTCTCCAGCCACTCTGACCCCAGCCTGTAGCACTGCATGGGTTGTTGTGGCCAATGTGCAGAATCCGGCACTTGGATGTGTTCAATCTCATGCCGTTGGATTCTGCCCATCTGTCCAGCCTGTCAAGGTCCCTCTGCAAAGCCCTAGTATTCTAATATTCTCTGTTTAAATTAAAAGTATTTTATCAGAAATTGTCTGATTTTGTAGAAAATATTTTGAGGCATGAAAGGAGGAATTTTATTTTTTCCAATCAAAAAATAAAACTCTTTGTTTCTATTCTAAGAAATTCTACATAATTACCTGCTTATAAAGACTTCTAGCAAACACACAGATTAAACTCCATCCCAGCAGCAAAGCAGCCTAGAGTAACATCTTTTAAGGAACAATCAGATTGTAAGTAGTAATTGTGCAAAGTGTTTTTGTTTATAAAATCAAATATTTGCTAGAATCAGTAAATTAAATCAATATTCGTAAACTAATACTTCTGAGCAATGACAATATAATTAATTAAATAATGTTTCCTACATTAAAAACTTCAGGGTTTAGCTATATATATTCATTTTATACTCATTTTTATTCATTTATGTTAATTTCTGAATTAGTTCTTGATATCCACTTTTAAACCTTTTTAGCTTTCAAGTATAGACTACTCACAGTCTTGCTAATCTGTGTACCAAAGTGGTGGAGCCCTTAGACCATTAGGCATTTCCTAGCAATAGTCTGTAGTTTTTACAGAGTTTAAAAGGGTATGTTATACCATCTATCCATCCATAAAAACATGTCATTATTCCTGGGCAAACAATAACTCCCTCTTGCAGTTTGCAATACTAACACCTGAGAAATGTGAAACCTACAGCAGCACAAACTATGCTTTCTCAGTTCCAAAGATATTGCTTCTCTGCCTTTTTGTCAGTTTATTTCCTGTCTTACTTATGAGTCTGTCTTAGATGTGTTAAAAAATATTCTATGGATCAGAGAACAGAAAGAAGTAATCTTTTTTCCCTGTGGTCTTTTTCATTTTTGTACTTCAAAGGTATGACACAAGAATAGTGGTTATTAATGGGTGTTTGCATTTCATCATGAAAATTAAAATATGCTGTAAAGCAGTGTTTCAAAGTGTATGAATTAATGTTTTGGGTTTGTGTGTTTGGGTTTTTTTTTTGTAGGATTTTTTTTGGGTTTGGTTTTGGTGTGTTTGTTGTTTTTTAATTTATTTTCTTAGAGAAAAAAGAATTAATCTTACTTGGAATTATATTAGTGTTTGGGGGTTTGGTTGGTTGGTTGCTTTTTTGACTGATAATTAAAACACACTACCGTGTACGTAAGGATTCAATACCTGCATTTTACATGTTTTCTGTAGTCGCCATCATAATTTTTCTACTCATGTGCTAAAATAACAGAAAATTTAGTAACTAATGAAAATAATGTAAGTTATAAAATATATTAATCTATTTTCATTACTCTTTTTAAAAATTATTGATATAAATTAAAACTAATATATCAATAAAATATCACAGAATCACAGAATCACCAAGGTTGGAAGAGACCTCAAAGATCATCAAGTCTAACCTGTCACCACAGGCCTCATGACTAAACCATGGCTTCAAGTGCCACATTCAGTCCCCTCTTGAACACCTCCAATGATGGTGACTCCACCACCTCCCCGGGCAGCCCATGCCAATGGGAAATCACTCTCTCTGTGTAGAACTTCTTCCTAACATCCAGCGTAAACCTCCCCTGGTGCAGCTTGAGACTGTGTCCTCTTGTTCTGGTGCTGGTTGCCTGGGAGAAGAGACCAACCCCTGCCTGTCTACAACCTCCCTTAAGGTAGTTGTAGAGAGCAATGAGGTCTCCCCTGAGCCTCCTCTTCTCCAGGCTAAACAATCCCAGCTCCCTCAGCCTCTCCTCATAGGGCTTATGCTCAAGGCCTCTCCGCAGCCTTGTTGCCCTTCTCTGGACACGTTCAAGTGTCTCAATGTCCTTCTTAAACTGAGGGGCCCAGAACTGGACACAGTACTCAAGGTGTGGCCTAACCAGTGCTGAGTACAGGGACACAATTACTTCCCTGCTCCTGCTGGCCACACTATTCTTGATGCAGGCCAGGATGCCATTGGCCTTCTTGGCCACCTGGGCACACTGCTGGCTCATGTTTAGGCAGCTGTCAAATATTATATAATTTTTTCTTCTTTCATTTTCCTAGACATCATCCTAAATTTGTTCTGGTTTCTCTGCCAGCTATCTTTCATAAGTGATTTTCTACATAGACACTTGCATTGTTCATTTTAGATTAAAAAAAATAAAAATAAATGTGTATGTTTTATGCTGGTATTTGGCTGTCCAGGTTAGGTCTTTATATATTCACTATATCATTTACAATAACTATACAATATTTATATAATTTCTTCTCTTTGTTTAAATTATTACATCATGAGAGGCTATGGGCACAAGTGTAAATAGAATGCCTGCAGGTTTCAGAAATTAAAGTGCACAGTAAACTATATCTTGAAAGGTGTCTGATTTTTAGGTATTCCTACCAAAACTGAATTTCAGCATTTACAAAGTAAATGGCTGAAAATGTAGTGTTTCAAAGTACTTTCCAACACTAAGCATCGTTAATCATTCATTGTACAATATAACCAGGCTATTATTTTAACTGTTGGCTCTCCATTCAGGATGTGTGTGAAATGGTGGGTTTATTTTTAGAACCTGTTTTAATGCATTATTTCTGTTCAGGGTTGAAGTTGTAAAAATTTAGTTGTTTTTTTTTTTCACGTGAGAATTCTGAAACCAATCCAGATGAAATGAACTTAGAAAACTGTAGAATCCAACTGGTGTGATGGAAACTTGGCTTAAAATGGAAAATTCTATTCTTAAGTGGTATATCATTTCTAACACAAAAAGTTCATTATCATAATGGAGGAAGCTACCATCATCCATTAGACACACCACTGGTCACAGCTGAGCCCCTCAGCCAAGATAATGGTGTCTTGAGGGAAAGATAGTTAAGAAAGGGTGAAAAAACTGTACTGGCTGTGTCAGGTATGAGGAAAGAAACATGACTATGTTCAGCACGTTACTAGCATGATAGCCAAGTGAATGCAGAGTACAACTCAGTGACTTCACTGATATAAGAATTAGATCTAGAAACTGAGTATTCTGTCCCATGAAACACTAACTTCAGGTACTATGTGCGACAGAGTTTGCTAGAACAAGTAACACTTTCTATTAACATTTTGTGCACTGTCTGAATAAACTGGGCCACTCAGTTTGGGAAGGATATTGACTTGCTGGAACATGTCCAGAAAAGGGCACTAAAGTTGGTGAGGGGTTTGGAACACAAGCCCTATGAGGAAAGACTGAGGGAGCTGGGGTTGCTTAGCCTGGAGAAGAGGAGGCTCAGGGGTGACCTCATTGCTCTCTACAACTAAGGGAGGTTGTAGACAGGCAGGGGTTGATCTCTTCTCCCAGGCAACCAGCACCAGAACAAGAGGACACAGTCTCAAGCTGCACCAGGGGAGGTTTAGGCTGGAGGTTAGGAAGAAGTTCTACACAGAGAGAGTGATTTCCCATTGGAATGGTCTGCCCAGGGAGGTGGTGGAGTCACCATCATTGGAGGTGTTCAAGAGGGGACTTGATGGGGTGCTTGGTTTACTTGATTAGGTGGGTTGGATAATAGGTTGGACGCAATGATCTTGAAGGTCTCTTCCAACCTGGTTTATTCTATTCTAACTCCTATCTACTATAAAAGTCAGTATGACTGAATGTTTGGAAAGAGAGTCTCCAGTATCTGTAAACCTCCTTTTGGAAATTCTAATTTATTTCTGAGAGAAGAGTGGCAAAAAACCTAAGTAACTTATAGGTTTAAGGGCAGCTTCTGTAGTTCTTAATCAGGACATTATTTGCATACTGCATGACGGATTGTACACTTGAAGCTTAATTAATTTTTGCTCTTCCTGAAGTCCACTAGTATCATCAATTTGATATATCTTCAAATTAATTTTCCTAGACAAAGGCATGGAATCAAAACTCTGCTCACTATAACCTGAAAAAGATATTGGAATCCATTCCTCACTGCATACACCTTGGCTTGTTGTGGAATCTTCACTGATAAGAATACAGAAAGTTTATTTGTTTGATATTTTTCAAATTTTAAAATGTCCATTCCTTCAAAGGAACAGTTGGGAAATTTCTATAAGCCTCAGAAAACAATTCATTTCCATCTTGTGGTTGGGAACTCTCAGTCTTCCAATGGTCTTTAACACTTCCCTCATAAAGACAGAGCAAGGCCCCATGCACAGCCTCTGTTGAACTTAATTCAGAATGCTATTAAAAACAAACAAACAAAAAAGTGTTAGCTGTTTTGAGTGCAATACCAATGAAAACTTAAAGAACTAACCTAAACTGTAGTTACTATTGTCCTGTAGAGGCAGTAGTTGGTAATCTACCTCCACAACATACCGTGTTGCTCCTTTCAAATGTAATAGATGATCCACCTTAGGTGAACAAAGTCTACTGGATAAGAAATAAGGCAGAAGTCCTGACTTCTTCTCTTTCACTATAATACTGTCTAGTTTCCTTTTCTCAGTGGCTTCTCTGACAACAGTGTTGAACACCAGTTAGATGTTTCTTTAGTAGACCTTGCTGAAGAAATAAAACATGAGTTTCTTGCTCATCTAGGGGAAGATGATTCATCTGGGGAAGATGACAGGGGTAGATGACCAGGGATAGTATATTCTACATTTACTGCCTATTATCTAAAGCCAGAGAGGATAGCTATCAGGTGAAGCCCAAGTAATGGCCAATTCTTTACAATGGAAACCATCAATAATATTGAAGATATGTTAATATATTTACCTTATGAAGAGGATGAAAACTTATGGAACAGTATTACAGAAGTTAAAATATTTTCTTCATAAAGAAACAAAATTAGAAGCATTGTGAAATACAGTAGTAAAAATGTCTTTTCATAGTTCATGTAGATATAGAATAGAATAGAATAGAATAGAATAGAACAGAATAGAATAGAATAGAATAGAATAGAATAGAATAGAATAGAATAGAATAGAATAGAATAGAATAGAATAGAATAGAATTAACCAGGTTGGAAAAGACCTTTGAGATCATCACGTCCAACCTATCATCCAACACTATCTAATCAACTAAACCATAGCACCAGGCACCTCATCCAGTCTCTTCCTAAACACCTCCAGTGATGGTGACTCCACCACCTCCCTGGGCAGCACATTCCAATGGCCAATCACACTTTCTGTGACGAACTTCTTCCTAACATCCAACCTAAATCTCCCCTGGTACAGCTTGAGACTGTGTCCTCTTGTTCTGGTGCTGCCTGCCTGGGAGAAGAGACCAACCTCTGCCTGTCTACAATCTCCCTTCAGGTAGCAATAAGGTCTCCCCTGAGCCTCCTCCTCTCCAGGCTACACAACCCCAGCTCCCTCAGCCTCTCCTCACAGGCCTTGAGTTCCAAACCCCTCACAAGTTTCATTGCCCTTCTCTGGACACATTCCAGCAAGTCAACATCCTTCCTAAACTGAGGGGCCCAGAACTGGACACAGTCCTCAAGGTGTGGCCTAACCAGTGCAGTGTACAGGGGCGGAATGACCTCCCTGCTCCTGCTGGCCACACTGTTCCTGATACAGGCCAGGATGCCATTGGCCCTCTTGGCTGTCTGGGCACACTGCTTGCTCATGTTCAGCCTACTATCAACCAGCACCCCCAGGTCCCTTTCTGCCTGGCTGTTCTCCAGCCAATCCAGCCCCAGCCTGTAGCACTGCATGGGGTTGTTGTGACCAATGTGTATATATTATCTGTTCAGTTTCAGTAATAAATCTGTACAAAGTCACTTTCAATAAACCACTTGAATAATGCCTGCTAATTGTTAAGAGATTTTGGCCACTAACAATCATATAATTTTCCTGATACCTGATATAAAACTTTTGCAAAGCATTTTGACTATGAAGTGATAAAATTGAATAGTGCACAAGTTAATATTTTTTTACAGGTCTTACTTTCTCTAGAATTGATAAATAGTATGAGTGTAGCTTATTGAGGAAAAAGCTAAGCATATTCTAAATTTTGTAGGCTGTGTACTTCTGCTGAAACAGAAAGAGCAATTTCTCTGTTGCCAGCTTTAGGAATTGTGTATGGTCCTTGGGGAATGATGTATCTGTAAAGTAAAAACTAGGCAGCAGATTTCAATTCTGATGTTTGATTTGTTCACCAAAAAAACCAATAATTGATAAAATAGCAATCCATAAAATGTATGTAAAATCAAACCTATTAGTAGATTAAAACATATCAATTGAATTTTAATATGGTTTAACCACTGAATGAAGTTACACAGAAACTTTATTGTCAATGTTACATGTCATCCATGAGAAATTTTAATAACACAGATTATTTATCAGTGTATCCCATTGTGTGGGAAAAAAAGCACAAAGGAAATCACATCAATATCTTTGAGCATTGGTTATTTATGGTATGTGCTACAGGGAAAGATAAGATAATATGCAAGGAGTAAAGATGGCATAAAGTAACAGGAAAGTAAAAAGAATAAAATGCTAAATTTGGGGAAATTCATTCCTAAATCCAAGTAGAATCATAGAATCAGTCAGGGTGGGAAGGGACCTCAAGGATCATCTAGTTCCAACCCCCTGCCATGGGCAGGGACACCCCACACTAGATCAGGCTGGCCAGAGCCTCATCCAGCCTGGGCTTAAACACCTCCAGGGACAGGGCCTCAACCACTTTCCTGGACAACCCATTCCAGGGCTTCACCACTCTCACAGTGAAGAACTTCCTCCTCATGTCCAGCCTGAATCTCCCCACCTCCAGCTTCATTCCATTCCCCCAGTCCTATCACTACCTGATATCCTGAGAAGTTCCTCCCCAGTCTTCTTCTAGGCCCCTTCAACTACTGGAAAGCCACAATATGATCACCTGGAGCCTTCTTTTCTCCAGACTGAACAGTCCTAACTCTTTCAGTCTGTCCTCATAGGAGAGGTGCTCGTCACTGCTGCCTCCTCTCTTTCATTACCAGGAATATGAAGGTTTATACTCCTAATATTACATTACCTTCTCTGAACATTGAGATACCTTTCATTTAATTATATACTGTACATCATAATTCACTTTGACTACAGATGCACCACTTCTTAGTATAATATCCCTAAATATTTCAGAAAACAGTCAGATTCATCAGCAGAAATGTTTATGAAAAGAAAAAACAAATTTTGAGAAAATATTATGGAAAAATATACCTGGAAAGATAATTTTATTTGTTAAGTGAAGCATTTTCAGTAATCATGTTTAATGTATCTAATGAAGAAATAAGTTGTAATTTACTTTGCCATTAACCTTACCTATATGTAGCTCTATAGAAGTTACACCGGTACTGCACATCAGTCATGCAATTACACAAACACTTCAAGAAGTTATTCAGTTTTCCTTTCTTTGTCACTTATGTTTGGAGCAAATATTACCTTTTAAAGATTCCCCTTTCCACTGCGTTAGAGGACATCTAAATAAATAGCTCATGTTATATGCTTAAGTTTTAGACAGCATCTTTGTAGATGAATGTAATTTCATTTGTCTAATCAATATTAAACATTCTCAATTACCATGTATTTATAAACTAATGTTTGCTACTGTCAGAGGCTTTGAAACTTCAGCCTGCCAAAAGGAATTTCTGTAAGGGTGTGAAATTTCAGTTCTTGCCAGAATGCTTGTCAAAGTTGTTGTACCATAACATAATTTGCCTTGTAAAAATAAGAGCAAACCAGTTAAACTGGGGTTTGTTGTATCTTCCTGATTTCTGTAAAATACACTTATAATAAAAATTAATGTACAAGGGTTTTTTATTCAAGACTCAAGATAAATTTATATTCATAACACTCATATATCTATTTAAACAACTTCTAATAGTTGTAAAGATATTATGTCATAACTTGAGAACCTGGGTAGGCAAACATTTTATGAATTAAATATGTGATCTGGGCAGTAGACTAATGCTATTTTTGTCTTACATATAGGACAAATTATAAATTAACAAAATTTAGTTCAGTAAGCATCTGGGAGAAATTAAAACAAAGCAATGGTACGTTGGTACCAGGTCAACATACACTGAAACATTGAAGAAAAGCCACAAGGTGGCCTACTCAGCATCTTGCTCACTCCCCTCTCATTCCCCTCTCTCTCTGGACAGCGAGGAAATGAGAGAAGACTTGTGAATTTAAATGACAGTTAAATAGGGTAATCAAAAGCTGCATGGATAAACAAATTAAACCAAAGCATCACAGAATCACAGAATTAACCAGGTTGGAAAAGACCTTTGAGATCATCAAGTCCAACCTATCACCCAACATGATCTAATCAACTAAACCATGTCATTCATTCACTGTGCCCCATTGTCAGGCAGATTTAGCCACTGCCTGGAAAGCAGAACGTCAATACTTGTAGTGGCTGTTTGGGAAGACAAACAACATAACCATGAACATACTATCGTTGTCTTCTACTCCCAGAGCTTTTATTGCTGAGCCCAATGTCATATGGTATGGAATACCACTTTAGTCAGCTGGGGTCAGTTGTCACAACTTCTTCAACCTCCCTTCTTGAGGAAGGGAGAAGGGGGAGGTGGGAGGCAAAGCTTGGACACTGTGCATGAACTGTTTAGCCATAGCCCAAACAGTGATGTGTTACCAATACTGTTTTAGCTACAAATGCAAAACACAGCAAAACACAGTAACAGCATACAAACTGTTACTGAGGAAAATTAATTACATCTTGATCAGGTCCAGCATACAAGGCAATGGTAGAAATGCAAGATGTATATACTGCATGCAAAAAAAAGGTCAATAATCTCAAATTCAAATGGAAAACAGGAATGTAAAGTGCTTTTCTGTGTGGGAAAGGGTAAGGAAGTTAAAGAAATTATACTATATTACACACTACCGAAGGGAGGTTGTAGACAGGTGGAGGTTGGTCTCTTCTCCCAGGCAGCCAGCACCAGAACAAGAGGACACAGTCTCAGCTGCACCAGGGAAGGTTTAAGCTGGAGGTTAAGAAGAAGTTCTATACAGAGAGAGTGATTGCCCATTGGAATGGGTTGCCCGTGGAGGTGGTGGAGTCCCCATCATTGGAGGTGTTCAGGAGGAGACTTGATGGGGTGCTTGGTGACATGGTTTAGTTGGTGGGTTGGATTGATTGATAGGTTGGACGCAATGATCTTGAAGGTCTCTTCCAACCTGGTCTGCTCTGGTCTATTCTATTCTATTCTATTCCATTCTATTCTATTCTATTCTATTCCATTCCATTCCATTCCATTCCATTCTATTTATATGTCAGCCATGGACATGTTGTGAATTTCCAGTGGAAACTGGACAGAAGTTAGAAATGTCATTAATGAGCAGAATATTGAGGTACTGAGATATTAGTTTTAAGTCTGAAGATGGTAGAGACATAAAACTATCATAACTTAGATTTATGATATATAAAAAAAGGGCACTAAAAAACATTAAGTGTCTTAAAACCAATTAAAATTTCAGTCATACTGATGTCCATGTAGTACTATCAAGTACTCACATGCAAACAACATATGAATCAAAACAGCAAATAAATCAAACAAGAAAAAAAAAAGTATTACCCTCTACACAAAATTGTAACCATATTTTTCCCAACTAAACAGTTCATTATGCACCTCAGTAGGTTTTTAACACAGAAAATAATATATAATGATAATACATATGAAAAGTATCAGTATAAAAGAAACTACTGAGGGCTAGATTGCCTCCAGGATTTCTGGTTTAGTTTCGATTTAATGTCTTATGTATAAAATTGTGATTTGAAGAACTCCTATTTCTATGTCACTAATTCACTAAGTACCTGAGTCGTTGTTCTTGGCACCTCCTAAGGTGTTTCAGAGTGGTCTGTATCTTGCAGAGGGACCTCGACAGGCTGGACAGATGGGCAGAATCCAACGGCATGAGATTGAATACATCCAAGTGCTGGGTTCTGCACATTGGCCACAACAACTCCATGCAGTACTACAGGCTGGGGTCAGAGTGGCTGGAGAGCGGCCAGGCAGAGAGGGACCTGGGGGTGCTGGTTGATTGTAGGCTGAACATGAGCCTGCAGTGTGCCCAGGCAGCCAAGAAGGCCAATGGCATCCTAGCCTGCATCAGAAACAGTGTGGCCAGCAGGAGCAGGGAGGCCATTCTGCCCCTGTACACTGCACTGGTTAGGCCGCACCTTGTGTCTTGTGTCCAGTTCTGGGCCCCTCAGTTTAGGAAAGATGTTGTCTTACTGGAGCGTGTCCAGAGAAGGGCAACAAAGTTGGTGAGGGGTTTGGAAGATAAGCCCTATGAGGAGAGGTTGAGGGAGCTGGGGTTGTGTAGCCTGGAGAAGAGGAGACTCAGGGGTGACCTTCTTGCTCTCTACAACTACCTGAAGGGAGGTTGTAGCCAGGCAGAGGTTGGTCTCTTCTCCCAGGCAGCCAGTACCAGAACAAGAGGACACAGTCTCAGGCTGCGCCGGGGCAGGTTTAGACTGGATCTTAGGAAGAAGTTCTATACCGAGAGAGTGATTGCCCACTGGAATCAGCTGCCTGTGAAGTGGTGGAGTCACCTTCATTGGAGGTGTTCAAGAAGAGCTTGATGGGGTGCTTGGTGCCACGGTTTAGTTTTTTAGTTGTTTAGGTGGGTTGTATTGTACTGTGTTGTACTGTATTGTATATAGGTGGGTTGGATTGGTTGATGGGTTGGACGCGATGATCTTGAAGGTCTCTTCCAACCTGGTGTATTGTATTGTATTGTATTGCTAAATAACAGTGTGCAAGGTTAAATCTAAAGGATCTTTTAATACAGTAAACAGTGTGATATTTAGTATTTGGTAAGTCATGGTGGACAGGAAAGGTGCCAGTGGATTGGAGTTAGGCAAGCATCACTCCAATTTTCAAAAAGGATAAGGAGGACCCAGGTGCTATAGACTGGTCAGCCTCACCTCCATCCCCAGAAAGGTAATGGAAAGACTTATCCTGGGCTCTGTCCTTAGACATATCAAAGACAAGAGGGTAATTAGGAGCAGTCAACATGGCTTTACCAAGGAGAAGTCATGTTTAACCAGCCTGATAGCCATTTATGAGGACATAACCAGGTGGATGGATGATGGTAGAGCAATGGATGTGGTTTGCCTTGATTTCAGTAAAGCATTTGACACGATCTCCCATACCATCCTTGCAGCTAAACTGAGGAAGTGTGGTTTTGATAATCAGGCATGAGATCCCAGGTGTATCCATTGATTCAAACAGTGCCACGAGGGATAGGGTGCACACAGTATTCTGGCTAGATCTGTTAGCTGTATTGCTCAGCCCCATGCCTGCTGCAAGGTGGACTGAGGGAAAAGCCAGTAGCGGATACTTCCAGGGATTAGCAGGAGGTAGCAGAGGACCAGAGGAAGCCACACTGCTCCAGTGGCTACTCTTGGCTCCCTCCACCTTGCTTCTCACATCCCAGAGAAAAGCCATATGGCACAGCCCTGCTTTGCACTGCCTGCAGCCTCGAGAGGACCACGTGGCATGACCCTGCTCCCTGCTGCCACCAAAAACTTGGAACTGCTCATGCAAAAATGCCAGCATTTTCAAGTCAGGGGAACAGTGATATCCCTTCTATCTGATACGTATTTTTCTCACTGCTTTTCCCTCCTATTTCCCTCTGCCCTGGTTAAATCTAATAAATCCAGTTCATCAGCTGTTTGTCATAATTTCACCTTTGTTTACTCCAAGGGAATTAGTTGAACTTTATCCCAGCTACTCTCCACCCCCTGCTGACCAGGACTTGTAAGGGGAGGACTGGGCCTTGACATAAGGTAATAAGGTGGATTATGAATTTGTTAAAGAGGTCAGAGAGTTGTTCTCAATAGGATAGAGTCTAGTTGGAGGCCTGTATCTAGTGGAGTCCCTCCAGGGTCAGTACTGGGACCAGTACTATGTCAGTGACGGAGAATGGAGTCAATGCAGATGACCAATATGATCTAGTATTGTTCCTTTATTGTACAAATATTGTACAAGTATACTGCAAGTATAGTGAGTATAGTATAGTGCGTATTAAGGGAATTCTACAGCTTATATAGACTCGGAGAGCATCGTTGGCATAGCTTCATTGGTTCCCCACGAGTGACCACACATCGTACTATTATAGATTATTGGTCAAACTACCAATAACACGTGAGGTTGTTGATGCAGGTGTGCATCCTGTTATTCCCAGATAACTTTCTGTGTTTATAGCTACCAGTGTCCTGCTTTGGTTACTTGCTGCAGGCACAGCACTGTTTTGCTAAACTGCTAGCTACTTCTGCACTTATGCTGGGCATGCCTGACCACCATGTCAGGCTCTAAGCCTATACTGCCAGACTGATCACACTGCTTATTGCCACCATTGCCACAGTATGATTTAATATATTCATCAACAACCTGGATGAGGGAACAGGGTACACTGTCAACAGGTTTGCTGATGACACAAAACTGGGTGGCGTGGCTGACACACCAGAAGTTTGTGCTGCCATTCAGTGAGACTTATGCAGGCTAGAGAGTTGGGGAGGGAGAAACTGAATGAAATTCAATGAGGGCAAGCATAGAGTCTTGCACCTGGGAAAGAACAGCCCCAGGTATCAATACAGGTTGGGACTGACCTGTTGGAGAGCAGTGAAGGGGAACGAGACCTGGGGGTCTTAGTGGATGGAAGGATGACCATGAGACAGCAATGTGCTCTTGTAGCCAAGAAGGCCAATGCCATTCTGAGGTGTATTAGAAGGGTATGGTTAGTAGGTGAGAAGAGGTTCTCCTCCCCCTCTTCTCTGCCCTGGTGAGGCCACATCTCAAATATTGAGTCCAGTTCTAGGGTCCTCATTTGAAGGACAGAGGACTGCTTGAAAGAGTCCAGTGAAGAGCCACAAAAATTATTAAGGGAGTGGAACATCTTCCTTACGAGGAGAAACTGAGGAAGCTGGGTCTCTTTGGAGAAGAGGAGACTGAGGGGTGACCTCATTAATGTTTAAATATGTGAAGGATGATGCCAAGAGGATGGAATCAGGCTCTTCTTGGTGATGCCCAATGACAGCACAAGGGTCAATGACTGTAAGTTGAGGCATAGGAAGTTCCATGTAAACATGAGGAAAAAATTTTCACTGTAAGGGTGACAGAACACTGGAACAGGATGCACAGCGGGGTTGAGAAGTCTCCTTCTCTTCAAAACCTGCCTGGATGAGTTCCAAGTGATCTGGTGTAGGTGATCCTGCTCTGGCATGGGGGTTGGCCTAGATGATATTTCTAGGTTCCTTCCAACCCTAACATTCTGTGATTCTGTGATTTAGGTTCTTTTGCCTTTTGTCCCATTTTGTATGCACTCTCTCTGAGGTAAGTGTCTGTATCCAGCTATTCAGAGATTTATTTTTTTTGTTTGGGAAACCTAACTGGAACTCAATAAAAAATAAATAATACACATTTAATCTGAAATGATGGGTCACAGTTTGCTACTCTTTCAAAACTGGTAATGAAAGGAACTAAGTAGGCATTGGTGTCCTACTACACATCTCCCCTGCTGAACACAGAGAAAGAAATGTGAGCTCAGTGAAAGATTTTAATTCATCAGAATTAACATTTTTATATCTTTGTAAAATTTCCTAACCATCAGATATGTATTGGGTTGGAGGAGGCTTCACCAAAGCTGGTTCCTTAAACAGTGGAAAAGGTGGTTGTTTATATCATAGTTCTTGTACTGTCCTTCTGAGGTAGATGTCTGGGGAGAGAAGGAAGGTGGTATATTATAAAAAATAACTTATTTTCTGCTGTCTTAAATAGCAGTATCAAAACAACAACACATTCAAACAAACAATTTTCCCCTTTTTTAATTTGAATGCACTTCCTAAGAATGAGAGTCCTCGTATTTCTGCCAAGACTGAAGTAGCATTGTGTTTTGACGTTTGTAACTGGCTGATCAAATAATTCAATCAAAGTATCCTGTGAAAGGAGATAAACAATTGGCTGTGAATTCATCTCCATAGTAATATTTTAGTAAACACATTTGGTTTGATTATCTTATTCCATTTCCTTGTATTGGTGTTTGGAGACAAAAATCTTATTTCCCTTTTATTTGTATGCTTATTTCCTTTTCCTCTCACATAACTCCAGCATCAACTAATATGCAAAGAAACCAGACAAGTCTTCAGGGCAGTGAAAAATGATCTGACATACACAATAGCCACAACTTACAAGATTACATATTCATTATTTTCTGTCATCTGCTAGTTCAGGAAGAAATGACTCTCAGTTATGGAGATCTATGAGAAGTTTACTCTTCAGTAAAACTTGAATATTTGTATCCAGATTTCTCTTCTTCTATGCCCCTGTAGAAGAATAATATAAATAATAACTTGATAAAGGATTGGGATAAAGTGAAATGGAGGGCATGAAAAGCCTACATAAACCTTTTGTCTTGTTAAAACAGAAGAGACTATGTTTACACCCATGTAACTTATTACAGCTAGCCAGCAGCCTGACATGATTTTGTAGTGGACCTTTTGAAAACATACCAACACAGATATTCATGAAAACATTGTATCTCAAACAACATCACCCTTAAGTTATGAATGTCTTATCAAATATAGTTCAGTTTGTAGCAAGAAGGCACTAAACAGAAGAAATTAATTTAAAATTATGTTATGTTAATGCAGAAGATGTTCCAAACCCAAAGGAACAAAAAAGACAAATAATGTTAAAGTTTACAAATAATGATTGTTATGCTTGACTCCTAATTTCCCTTGTCCAAGCATCTTCATGGAACACTGAAGACATATGAATTTAATCCAGTGATCTCACTCATTAGTAAGCCCATTGATGCAGTGTACTAAATATATTTCTCATCAGTGTCATAACATATCCTGTAATCTTTAATTATCACATTTCCCTATCTTTTTCTGAAATGTAATAAAACACACAGTAATCATTGCTATCTAATGAGAGTAATTCAAAAGGCTACACATGAAAAAACACCAAATTGTCTAACACATTCATTTCTCGTTTTCTGAAGGATGTCTTGCATGGCAAATAATAAAATATTAAAATTATCTGCAAATCTTGTGACTAATCTGAAAGTCACCAAAATATGACAACGTTGCTCTTTCAGATAAACACAGTTTAAGAAACTTTGGAATCTACTTTAAATTTTAGCTTGTGGACAAATGATATTAATACAGTTTTAATTGTAATGTGGTCAACTGTATCCCAGAAGTGTCAAAATCACTATAATAATTTCCCTGATTTTATGGCATGTAGGTAAGATTTTTTGCAAAACTTCCCATCTGTAATAATAATAATACAATAATACAATACACCAGGTTGGAAGAGACCTTCAAGATCATCGCGTCCAACCTATCAACCAATCCAACCCACCTAAATACAATACAATACAATACAATACAATACAATACAATACATACAATACAACCCAACTAAACAACTAAACCGTGGCACCAAGCACCCCATCAAGCCTCTTCTTGAACACCTCCAATGAAGGTGACTCAGCCACCTCCATGGGCAGCCAATTCCAGTGGGCAATCACTCTCTCTGTAGAGAACTTCTTCCTAAGATCCAGTCTAAACCTGCCCTGGCGCAGCCTGAGACTGTGTCCTCTTGTTCTGGTACTGGCTGCCTGGGAGAAGAGACCAACCTCCGCCTGGCTACAACCTCCCTTCAGGTAGAGAGCAAGAAGGTCACCCCTGAGTCTCCTCCTCTCCAGGCTAAGCAACCCCAGCTCCCTCAGCCTCTCCTCATAGGCCTTGTCTTCCAAACCCCTCACCAACTTTGTTGCCCTTCTCTGGACACGCTCCAGCAAGACAACATCCTTCCTAAACTGAGGGGCCCAGAACTGGACACAGGACTCAAGGTGCGGCCTAACCAGTGCTGAGTACAGGGGCAGAATGACCTCCCTGCTCCTGCTGGCCACACTGTTTCTGATGCAGGCTAGGATGCCATTGGCCTTCTTGGCTGCCTGGGCACACTGCTGGCTCATGTTCAGCCTACTATCAACCAGCACCCCCAGGTCCCTCTCTGCCTGGCCACTCTCCAGCCACTCTGACCCCAGCCTGTAGCACTGCATGGGGTTGCTGTGGCCAATGTGCAGAACCCGGCACTTGGATGTGTTAAATCTCATGCCCTTGGATTCTGCCCATCTGTCCAGCCTGTCGAGGTCCCTCTGCAAAGCCTCTCTGCCCTCCAGCAGATCAACACCTGCCCCCAGCTTGGTGTCGTCCGCAAATTTACTGATGATGGACTTGATGCCCTCATCCAGATCATCAATAAAGATGTTGAAGAGCATGGGGTCCAGCACTGATCCCTGGGGCACACCAGTCTATCAATCCAAAGTTAGTGAATTATTTTATCAATGGCATAACAATTATAGGTTATGTTGTTTTAAAATGACAATCTATACCCATAAAAATAGTGCTCAAATTCTGTAAAACAGTAAGTTGTATAAAGGTTGTAAAGAGGTTATTTTAGTTATTCAGAAAAGACTTGTGAAACCTGCTGGTGATCAGAAACATCTAAAACAAAATAAGGGCATCCTGAAGATTTAAAAGCTAACCAAGTTCTCAATATGAGGTGGTGGACTGGATCTTACAAAGGGCTAAATACACATTGAAAAATAAAGCAAGAAGTAGTCACTTTAGAACCTTAGTGTTGTGGTTCAAGCCCAGACAGCAGCTGAGCCCCATACAGCTGCTTACACAGCTGCCTCCTCCTCCGTGGGATGGGAAGGAGAAGTGGGAGGAAATTTGAAAACCCTATGAGCTAAGAGTTTAATATACAGCCAGTGATACAAAACACAGCACTGCCTTAATGGCCCAGCCTGGCCTGGCCACCTAATTCTGCCGCTGCCTCTGCCAGGCTATAGCCACCTGATCAAATCACCCATGGATCCCTCAGCCAGACCTTCCCTTATATAATAAGCAAGAGATCAGCATTATATCAAACCCCTCGTTGTCTGGTTCACATGCCTGTCTTGCCTGTGGCCTCTACCAGCTTTTGTAAAGCAAGCTAAAAACAAACAAACCAGAAATATAACCCTGTCCTAACTGAACCCAGGACATTATCCACTCTTTATTCTATACTACCTTGGTCACACCCTACAGAGTTATTTAAGAAATAACATCATACAATTTAATTCACTGACATGAGTAGTCATACGCAGGAGAGGCTGAGAGTCCTGGGGCTGTTTAGTCTGGAGAAGAGAAGACTGAGAGGGGATTTAATAGATGTTTATAAATTTATAAATTATAAATGTCAAGAGGGAGGGGACAGGTTTTTGCAAACAGTCCCTTTCCAGCCTTCCTCAGGAATTGGAAGGCCACTATCATGTCTTCTCCAGGCTGAACAACTCCAGCTCCCTTAGCCTGTCCTCATAGAAGAGGTGTTACAGCCATCTTTGTGGTCCTCCTCTGGATCCACTCCAGAAGGTCCAGAGCCCTGCATCTGGGGAGGAATAATGCCAGGAACCAGTACAGACTAGGGGTCATCCCACTGGAAAGAGCTCCATAAAGTCCTTGGTGTTTTAGTGAACACCAAGATATCCACAGGACAGTGATGTGCCCTTGTGGCCAAGAGGGCCAATGGCATCCTGGGATGTATTAAGAAAAGTGTGTCCAGCAGGTGTAAGGATGTTCTTCTCCCCCTCTGCTCTGCCCTGCTGAGACCCATACCGGAATACTGTGTGCAGTTTGGGCTCCACAATTCAAGGGAGATCTGGATCTACCAAAAATAAAAGCAAACAAACAAAAAGAACCAAAATCCACAAACCATCCTTTTATAACAATACAATGACTTAACATTTGAACACCAAGTATGAAAAAAGCTTGCTCCACCAGAAATGGAAGTCTTTGCAAGTGATGCATTTTTATTAATTTAATAAGCACCTGGAGGATAAATAACACAAAACTTACACATTGTTGAGTTTATATTAGTTAACAATTCTCTATACAGTCTATGTTAAAGTTTCTACTTTTAAAGAATTGTACACATGATGTTAGACTTAGGAAATAATTTTGCACTAGAATTTGAAACATGCTGATATCAACATGATTTTCCATCAAGTATTTGGATACACCTTACAGACTTGTAGGCTGCTTTTTGAACTAACCAAAGAACTGATGACAGTTGCAAACAGAGAGAGTGATTGCCCATTGGAATGTGCTGCCTGGGGAGGTGGTGGAGTCACCATTATTGGAGGTGTTTAGGAGGAGACTTGATAGGGTGCTTGTTTGCATGGTTTAGTTGATTAGGTGGTGTTGGATGATGGGTTGGATCTTGAAGGTCTCTTCCAACTGGTCTATTCTATTCTATTCTATTCTATTCTATTCTATCTATTCTATTCTATTCTATTCTATTCTATACAATACAATACAATACAATACAATACAATACACCACCAGGTTGGAAGAGACCTCAAGATCATCGCGTCCAACCCATCAACCAATCCAACCCACCTAAATACAATACAATACAATACAATACAATACAATACAATACAACCCACCTAACACCTAAACCGTGGCACCAAGCAACCCATCAAGCCTCTTCTTATTCTATTCTAACCATCTCACAAGCTTACTTGTGTTCAGTCCTTGTCATTCCAACCCCCTTCCATGCCTTTTCTTTCTGACCACAATTTCCTTCTCAGTTTATCCTTTGCATTTTCCCTGAACTTTTATCTATTTTCCAGTTTGTCATTCGTAATCAGAGATCCAAATTGCTGTTTCCTTCTGTGTCCCAATATAATGCTAAACTATCACTGCCTGATTTCTATTTCCCATCTTTCTTTATATTACACTTTTTTTCATGTTGTTTTTCCAAAATTAGCATGCTACCTGCCCACCACTTGCCTATACCTTCCTGAATTCCTATTCAGTTTTTCAGTCCGGCTTTAAGATTTTGTGGCCTGAATGTGAAGGATATATAGCTCTCTAGAGAAGCTGTCAGGTCATTGAGAAACAAAAAGCCTGTCATCGCAAGAGAACAGATGCAAAAATATGCACCTAAGCAGATAAAAGTTTATGTTAGAACCCTCCTGCTGTCTTCTGTGTTGCCATAAATCATTTTGAACTGCAAAGTACGTCAAACCTTCACTCTCCATCTGGAATTAGAAGAAATTCAATAGTTCATTCAAATTCCACTGGAATAGTTGGTCACTTTTTCTCCAATTATGTTTTTTACATAAATCAGGAGGTAATAAAGTAATTATGACAATCTAAAATAATTGAAGATATAAGGTGTTACTGAACAATGACTGTAACTATTAATACAGTAATCCAAACTCAAGAAGATAAATTCTCCTAAACTGTGGAATTGTGAAATATGTTACAAACATATTTCACAACAAAAAATAAAAAGATGAGATTCAGTCACCAAAATGTAGGTGTCTAGCATAAGCTGACTTCCCCTAAAGTATCCCACCTGGCCTCCAGTTGCTTAGCCAGAAGTTCATCTCTGTTAGATTCTGTGTTAAATGTGCCAGATATGTT